>JAOXJK010000002.1:8645431-8706623 GCA_025774025.1 Xenus cinereus | reverse complement strand
TTATTTAGACTGAGTTGAGCATTTGCTCTTTGCACTAAACACACACACACAAAAAAAACTGAACGGGGAGAAAAAGCCTATAAGATTAGCACATTTTATCAAAAAGCACAATTGCCAACAAAACTGATCAAAAAGCAGCTCAGGAGTATAACACCCCTATTAGCTTTGTTGACACTGTGACATTATTACTATCTGCAAAACACCAATTACAGAAGATTTTAATTATTTTTCCTCTGAAAAAAAATAAAATAAAATTCATTTGTTCAAACAAGTCAAACTGAGGATTCAGGTCTTTATTTAGCAAAACATTCGAGCACATTTCCACCTCTTTACTTATAATTGTTTTTGCAGTCATGCTGTATCAGCCCCTATCAGGCAATGTCTATTTCCTATAGTTACTTTTTAGATAAATAGCCCTACCCTGATAGGGAAGTTCCTTTAAAACACAGCAGAGAGCACTTAAGTAGTAATAAAATGCCCAAATTCAGAGAACTAAAGCCTTTGGATAGTCAACAGAACTTGTTAGAGATTATGAATCCCCAGGTCACACAGCTAATGAAATCAACACGTCATCATCTGCTTTTCCAAATCAACAACCAAATCAGCAGAGGAAGTTCAGATGGCAGCTAGTAGAAGACAATCAAGCTCATCTGGCACTCATCAAATGAAGACTCCGTTATTCCCAAAACAGTCTTTATATAAGGTTAATTCACCATTAATGTCAACACATTCATATTTCACTCCTTTCAGTCAATTCTGCCTGATATATATCATCATTTCAACATCAGCTAAGCACAACTTCTCTTGCTCCCACACATCTGCGCTCCCTATGGCTACACTTTTTTCATGGCAATTAAAATTAGTAAAAAATTCATTTTGCCACAGCTGAGTCCCTCTGTCCTACTCCAGTGTATTCCTCCTTGCAACTTCTCTAGCAAAAGTTTAACATGGATTAAACAGCAGTGCTAGGCTGTAAACATTATGTTCCACTAAACCCTACCTTTACACTCAGGCTCTGCTGGCTTAGGCGCTTATTGCCTTATAGAAGACAGGGTACTTCTGTCGTTGCACAAAGTAGCTCTCTCCACAAAGTTCTCTAGAACCTCATCATGAGCTGGGAGATGCTGACTCGCAGGGAGCAGCCAACTGGCTCTACCCTGAATGCTTCTCCCTGGAGCTCAGCAGAGGCTGGCATGGCCCTGTGGAAAGCAGTAATTCCCTTGTCTGGACAAACGCATCAGGAGTCCTGCTGAGGAGGACTCATTCCATTTTGAACACCAGCTTCCCTCTCTCTTTTCCAGACTGCGCAAAGAAACTTGCTTTCTCAAGTCACCACCCTCTAAATCCTACCTCTCCACTTCCCTTGGCAGACCCACTGGTCAGAATGACTTCTCACTAGGCAATACGTAACCATGGGTATTTCAAGTATCAGACAAAAGCTGAAATATCCAAACATGAAGTTTGGCTCTTGTTTTCCTGTGTGGGAAGAGCATGTCTTTTTTCCTCACTGACG
Organism: Xenus cinereus; assembly: GCA_025774025.1. NCBI lineage: Eukaryota > Metazoa > Chordata > Aves > Charadriiformes > Scolopacidae > Xenus > Xenus cinereus. The sequence continues at coordinate 8,705,110 of JAOXJK010000002.1, read as the reverse complement.
GTAGTAAAAAAGACTAGACAAGAAAGAACATTGCGTATTTTAACTAAAATTGTCTTACTCTAGTGCTCTGGCCACAAATGTGCTTACTGCCTTAACACAAAACCTTATCTTGCTGACAAAAGTTTCCATAGGAGCCATAGGATACACAATGGGAAGTGTTTGATCTGAATGGCAGCAGTTCCCGAAGCGTTACTGAAAGGCCAAATCAGGTCCTCAAAGTACTGACTTAGAAATAAAAGCATGAACTGCAGGAGGAACGCTGAAAAGGTGGAGAAGCTCTGGGAGTATCCCAGGCTGGGCAGACACGTGGAGAGGTAACAGGGATATAGATAGAGAGGAAGGGGAGGCTGCAAGCTGCTCACCGTGACAAGGAACAGTCTCCCTTACACAGGAGAGAGATCCCACAGGGGCTCTGGGCTACCCTAAGAGGACAGACCTGAACTACTCTGGATGTTCTCATCCTCAAAAGGAGGAAGAGCATCTGGAGGCACACGGGCAGGTCCCAGGATGGCTTCAGGCTGGAGAGGAGCCCCCCTCTGGGCACAGGCAGCCCTCTGGGCCTGTGCTGCTTGAGCCCTTTAGTTCTCTGGCAGAGAGGTATCACACAACACTGGCATTGGCTGAATTCAGGTGTGTCACATCAGGGTTACCAAAGAAAAGCCCTAACTTACCAAAATGTCTCCCTGCCACACACAAACCTTTTCCTTCTCGCTTGGGAAAGGTAAGAGAAATGCATCAATATGGAAATTAATTTGACAGTAACCTTGAGAGAGTTAGGGAAATACTTTTGCTTGCCTAATGACTACAGAGGGACTTTTTGCGCTGGGTTTTCACACAATCTGTTTGCTTTTTAAACAAAAAATAATCTTATAGAGCCTGCAACTATCTCAGGCAGAGTCCCCTTGCAATTACAAAAGTGATTGTGTTTGAATAGCTGGCTTTCTCCTTCACTGCCCGGCTTCTCTCTACTCTGGTGACTTCTACTGGGAAATCATGTTTTGGACATCATGGTTAGCTGCTCCAGGAGTTATTGGATTGTCAAAAACTCAGTATCTCAGCCTTACTGTTAGTACAAGTAAGGGCAGAAGAGAAATGGACTGTTACAACGAAGGGCGCTTGTTTAGATACCTTTGAGAGCCCTTATGCACACTGGAAAAGTCTCCTATCAGCACTCCTAACTAGGATTCGCTTAACCTTTGGCTGTCTCGCACAATCAAATTCCATGATTTATTGGGTTGCCACTGTAGAAATAATTAAGGAAGACAGTGTAGGAAATAATAAGTTACACTGGCATGTCTGCAATCCCAAGTTCTCAATGTTCTACAACTATTAATGAAAAATAGACAAAAGACAATGGGGTATGTGTTTAAATATTATTAATGTTACAGTCTTTTCCAGTACAGAAATGTCATGGAGGAAGGATGACACCATCAAAACTGAACAGAGAAGGGAGAATGCCAGGGGTAACAGAATGCACTTCTCTTGTTTTACAGATGTTACTTGCTTAGTTTCGCTTTAAACAGGAGCAAAAGGTAGGAGGCTGTTAGAGTTTCATGCAAGCTTGCAAAGTTGAATGTCCTTATAAAAAGAGCAATTATACACACACTTTAAGCACAAAGCAGCACAATAATTAAATGAGTAATTACCTTCCCACTTTTAAGCTGTCATGCAATTAAACTTAATTAAACATTCTCTATACTTCACTAATCTTACACAAACAGAAGAAGGTAAGAAGGGTGTGGTAAAGAAAGGGCATTTGGCAGAAGGTTGCGTCTATTATTCTGCCTATAATAAAAAAATAACACTGTACAGTCAGCAGTAGACTCTCATGTAATTGCCTTGTTCCTAGTCAGAATATAATCTGGCCTGAGCTGCCAGACAAACAATAGACTGAGACAATGCGATACCGTTTAATTTTATGCAGCATTCTTATATCTAGCATTGCAAAATGCTCTTCAGAAGAAAGAATTTGAAGGAACGGAAAATGGTGGCATTTTAGAGCAGAGGGAGTAAACAACTTCATACAGAAAGGCCAGTGAAAATGTAAAACAAAACCTTTAACGCAAACAACAAGCCCGAGGTTTCTCTTTTCCCCAGCAGACAAACATTTGCAGAGATACAACCGAGGGAAGAGCCAAATAAGACATGAGAATTTTATTGACAGGGAGACAAGACAGCAATGGTGAAAGAACAATTACGAACTTGCTCCTATCCTGGTCTGAAATTCAAATGAGCTTTCTAAGGGCACAGCCCACATACTTCTGCTAATTATTTGTTCGTTCACAGATAGGCTGTCTCTAGCTGCATGCTATTCTTACGTTAAGTGATAATATTAAGACAAAAATAAATCCTTTCAAGTAACAAGAATTCTGTCTTCCATCACCCCCCAAGACAAAGGCCAGAAAAGGTACCAAAATAGGTATATCTAGGAGCAAAACCTGACCACGGTCAGCCTGCAAATATAATGTTTGTTAACTCCAAGTGCCCTCAAATTCTGGCTCACCCTCATACTCACATGCGCGCACACGCCTTTTCCCTCTTTTTCTCTTCTACTGAGTCCTAGTTCCGAGCGCTACAGGAGCAATTTGAGCACATCTCAGCAAAATGTAGCTGGAAACATCAATTTTGCCATTTTCCACCCTCATTTCTTCCAGCATCAAGAGCAGTTCCACAGAACTGAAACCTGTCATTAATATTAGCAGAGGGGGCTTAAACATGGGTTGAGCCTATCAGCACAAGGATGGGACAAAAGCAGGATGCTTGAAGATAAATGTTGTTGTCAAACAATGTTAGGTGTCATTATGAAAACCGGGGGGGGGGAACCAAACAAAAACCCGAGCAATACTGAACAGCATTCCAAAACACTGAGTGTGACTGAGTGCTGAAAAGCCTGAAAAACAGATGAAAAATACTGCGCTACACACCCAGCCCTGCTGCCCCGTACAAAGATAACTTTTTATTCAGTTGCCTTTGCCTGATGATAACTACAAATGTGATTAAACTGTATCAAGTAAAGTTTAAAATTATGTTTGGTTCTCATTCCATCTCCGACAGCAAATAAAAAATTATAGCTTGATAAAGTCTAAAATACAAATTGTCATCCACGTATTTGGACAAGAAAAGCTTAGGGAGAACATGAAGCGAATGCTATCACAGTGTGTTTCCCCACCATTAAAATCTAAATAAATATGCAAAAGTGAAAGATTTTAGTCCATTTCTCTTAGTATTAACTTTAAAGTCACAAGTAAGGGTATTTTCAGGATATCTAACAGCCGGAGTCTGCTCCCAGCATCCCAACACAACGCCAGTATGCAATACGACTGCTATTGCCTACATTTTTCAAAGATACGTCACGTGGAAAGAGAGAACTACTAAACAAGGAAAGTTACATTAGAGCAGCAGAGCCTAGAAAGACTTTAAAACAACTCCTAACCACACTGGACTTCTCATCCCACTTTCAAAGCACCAGATGATTATTTCCAAATAACACTTCCTAACACTGCCAGTGGAAAAAAAAAAATCACAAAGCAACTGGTAGAGAAAGGTTTCTGTTCTACCAACCATGAGAGCCTTCTGTGATGCAGTTCTCTCTGGAAGACAATACTGTCTCTTATGCACTGTAGGCCAAAATAAGTAAATAAACATCCTGAAAAACACTGGAGGGGCAACATTTAGGAAGAGACTGTTATGGCTAGCCTGTGTTTGCTTGCAAACAGGGGTGACAGCCCAGGAAACACTGCTTTTGCCTGCCTTGACCCTGCTGCCAGCCCCCTGTGCAACCAGAGGTAGGCAGTGCCACGCAGCCCCTGCCTGGCACACAGCTGAGGGGCCATTCCGCCAGCTCCCTTGCTGCATGGCTGATTCACAAGCCGAGGACGCTGGATCCAGTCCCAGCTGCTGCACAACTGCAGGGAACCTTCAGGAGCCTCCCGCCTCTGCTGTTTAACTCAACCTGACAAATCACAAAGGATGTTTTATTGCCAGTCTGGGACATTTTGTTAATGGACTGGAAGTTAACAGTCCTCTATAGCTGACAACAGTTGAGTGCTGTGTGATTTAAATTCAGAATCAGCAACATAGAAATGGTGTTAAATGTATGGCTTCTGCCTTGTGATCAATCCGTTGCCCCACCCATACCAGCATGTCCAAAAAGAAATCCCAGCAGACCAGAACTCGTCCACAATTAATATGCCCTTTGTTTTCTGTGGTTTAGTCTCTGGTTTGGAATTACTGGTTTTTACTGTTTTTTCCCCCTGCTTGATTTGTTTCTACATTTTTCTATTAGATTTGATAATGTTACCTTACCTTCTCCTGCTGCTTTCTGACACAGATCCAGCACGGGTCCTTCCAGCCCCATGCACGTAACTATCATCTGCTACTGAGGAACTTCGCTCAGATGGACAGTTCCAACGTTACCTTGTCTGCAGAAGCAAAGGAAATAGTCATATGAAACTAACATGCAAAGAGGAACCCTCAAGGCAATGCTATGGAAAAGCATGGTGGACTAACTCATGCCATTCAACACTGCTTGTCATGCCCAGCCCAACTCATTTAAATTTAGTTTTAGCATATCCAGAAGGGATGTGAGATTGTTTCCATGCCATGACTTCCTTTTAGCATGACTTCCATGGTGGTCCTTACTTATTTTACTCCATATCTGCAAATATCAGAAAAGCTACCTTCCTTCTGGACTTACAGTGTGAAATGAGATTGAGGCACAGGCAGCATGTGGTTTTGTTTAACGCTGGGGCGGCTGCTGCAGCAGTGTGTTTGACTCTGTGGGGGGTGGTTGCCTCTTGCTGGTAGGGGCTAAAAGCATAGCAGGACTTGTTATTTGCTGGATTTCAAGGAGCACTTTGATTTATAACAGCAAATTTTGCACCACCACTAAAATACCTAATGAACAGTTGGAGCCTGCTCACACCAGCCTCAGCAGCATGCCTCCCTCTCTGCAATAGCTGTTTCCTCAGGATCTCTCAAAAGGCATAAGCAGGGTTCATTAAAGATAGCAATGCTTTTCATCAACTGGGCTTTCCATACTGATTCTCCCAAAAGGCACAGAAACTGTCAAAATGTGCTTAGGTTGTATAGCACAATCGTGGGAAATCTAGAAGCAAAAAATATAGAAAAAGTTAGTTTGGGAGGAATCTAGAGGTCTTCTAGTCCAACCTCCCACTCAACGCGAGGTCCTCTAAGGTCAGGTTAGTTAGCTAAGCTTGCTTTCAGGGTAACCTATTCCAATATTTCACCACCCTTATGATCAATTTTTCTTCCCTAATATCTAATGAGAATTTCCTTCATCGCAATTTGTCTCTGATGCCTTTCATCCTGTCATTAAACGCCTCCAGGAAGACGTTGGCTCTGTCCTTTGTATACTGTCCCTGCCACTACATCGCAATATGATCTTCTCATAGCTTTCTCTTCTTCAGGCTGGAAAAACCCAGTGCTTTCAGTCTCTCCTGCTCCAGGCACCAACCAACTCTGAGGAATATTCAACCCATGAACAGAGCAGGGTCTCTATGAGGCTTTGCTCACTCTTTGCTGAGAATCTCTCAGCATTTTCATCTGAAAGCTTTTCTTAAGACTCTCCTGCTTTTAGATAACAGAGCCTTAGCATCCTATGGAAAAACACTGCTTCTGGGTTGAGTTCATAGCAAGACAGACCATTAGTGAAACAACCTATATTACCACTTCCATGTTCAGGGTGTAACTGCCATCCCACCACGGTCTTGCCTCTAATGTGTCCCTTTTCCATTGCACATGTAGGCAAGCCCTCGGACTGTGCTGTCCTCATGACAGCTCAACAGGCAACCTCAGCTCTAATCACTAGCTAAAGAGCTACAATAATAAATTACCTACTTTACACGGGAGAACAATTGCGACTTCACAATTAATAACTGCACTAAACATTAAGTGAGAAAATGCACAGGCATGGATATACCCTGTTTGAAACAGTCATCCTACCCCCATTAACATATAGAAAAACAGATCAATGAAGACCCGTTCTGGCTTAGGAGTGACACAATGTTGTCGTGGTTTGGCCTCAGCTGGGAACAAAGAACCAGCAGCCGCTCTCTTAATCCCCACAGCTATGGGGGAGAATCAGAAGAAAAAGGCAAAACTCGTGGGTTGAGACAAAGGCAATTTAAGGGAACAACAAAGGGAACAGGAAAACAACAGTAACAATAACAGAGGAAAGTACCAACACTGTCTGTAGCCGGGATGCCCAAGCTGCAGCTCCTGGCTGTGGACTGGGCATGGCTCACTTGGGATGGAATTCCTGTGTCCCTGCCAGAGCCTGGGGGACATTAACCCTATCCCTGCCAAACCAGGACACACGTATAAGCTGTTCTCCAACCTTTGTTACTACAATAATAAATACGAACCTGAAAATGAGAAAGGGAAATAATCGACTCAGCTCAGAGACTACTTCTGCGCAATTGATACACTCTGAACGACCCATGAAATTGTGGTATATGAGAGGCTGTCACTCAAGTCCCACCGTCCATCTTCCTTTAAACACTGATCTTTGTAACTGTTCTTCAATAAAAGCGTTCACTTCCATCGCAGCTGCTGCTCAGCTCCATTCTCTTTCCCCAAAAAGGAAGGAAGAGTGAACAGACTGGGGCAGCCTTTGACTACACACATTCACTTACAAGGCAGTTCTTAACGTTGTCTCTCTGAAGTCTCTAGTTTTATATACGATTTATATACTGCACTTTTGACTTCTCCAAAGTGCCTTCCTATATAGCCTATTAGGCTCTAAAAGGTTCTTTCAAACATGTGAAGGATCTCCCCCTGTCACGCTGTCTCATATGGCACCTAAATCTTCAGTCTCACAAGCCCATGTCTTGCAGGGACACTCCCCCCAGTCCTTTCGACGCAGCTCTTGGTGCAGGCTTCTCATCTTTCTTGGTAGTGTCTCTCACACAGTCCCGTTTCCAAAGCTATGAAAGAAGCGTTAAGCTCCCACACGGACTCCAGCAAATCCAGAATTCCCTTGCAGCAGTTTCCCGCCACAATCATCAGACTACAGCAAGAGACATAAAGCTAACCTCGGGTACAGAGCCGTTTCACAGCCAAAAGAAACACAAAGCAAACAGGGGCCATTGCTGAATCCATGTTACATGCCCACACCCTTTAACAGCACATGTGAGCTGAAAGCTGTTTCAGACAAGACACTACAAAGAAATGCTGAAGAGTCAACTCAAGGCAAGGAAAGAGAATATTTCAGGAACCTTCCAACAAAAAGCTGTAGACAAGGAAAACTCCCTTGTACCTCCTGTGGCCACTGGGATGTTAAGTGACTGTTCTCTACCTTCCACAGGAGTGTAGGCGTCTGTGGACAATGAGTACTCATTAATATTGATTCATTAACTTGGAATTAAGGACATTGTTCATCATAGCAGCATAAATCATAGAATCATAGAATGGTTAGAGTTGGAAGGAACCTTAAAGATCATCAAGAGTGAGAAAAATCCAGCATTCGGCAGCATTTGCACTGCTCAGAAAGACAGGCTTAAGCTGCAAACAACTGTCCATGAAAGGACTGGCACAGGTCATAGGCCAAAGCAGCAGATGGACACAAGTCTCATCCAGCAAAGCAGATTCGTTACTGACCCAGGCTCAGTTCTTAATCACTAAAGACAGTAATCTAAAAGGTGGTAGGTTTGCCGTATCACAGTCCTAATTCTCTAAGGCAGCCACTCCACAGTTAAGATTTAAATTCAAGGGAACAGTCCAAAATGCTGTTAAGGCTTTTATTCAGTTGGTAGCTTTTCACAATCTAAAACTAATCAGCAAGCCTGGATCCCTGAGCATAATTTGGTCGGTTTAGTTTGCAGACACAAAGCTCAGGGAAAACAGAGAGCACTGCTTGAGGACTAGCAAAATAACCTCTGGAAAAGGCAAAGTAGACTCATGCATCTGAAGTCATTTCGGAGACGTGTCTGACAATGCCCATACTTGCTGTCAGCCCTGACACATGGTTCAGCCGCAACAGTCGTGGCAGCAGCTAAGAGCACGGGAACAGGTATTACCTGGACTGGAGAACAGCCAATTTATGCCATGCTCTGCATCTTGCACCACATCCAGGACTAAGCAGCAGAGGCAAACAAGAAGCATATGTATGCACCTCACACAGAAAGTAAGTAATACCTAATTGTTCCACGGGGTGATGCATATCTAATAGTAACTGAAGTGCTTCAGCATTCTCATCCTCTAATTGTCCCCATTTTTGAGAGGATATGCCATCTTACTTTCATTAAGTTCTGTGAAGTCCGTGAAGAGAACAAACAGTATACTCATAAAAATATACTATCAAGTAAGATGGAATAAGCCTGTAGAATTTGTTTCACTCTGGGACTAAGAACAATAACAGAATCAAACATAGACATCACTGGAAGTACCTGAGTGTTCAAAATCCAAAAGGAAATCAGTGAGTAGCTTTCAGAGATGAGAACGTCGTACAGTGTCAATCACAAGATTTGAATTGCCAAAACAGAACTGACCACTAATGAATCACACACAAACATGAAAAGATTCATAATATCAATTACAGGAAAAATCCTATAAACATTTACTAGCACTTTGCTTTGATTATCTTCTGTTGATAAGTACATGTCATACAGGTTTGACTTAGTTATATTGCAATTAAGGTGTTGAAAGCAGCCTCCAAAATGGACATCTATGAACTTTTTCAATAGTCTAATTAGGACCGCAGAACAAGGCATACATCACAATGTAATATAAGTCTCTGCTAAAAGCAGTAGCTGGCTGAAACTGAGATGGCATTACTTATTTTTTTAACAACTTGGAGAGAAATCCCGTAGGAAGCATTTCAACATGGAATTTTAAGGTAATTCTTTTAAAAACACTTAGAAAATTAAAATATTTGGAGACAAATTCTTCAATGAAGTCACCTCTCTTACTTGACCCTTTCACATAAAATCCTAGTGGATCTATTCAAGTGCTGCTGCAATCAAGCTACTCCACTCTAATGAGGTAGAAATTTAGCCTGTAAATGTTCCTCCCCTAGAAAACTTCTCTTCAAGCTTATTCCAAGAAACAGCCTCTCTGCCATTCATCCAGTAGCTGAGGTCTCTCCCCTTCACCTTGTGTTTGGCTAAGATGCTTTTCAGTTAGAAAACCAAGCTGAAAGCAAGTCCATATTCAGTTGTTTTGATAAGTGGAGATCAAAGATTGCCCAACAAGTAGTTGCTAGGACTATGGATAAACTTGTGTCACGCAATCTCTTCCCACAGTGACTGCACCAATGCTGGCCCTGCAAATTTGCTATTTTCAGTAGCACGATGAACGATGGCCACGCTAATACATTAGTACCACCGAGGCACTTAAGGCAAGGCTCAGTAGGCAGGCAGTTTGCGTACTAAACACACTGTCACAGTTGCTCCCACTGTGCACAGGGACAATCCTGGAACACCACATACCTGGGATTTAACTTCCCTTGACCTTTTCAGGTTTTCAAGTTCAGGATTTAGCTGCTTGGCTCCATTAGGAACAGCAGGAAATGAGCAGTTAAAATCCCTAAAAAGGCTTTGAAAGCTACTTGTGAAATGTTGCAGTGCCTCTCTGCAGTCCAGCGACTGGCGGGAGGGAGGGGAGGCTGAGGAATCAGGGAGCAGTTAGAGCAGGAAAGGGGACAAGAGGAATACGAGAGCAAAGTTTGGCTGTTAAAAAACCAGCAGCTCAAAAAAGACCTTGAGGAGAGTCTGGCAGCTCCCCTTCATGCTTCGTTACACAGGGCCCTATTCTTCTGCTGAGCTTCCCAGATGTGGGGAAAGGTATTGAAACTTCCAAAGCAGCAATCTATTCTGTTCCTCAAAGACTGATCGATTTGGGGTTGTTGCCAGCTTTTTGTCCACTGCAACGTGCATTTTTACATTTGGGCTGTGAAACTGCCTAAGCAGCTGCCAAAACAGGGTGGATCCTCCCAGCATCTCTAGCAGGAACTCAGCAGCTGGAAGTCCTGCAGCACATCTTGGCTAAGACCATTCTGGGATCTTGTTTCACAGGGTCAGTTAAAAGCAGGGAGGAATGTCTTCTAACCCAACACTTTTCAAATCCCAGAGAGGTGACATGCCATTTTAACAGGGTCATTATCTCAGATACAGACGTGTCTGTACACCCCTGGGCAATGCTTACCCTCTTCCTCTCACTGCCTTGGAGCCTCATTTGTCTGTGGTCAGTACAGCTCAATTATTTTCTTAACCTATGTGTAAAGCAATTCTCCTGATTGATGCAGACTTCCAGATGCCGGGAACAAACTTTAAAAATTTGCATTAAAGGACAAATTCAGGTTCATTGTTATAGAAGCAGGTTCCCCTCTCATCACTTCCCCAGGTACCAGGTGACAGTAATTTTCTTTCGCAGTGCAGTGGGACACTCACAAAGAAGTGGAAGTTGTAGAGGACTCATAAGTTACATTTGGTATCTCTCCAGATTTACTATTGCACAGCCTTTTCTGCAAAAGTCAGCAAGGAACAGAATCTGGAATGTCTGTCCCCAGTAATGACTAACCATAGTAGCTGCTCCTCCCAGTTCATAGCTCCAGCAAATATTACAAGAAAAGGGACAATAGTGTCCCACACAATCTTCAGCTTTTGCCCAAGGCACGTGCGCCAGGTCTGACCATGGGACTCGCAGACAGTAGGTGTGTTTGTTAGCATATTACCTGTTTTCAGCATAAAACTTGTAATGATTAGTAGAGGTCAACCAAAAACTACCTGGTCACCTGCCAGTTAAGCTGTTGTTGAAGGTACAGGTAGAAACAGGTATTTCTACGACAACTTTACTTTGTATGTTATTCAAATTCACAGTCAAATCAATATCTTGCTTGATGTTCCTGGTAGGTTTTTTTAATTTCAACATCCTCATGTCACTTTAAAGTAAAACCTTTTTTCTTTGTCACATGATAACAACTTCCACATGTTTGTATGAGTTCACCCTTGGCTCCTTTCAGTGTCACATATGTTTATATCCCTTTGCGAGTGCACACATGCATACACGTGTGCACACTTCAGACTCCCGTCCCCTTAAATCTATGTAATCTGTAGGTTCTCACGCAGATACAAAGTCGCTTCCCAGAAGTGCTTGCAGGATCCTGGCCCCCAGTCTCTGCTATGGCTCTGTCCTTCAAATCCTGCTCAACTTTCTTCCAGTCTCTGAACTCCTTTCAATCTACTCATGGTGAAAAAAGGGGACTTTGGTTCTGCTTCAGATGCAGTTTTCTCAGAGCAGGTATGCTTAACACAATCGGTAGAAGAGGAAGGATAACATAATACCGTTATTGGCATTGGCCAGACTGTACAGAAAAATAATTGTAGCACTGATTCTGCAGCCCTCCATATACTTGATTATGAAGCTCCCCAGATACATTTCAAGATGAGACCCTGGCAACGAGCTCCACGTAAAGCCCAGGAGGCAGCCAGTAATTTCATATTCTGCACAGGGGCTGAAAAGCGTGAGGTAAGCAAGAGCTGAACTCTCAGTGTTAGAGAAGTGCTGAATCGTGTTCCGTGAGACCAGCCATGCAGTGTCTCCACACCAGAGAAAAAATTGTGTGAGAGCACGTAGCAGATTACACAGCAACAGCTTTCTAATTCTGAGTGCTCTGCATTGCAGTCTTAACAACAAGGGGAGGAAGTTACAGGGTTTATTTTAATTATTATTTTAGTAGGTGCTTTCTCATTGCCAAGGAAATACATACATGTATTTAAGTTTAGGATGCCCTCCCTCCTCTCCACCAGTGCATGGGTTCTTATGTCACTAGGTTGGCAATCTCAGCTACAGATAAAATGAAAGATCTAAGATCACTCAATATACTTAATGAGTTCAGGTTTTCCCCCCTGGTTAGACAGAAAGAGCATGTCTAACAGCTGCAAAGCCTCACTGGCTATTCATAGTGTCATGTAAAGCTCTGACCTACAGGAGCTGTAAAAGGAAACTAGCTGCTTTGCTGTGTAAATCTTCACCATCAAAACAGAGCTCAAATTGACAGGTTCCAGTTGATTTCCCACCCCAGTCTCCATTAATTACAAGGTCTTTTAATTACTACATGCATGCGAGGGGTGGAAACAACTTAGCTGCTCCTCCAAGATTTAATTACCAAACTCACACCAAGAGTGACCCACCTCGGCTCAGTGCAGCGGGAGCTGCTCGCTCACAAAATTCTGTTCGCCAACACAGCAGCACCTCCCTGCTGTGCTCAACCCAGGACAGCAACTACGGGTGGAATTGGGGAGAAGATCTCCTGTCTGCCTTTTCCTCTCCTCATGCAAGCAAGAGGTAGGCACAGCTGGTCCCTCACACAAATACAGCCCTGTTCATGGCAAAGAAAATCTTTGCAATCTTCTGCATGGGCAGTGTCCACATTGATTCTCTTTCCCTGACTTAGCAGATTCTCTCGTTGCAACTCCCCCCCCAAAGGTAGGGTACAATGTTCAAAATACTCAAATGACTCATGTACAAGCCTGACTTCTAACACCGTGCTTTTTTCCTCCTAAAATACACCCACAGCTGGTGTCTAAAGTGGACTTGGGCAAGAACAGAGACACTGATGGCAGCTCAGCACCCTGAAACTGGTTATACTTGGGAGGGTGGCACACAGGAACCCACGACATCTCCAGGCCAGTAGCCATTTTGCTATAGGTGATTGGACCCAGAGCCCAGAGGTAGAATTAGTAGCCCTGGTGGGTCCAATTGTTTCAACATGCAGCCTATAAAACTGCTAAATAGTGGAGAAGGGGAACCAACTCAGTCCATGTCAAATGTGGCAATGCATCCAGAAACCAGAAAGAATGAAAATAATTTCATTTTCATCTTTACAGCATGCTCTTGCACACCCCGCAGTCTGCAAGAACAGCCAACAATAACAACCCCCAAACAAAAGACAGGGAATAATATGGATTGAAAAAGCAAGCCAGCACTGCTCAGCCCCTCTGAACAGCACATCCAGTCCAACTGCATTTCTGTTGAGAAAATACTGCTCTGCAAACATTCAAAATGAGCTTCAGGTAGCAGTTTTTATGGGTCTCAAATTGCAACACGATAAACAGCATGTACAGAAGCCACTACAGTCTATCAGGAAGGATACTAAGACCTTCTGGTAGAGGAACTTCAGCAAACACTTAGCCTGAATTTATGATCTGATCCTTCAGTTCCCTGCTCCAGAAGTGACTAGCCCTTGGCTGTGCTCATTCCTGAGTGTGGCTTTTGGAAACGATAGAAAGGAACTCAGCCGAGCACCAGCCCAAAACTCTCCGTTGCTGTTTTACTTACTGTTTTCTATTAATTCTTTAAAAAAAAAAAAAAAAATAGCCTTCTGCATAAGAGAGGAGAAGAACCAGCAATAAAGGCTGCTAAAAGAATAATTCGGAGCTGCGAACAGAGATCAATAAATAAATTGGAAGATCTGTTCAGTCACCACCTCCCAGAGCTGAGGAGAATTAAAAACCAATTAAAAAGCTCACATCTGTCTCCCAATCATTCATATGGAAAGTGAAGGACAATCATAGGGCAAAAGTTGTCAAAAGAAAGTGGATCTTCCTAGACCACCTTTTATGGCTGATCGTATTGCAATTAACTTACAAATAAAATAACCCAAAAGTCACTATATTATAAACCATTGGTTCTGGTTTTAAAAAACAACAGACCCCTCTCCTCATTGATCATCTCAGCACAGTTAGCATTTGATTCATGAAGCTGTGCCTCAGCTTGCCAAGAACAGAGCTGCTCCTTAATTAATAATAATGAGCACTAACTGAGGAGCCTCACACTTATCAGACCCTAAAGGAGCACCAGCTGAAGCAGGAATCTCAGTGGGCAACTTTTATTCAGCCAGAAGCAGGAAGAGATTAGTAAGAGATAGTGTTTACAAAAGATGCATAAATCATCTTTGATATTCATCCAGAATATCACCAGCATTGTCAAAAACAATACCTTTTGGAATTTTAGCAAAGTATTTGGTACAGCAGCCCATAAAACTACCTGAAAGTGATTGCATCCATAAGTCTACAAGCTGCAACTTGGTAATTAGCTATCAGACAGTAAGATACAAGTTCACTGCAGCTGAGAAATAAGATGCATTTGTTTTTCTGTGGCAGAATCTTATGGAAAGGAGATAAAAATGAAGCCATTGCATGAGCAAATAACACAACACTAGAACATTTATACAGAAATAAAGAATGAAAGTCCTTTGAATGCTCACATAAGGCAGGAATCATTCCACTTTCTAGTTTAGGAGACCAAACATCAGCTATGGTGGGTAAGAATTTTGTCTCTGTCCCCATCCCCAGAGATACACCAGCAACAGCTCCAAGTCTACCACCAAGTCTGACATTCAGCAGTCTGCTTGGCTAAGACAGTGCTGGCACCCAAACAGGGAAAAGTAACATCTTCTAATCAGGGCACTCACGTTGGTAAGCTCTTCGAGGGTCCACAAGGTCCTATTTAGCTGGTGGAGAAATAAATACAAATGTCACCTGAACGATCAATGCTGTTGAAAGTAAAAGGAAACTGAACTAGCTTCCATAGAGCATCTGAAGCACCAGAACTAAGCAACTTTTTTTTTTCATTCCTATTATTTAGAGGGGGAAGTAACAGCCATTTAAAAGTGCCAAGAAGCCTTTTGTACCTTTCAAACCTGACATGAATCACACCCATGTACAGTAACACACACTGCAAATCCTTTCCAAGAACCTGTTTGACCTACCCTGGTTCAACACCAGGTGCTTCAGCTGTATGTTTTAGCTTACAAACCTCTGCACGAAGCATCACGCACCATGAGCCTGCAGCAGCTCTTCCAGGAATCCCCAGAACCACAAGCAGCTGTTTACAGCCCTTTCCACAGTGCAGGTAGCTCTTTATCTTTTCTTCCCCACCTCCCTGCCTTCTCTTGAGAGCACCAAGACCCCTCACTCTCGCCCTCAGAAGCCCCCCAGTGTACTGCCAGGCTGTCCCGAAGCAGCTGTCTCAAGTGGCCAATGGCGCACATGCAAAATGTCCACAGAAGCATAAAATTTTAAGAGAGACCACTGGGTTGTGGGAGTGAGTCTCCTGTAACCCCTGGCACTAGTACTGTTGGTCACATTCAGCATCACAAGATTCATCAGGTCAATAATTACAGGTGGTCGTTGCAATCAGTGGAAAGCAAAAGCACTAGTGTGCATCCAACCTAAACTTAACAACTGCTGAACGGGCAAATAAGAAAGTCTGCAGGACACACAACACCTAGGCAAACAGCCAGAGATTTCCACGTACCTTCCGTCATGGTAGGGAAGCACCTTGGCTTTGTACAGAAAAAACCCTCAAAACAGCTAAAGAGCCCAAGGAAGCCAACCAAACAATCAAAACATGTCTGAATAAATGGTCCATTCTTGGAAGGGGGTCTGTTTGACCTGTGGCTGTTACCTTCCAAAAAAAAAAAAAAATTAAAAAAAGCCCCAGCTCTGCACATAGCTATCAAGAGCTGGGTCAGCTGCTATTGGATTCAGGGCTGTGTGTTTCAGCAGAGCTCGCTCAGGTTCCCCACCACGGCAGCAGGCTCAGCTGCAGCCAGTCAGAACACCAGCAAGTGCCAAAGGTGTGATGAGAGCTCATGCATGTTTTAATGGAGCAAATTAAAGGAAGAAAACAGAGGTGGAATCCTTATCAAAGCTGCAGCTTTAAAGAGACTTATAAATAGCTAACTTAAAATGAATTCAGACAGTGTTTGCTTCGCTTCTCCATAAAAAAACCCAAACCCCAAAGCTGAGGAGAATTAATTATTCCCATACCTTTGATGGCACAGAGGCTGACAATATGCCTTTAGACAGCAAGGAAACATCTCTGAGGAGCAGACTTGGACAAAAAGTTATTTCCTTGGTTGCACGAGTAAGAGGTTAATTCATTGTCAAGTCTGCACTCTGCTGTTGAAAAGCTCACATCCTCTGTAGTACTCAGTAATGCTCATGGGTCACTACAGAAGAGAGGAACAAGGAAATAGTTACCAATAGTCAAACAAATAGATGCCAAGACCAAAAGTAATCTAGGACTGACAGGAAAAGCAGGTAAAATGACGATCAAAAGTTGGGTTAAGTTAATTGTCTGCAGATAGTTTTAAAAAAGACAGGAAGGGAAAAGACTCAATAACTTCTGTTACTAGGCTGATCCATTTAATTACAAATAAAAGGAATCCACATATGTAAACAGCTAGGGGAACTGTGGAGATGCAAGACAGGTGAGAGTCTGTGTCCGTGCATGAAAACATCCTGGGGGAGAAACAGACAAAGGATAAAACCGGTATGGTCATGTCTGGAGAGCTGCAGAATGCCAGCTGTTTCCCTCCTCTGTCCTCCCAACTCGGACAGGGCAGATGCGGTCCGTAGTGGAACTGGAGATGTCAGAGGAGAAGAGACAACCTTCTGGAAAGGGGATCAAAATACTTCAGTAGATAGAACTGAACCTTTACTTCCAGACCCTGTGCCAGTATCACTTTAAGTATGATACAGCTGGCAAGACAGAAGATATTAATATTAATCTTCCACTGCCCATTTTCTTGTTTTGTTAGAAAATACATACATATAGTGATGCTCCAGCTTAGCTACATACCTCCTACATCAGCATGCTTCTTTTAGAAACTCAAAAAGAATCGCCTTTGTGAGCTCTGCCCTGTTGTCTATGCCTTGTTTTACAAGGGCAGAAAAGGGAAATAGAAACGAGAGGCACAGATATGCTGGAACAATATGTGGTTAACAGGTGCCTAAACCAGCACCAACCTGAGCTGATTTTTTTTTTTTCAGCCACCATGCCACACCACTTAGATGGGACAGGCAAAGCTTTTAACACAGTTGCTCTGTTTCTGGTCTTGAAGATACTGCAGTCTCAGGCAAGCCTGCACTGTATTCTGTTGCACGGCAAACGTGCTGACTGCAGGGCCAGTGCTTCCTCCACGAGGTGTTACAAGATCTGTTGTTACAGCTTTCTCACAGGGCTTCAGTAACGCAGCTTCCTTCTGGCCTGCAACAGCCACCGGCAAACCTTTTAGAACGGCATAATTCAGCACTACCTTCTTGTTCTTTGTGCTTAAGTGGTGCATACTAACAATAACTCATATTATAGCATCCGTGGAACACAGGAGAAAAAGCTGTCATTGCTTTTAAAAGAGACCAAAAAACTCCCCCTGCTGGATTCAGTCTGAAAAAATGAATTTTTCTTGAGTAGTGGTCCACAGCACTACTATCCTGAGAAGACCACGCAGACCTAGCAATGAAAACAATCTGCCAAGTACCATGTTATACTTCTACAGAACTTACACCCAGGGTGTAAAGCCCTGATTCCTTACTGTTAAAATTAACATAAATGGAGTGATTTGTTTGCTATCAGAATGCCAGTTTTTCAGAGAAAGAGGCCAGGAAAAAATTTCTGAATAAGCACTAAAAAGCAAAGGTTGTATGAGAATGTGGTGACCGGCTAACATGGACTCAATTTACTTGAAGGTTCAAAGGGAAATTTTCAAACAGTTGCAGTTTAGGTATCATTAAGAATATTTTCCTTGATTACTGGAACAGACCTACTAGAAAAAAATCATTGAGTTCAAGGTTTCCCTGAGCTACAAGTCACGCAAACAAGCAAGTCACAATGTAAAGCCCCAGGTCTAATACATAACTAATTTAATTCCCTGAAAAATTGCTTGCTTGTATCTCTTCTAATTCAGGGCAGTAATATGTAATTCATAAATTCTTCTAACCTTAATTCATACTCACTCTACTTGTAGAAATGTTATCTTTAAATTAATATGATCACAATGGGCCTCATGTTTCACAAAAATAAAATCCAAGTAATTAAGCTCTGTCCCCAAGTTTGTTCCACATTAAATATTCTTACAGGGTTTCAGTGCATTCTCAGTGGTAAGCAAATTAAACCGTGTTCTCAAACATGTTCATCTGCAAAAAAAGCCTCCTCTGCAGAACGGAAGGCTGCAGCAGGGCTGCTCACTGCTATAACCTCCACGTATCTTAGTGCAGATCCTAACAGATCAACAGACAAGCAAGACTGCTGGGAAATGAAACACGGTATGCGAACGAGTGATAGCTTCCATTGCTGAAGGTCTGAGGAGGAAGCATTAGCTACTGGACACTAAATTCAAGTACCTTGAGGAATGAAATAAGGCTCATTTACAACGCATTGAAAACTGGGAACCCAATAGCACTAGTGATTTCTGATTATTTAGTCTATCCTACGTACCATAAAATTGATGCACAATTACACAGGAAAGATACATACATTCTCCCTGAGTAATTTTCCAGAAGTGACCACCAGCACAGCGAACGGTTGCAGTATAGCGAAGGGGACACCTCTTCCCAGGCAGGCAGGATTTTCTCTGCAGGGTATGTTTGTGCACCGAAAGAGCAAGATTTCTACAAGGGCTTGGAGTTGCAAACATATTTGCACGTTTAGTCTTTATCTCCTATATCCCTTGTGGATTTCCAACCTGAGCAGTCAGTGAGCTGAATGATAAATAGAGCCAGCTGAAACAAGACAAGCCTGTCACAGAGACCAAGCAGGGAAAACAACTAAATTATTCCAGTTCAAGTTAGACAGATGCTTCAGTTGAGGTTATCAATGCCTGGTTTACTCCCTCCACCTCCAAACAGATGATTCCTTCTTTTAACAGAGCAACGTTGCTCCTGCTCGCTAAAAATAATAAATCAGTGTTGCTTGGTTTGAGGCCGGCCCATCAAAGCAAACAGGACAGGGTGAGGAGACGAATGGTCTGTACGCTACTCAAAAAGACATAGCTCCGCCTATGCCTAGGAAGGTGTTTTGACATATAGAGAGACTACAGGTACAGGAATCAGATGGTTACAGGCGTGCGGTCCTTCGGCTGCTTGCATTGCACTGCCCTCTGCTGCCCACGGGAGCTAGCGTCCTGCCGTCTGTCTGCATTACAACAGGGTGGAGGAAGGGCAAGAACATCGAAACAGATGAAACTATGAGCTCTCTTTTAAGCTGATCTGAAGAAGAAAAGGGGTAGGTGGGAGTATTTTTTCCATTTTTCCCAGGCAAAGCATATCATCTTGCTTGTTCTTATCCACCCACTTTCTATGCATTTACAATTAAAATAGTAACGCTTAATTCTTGTCCTTTCCTGTCAGTAGACCTCTAAGTTCTTTACCAACAAAGTGCATGCTATTAGACCTTGTTATTTTCCCTACAGACACTGACTAAAACTCATCGGCTGAGGCCTGTGCAACTGGTGCTCAGTTTAGAGCCGTTAGCACAATGTAACGAGCCATGCCCTCCCTCACAGGGACAGCTGAGAAGCCCCTCTATAACGCTTATCCTGTGACCCTTAGTACACACCTAACACCTCTCCTCACATTTCTTAGTGTGTTTAGTTTGCACCTACACTACTCACATTCCAGGATAAGGCTCCAGAAGACGTACGTACACAGGTGATGCAGCGTTCTGTGTCAGCAGTTTAAGAGATGTAACTCTGCAGTGTGAAAATAACCTGCAAGACCCTATTTCTCCTTTAAAAGAAATGCGTTTGTATGAAATCAGGCAGTATTAATAACAGAATAACAACTGTCAAAGATAATCCCTTGAGAAAATTAACACTCTGAAAGCAACTCAAAAAAGTATTATTACAAGCATATTTTGAAGGAAATACATATTTTGCATATATAAATACAAAATACAAATACACAGTATTTTTTCAGTACCCTGCGTGTCCCAGAAATGCCACACACTGAGCTTTCAACAGCCGTTAATATAATGCACACACATAGACCTTAACTAACACTTTTCAACTAAGAAATTGAACGCCATCATAAAATGCAGGGGAGTATTAGTAGTAGAGAGCTTGTGTATCATTAAACTTCCCTGCACGGTAATACCAAATCTGCAACAGTTTATAAGCATATGGTTTGAACATCATAGACTTTCTAGAAACATAAGTTCAGATCCTGGCAGGATCAACTCAGCTTGACAACCTTCTGCTGTGTATCTTGCAGCAATAAATGCTTTGCTACTACTGTTTGATACAAGATCTCACACAAACAGCTCACACCTGCGACTGGGGGCTTCTAGGTTGCTACCGGAGTACACACAGCAACAACCCACAGAAATTACAGAACAGAACTCGAGAGGGTTTATAAACCAGGACTGAACTCCAAGAGTTGCCAGTAGTAGTCTGAACAACACAGAAGTTGGTTGATCAAATCATGTTGTCAAAGGTGAGTGGAATTTAAAAAAAAGTACCCCACGAACTCACAACTTAGTGAATCAACTTAATGTACACCTTTGGGATCCTCCAAGAAGATGGGAACATGGGTTCCCAATACACCGTGACACTGTCAGTGTACTGTCTGGGATACATATTCCCATGAGAACTTCCTTACAGGGCTTCAGAGAATTCACCCGCTCTGCTGCATGTAACTCACAGAGAGAAACTATTCCCTCTCATTTACACTAATTAATCCCTGCAAATAACTGCTGTGGAGCCCTAATAAAGATGGAAATTCGCTGGATCTCATAGTAATAAAATAGTTCCAAATAAGGTGCACACAACTTGCCTTGCAAGGAATTACTTCAAGAATCTTTATTTTAATTTTATTTATTTTATTTTAAAATTGAGCTTTGTATACAGCTCAGGCTTTTTAAAACTCCTAAGCAGGGAAATTAATATAATATTCAAGAAAATAAGAAAATAAGAGAGATCCTTGGGGATTTTTTATCACGCTGTCGGCATAGAATCTTTCAAGTCTTGACTTTGCTAACACTAGTATTATTCTGATTTTATATATGAGGAAAGTAAGGCACAGAGATTAAAGGTCGCATGGGGTAATTAGTGCAGTTTGTCAAACTGAGTAGCAATTAAAACAGAGTAAAGAATTGTAGGAATTGCTGGACCTATATACGACTATACACTGAAATCTATCAGACTAGGTGATCCAATTCTTTAAATGCTTGTATGTTTGATATATGTACACTTCTGATATAGCTAAAATAGTTGTATTTACCATCCCTAGACTTAACACTGTGTGTGCAGAAAAGCTATTCTACACTGATGATCAGAAGGAAATTATGGAATTTACACAGGCCAATTTTCAAGGGTGTCTCTCTAACTGTAGTACCCAAGATAATGATGTATCAGGTCTCCTCAAAATAAAATCTAAACAATTGTTTTAATTGGAGAGGTATTAGGAGAACCTCGCTCTATCAGAATGTGAAGCTCAATTGAAATCTAAATGTTTCTCCCAAATTGCTGCATTTCTATGGAATTTTCTGAAAAAAAGTAAAGCAACTTTTGGAGTATCCTGTCTCCACAACTGTTTTTAAATGCCTGCCAGCCTGGGCTATTTCAGAGGCTGGCATTGTAACAGGCTTTAAAAACCAACCTCTGTCATTAAATGCTTTCAACAATTGAAGCGATTTTCAGAGGCTGTGATGGAGGGAAGCATTTTATTATTTAAACAGCTTTGAAGTTGTCAGATTTTGTTCTGCTTTAAGAATGATTTTTAATTTAGTTATTCCAAAGCAGAGTTTCTGGTCTGTTATGTAAGGCAATTACTTCTGCCTTTAGCTTCATATCAAGAACTCCCGCTATATTCAGTGAGGACTTGGAGCAAGCAGACAGAAGTAGTCCTAGTATTGTACTAGACCTGAGGACTCCGACTGCCTGGAGTTTCACAGAAAAGAACTCCTAACAGAAAATCCCCCTCTTACCTTTCAGACTGACTGATCAGCATTAAATACTTGAATAACTCATTTTTAGAGCTGTGGCATTTATGTTCAGTGTCCTCTGCTAAAAGCCAATTCTCATTTGAAACAGCAGCCGATACTCACAACCTAGAGGAAGAAGAAACCACGTGAATCTGGTTGATGTTATGCATGCACCTTTATTAACTACTCTAATTCAGCTGCATTCAGTGGTGCTCATAAAACCAAACCACTCCTGGAGAAAGAAAGGTGTCGAGAGTGTCGATTCTGGGTTGCAAAAGGGAAATGTCAGAAGTTTCCCCTCACATGTCATATTCTGCCCAAAGACAGTAAAGTTGATCTCTTCCAGTGTCAGAAGAGCATTGCTCTCAGGCCAGCCAGCAGAACATTGCTCATTGCTGCCACAAGGCTTTTGCCTCTAGATGGGAGAGGGCAGAGAAGACAGGGAAGCTGTGACTTAGAGCTTCTAGGAACACTATTTACAGTGTCATTGAATCAGCTGTTCAACATCTGACGATCACAGCGATAGGATTAGACATCACTGTAACACAGACTTGTCCATCAAGCAAAGAGCACCCTTAGCCAGCAAAACTGCAAGGCAGGAGGATTCACAGCATGTAACTACCTTTTGGGGCCTCAGTTGAGGAAGGTATCTAAAACACATGTTTGAATTCGGAAATCCTATGCAGGAGTTTCCCCCACGCCCAAAATGCATGGAAGTCTTCAAAGATCATCTTGAAGCTCAAAATAAAACCTTAGTTTCAGGATTACAAGCACCTGTCTGCAGTATTTTTTAAATGTTCTATCTTCAAACTACATGATTCTGCCTTTACCAATCCCCAAATTTTGACTGAAATTTCAAACTTGAACTTCCGTCTACTGAAACAGGTCAGGTGAAATTAGTGCAGCAGATTTCCTTTTTTCCCAAGAATAATAAACCATTCAAAAATGGGCAAAATACTGATACACGATTAGGAACTTTTTATGAATGTTTACATGTATGCATACATTGTACTGATTTGGACTTGGGGAGGAATTACTTTCTCAAAGAAATCTCTCATGAGAATAATTTCAACTAGTTACGTAAGAAAGCTATGAAATACTCTTCTCTCAACTGTGCATTAGAGGTGAAATAACATACCTTTAAAAACTAACCACATCAGTCCTTTTTCATCTGGAAACGATACATTTAAGTGTTTAGCTTTTCTATCTCTCTTTTTCCTTCTCTTTTTTCTTTAATAAAGAATTCTTGTGCTAAAAGCCTGTAAGTCTGTTGGAGAAAAACAATTCCATGAGAATAATGGAAGTAAGCATAATCTTCCCCTCCTTCCAAATTCCCTGTCTACAATCCTATAATTCTGCACAGTCAATTACTGAAAAAAATATACATGAACACTCAGGAGAAATAGATACTTATTAGAATTATGACTTTTATTTTTATTCACTAGAGCAACATTGAAGAAAGATTTTTTACATACAGGTTTTTAAATCAACTTTACAAGCAAATTCCAATATACAGTATTTACTCCGGCCTGGGTTAAAAAACAAAACCAACAAAGCAGATAGTAAGGGTACCTCTTGTTTTAGCTAGTATTGAATTTAAGATTTCACTGACACTGGAATTACACTGTTTTTATTGTGGTGCTTTTACAATTAAGTAGGCAGTGAGCAGCTTTACCACAACAGTGACTGAATTTCCTTGATAGCATAGTTGTAAGATTACTGAGACCTACCACCAGGATCACTTATTAAATCCACTCTGCTCAGAGAAAGCCACTATAACGAGATAAGGAATAGTTACGGAAGCCCAATTCAAGAACGGATTTCCATTTGTATGGCAAGAAAATGTCCATATTAAGAGGATTATGTGCTGTGCAAAACCAGAAATACTTCCCCCCCAACATGCAACCTACCCGAGTATGACACTTTAGGATGTGCATATGGTTGTGACATGCAAAGTAAATCACACAAATGGTATTCAGTTTTCTAGCATCATTACAACAAATCAGCATTTAGATCAAAAATGAAATTAATTTTACTGATCTATGATGCAGTCGAGTTGCTATGTCTAACTGCCATGAGATGTAAAGTTGAAGAATCCATTTTTTTGTTAACTGTATGAAAAATGCAGGGCTGGTTTGGATTTTCAGGGCCTTTGTGATTATTTCTACAAAGTCTAGGAGATAATATTGCACCTCTTTTCTCAAAAACATATGCTGGGAACATTATTCTTTAAGGGTTATGCTAGTCCTAGGGAAGTTTTGCCATCGGCCTTGATTGGAAGTAGAAGTGCAAGCTTCAGGGAAGGGGAAAGTAATAATCTGGCTGCATCGCCAGTGCTAAAATTCCACAGTTAAATTAAAGTCATTGCACAACAAAAACTCAGTACACTATATGGATATTTTTAAACATGCTAGAGTGCATATTGATTCTGTGAAAGTGATGTGAAGATACCTTGGAAACAGCAACACTAGCAGGGAAATCAGTTTGAAACAAAAGCTACACACAGCAGGAGGCATCTAGATTATTTTAGGCACAACTCCAAGCAATAAAGCTCATTTAAAGTGCAATTCTCTTTCTTCTTTTGTGTTTATTCACTTGTTAAAACACATAATTGCCTCTGTACACACATACTGAACAGTAGTTTAATACTTTTGTGAATATTGCACAAAAGAACAAGAAATCAAAAACAAACAAAAAAATGGCAATAAACCAGTATTAGAAACCTAAAAAACCCCTGAAGATATCAAATCCTTTAATTTATGTATTTAGGATAATCTGCACCAGTACTGACAATATATCTGCACCTTCTGCAAGGTAGATACGTTACCTGAAAATACTTACTTAATCCCATTTGACAAGCTCTACACAGAGCCCTCTTATCCATCTCCCCCCAACCTCTGTCCTTTACTGAAGCGAAGCTTCAAGCTTCACCTCGCTACTTCTCTTCCAGTTGCCCATCGACTGACGGGCTTTGCTCCTACTCGGGACTTGCTATACATGCAACAGAGCCTTCCCTGGTAAAGTCTGAAGAGCCAAGAGACGTAGCTGTCTTTAGAGCGATGCGAGGTTAGCAGCTGAATACAAATACAATTCAGGCTAGCATCTGTCTCATCCGTGATCAAATCCTGCTGTTTCCAGCTGAATGTCTCACTAATCTGCCAGAACAAAATGGGGAAATGCTCTAACAAAGAATATAATCTACTTACGATCCTTTAAAAAAAAGTCACAGAATAAATACATTTTGGTTCTTCCTGAAAAAAAAATAAATTAAGAACTATATTGGTTTTTTTATGAAAACCCTGATCATCTCTTTGCTTCAGTTCCTTAATTTTCAGTAAAGGTGCAGACAGATAGATATCTATATTGTTAAATGTAAACATAAAAATTTTATCATCACTAAATCAGGCTGGTGATACCTCCAGAATAAGAAACAATAGAACTCATGGTGAAATATCTCTGTCAATAGCACTAAGTGAAAATAACATTTTTACAGAAAATTATACAACTAAAAATAAGATCAGCTCCTCTTCAAGGAAAGTAAACTTAAAAAAAATACCTTCCATAGAAATCTATATGGACCAGAAAACAAACTAGGGATCTTACCATTCTCTCAGCAGTTTTTAAACTCTTGAGAAACACAGCTGCCTGAAGCTAGTCTGGGGGAATATAAAAAGTCTGTTTTATTTTCTTATCAAAAGTAAATGCTTACACTGAAGGCCATTTAATTCAAAGCTTTTCAAGGAAAGAATGAACTTTTCCTGGAGAATAACTGTTACAGCAATCTCGGACTGTAGTTATTTTGATCCTGTACCAACTGTAACAATTAAGGTTACCCTTGTTACTTCTTGTTTACATTGTCTTTGCCCCAGTTAACAGGAAGTCCTGCAGGTCTCCTATTTCAGATTAATCTAAGTAGTTCTGAAATAGAACCTCCTCCCTACCCATTTCCCCCTAAGCTTTTCATTTTTCCACTTCATTGTCAGTTAAAAGAATCCAAAAACCTTCTTGGACATTATTTACGTACTGAAAAATTCAGGTGAGACGATTATATTTTTTTTTCCTTCTCCCATCCAAGGTATCCATCAGGATACCCACAGTAAAGGGCCTAAATTACAAAAGTTGATTATTGAACTTATTTATGAAATGTCTATACCTATTCACTTTAATTCTCTCAAAGAAAATACTGTAATATGTCAATGTCCCACAGCCAAAGCCTAGAACAAACTATTACTACATTTCATTTTTCCAACATTATATGCTGCTCAGGAACAGATTTTGAGCAAAGTAATTGTAACGGTCTTCCGCTGATGATTTTAAAACCAATTCAAGAACAGAAAAAAAAACCCCAAGTAGTAAGATTCAAGAGACAGTGATGGGAAAGAAGGGAAGAACTGGAGATGGGACATAACATTAAGTTTCTGGAAAGCTTCACTGGATATGCATATGTTTAACTCACAGCACACGTGTCATGGTCCCATAGTTGCACCATGATGGGCCTATGTTTCCAGACCACTTTCAGAAAAAATACTTCTCCTAGAGAGCAGAAAAATGTTTTGTTTTTGTTTTTTTGCTTTATTTCCCCCAAAAGCTCCTTCCCAGTTATCATGCACTTCTTCAGAAATTACACAAAAAATTTTTTACAAAAAACCCAAAACCAAAATACACATCTCTGAAAAACTCTTAAGAGTACCAGCTCTGGATTAGGACATAATAGGATTGCTCAAAGCAAATAAGTGGGGTTAATTAATTCCTTTTTTTTAAAAAATAGTTGCTTTTTAATACAAGTTTTATTCTGTAAAATAGTTTCAAATCCTTACACATACGTCAAAGTTTGTGCAAAATTTCAAGTCAGGTACTTCAGAGTCTTTCAATATTAAACAAAAAAAACAATAAATACAAGTAGCACAATAAAATTTAAAAACTATTAATTAAAATGCATGTTGTGCAACGTCGACATAGGTGTTATGGACCCCTTATTCCCAGAGGCTCCCTACTTACCAATTCGTAAGAGCCTGTATTGGAAGGTTTTGCACAAGTATCCTTAGCACTGCGTTTCAAGAATCTACATGGTAATGTGTCAATTCAACACAATAAAAACATACCACAATCTTAACAAATGATGATGTTTTAGAGAGAAGATTCGATTCACCCCGTGAAATCTGCTTATTGTCTGTGAACAGTGAAAATGGGATAAATAAAGAACAGAGCAACTTCAGATTACAGTAAAACAAAACAACACAACCCACCCAACCCATCAGATTAAATAACATTAAATATGTCAGTCTTAAGATAATGATAAATACAAGGATTTTTGCATAGGCCTCTGGAATACAGAGTCAAAATTATGGCCAATAAAACATCTGCTAGTAAGTCTAATTTTCCACCACTCTAACCTAACGAGTACTCAGAACCAAGAAGTTAAACTGAATAGTAATTTCATTGTCTAGTAACTCAAACAGAGGTAAGAAATGATTTCTGGCATCCTGGAATACACAGTGCAGCATTCTGGTGTTCGTGGTAACCAGAGACTTCAGTATTTGCCTAATTACTAAGATCACCGGACAATACAATCTTTAATACAGACCTACAATTAATAAAACACTCTCAAAAGAAGCTGCACAGCTCATAACACGAGCCTCAGAACGTAACAGAATGCAAACACTAAAGAAAGATGCTATTTTTAATATTCACTCAGGATTTGCAGGCTGTAGATAGAGCAGCCCCAAAGGCAGTCAGCACATAGGAAGTGGTTTAATGTATGGCATCATTCAGTGAGATGTAGATACGGTCTCAGTGTGTCTTTGGTTTAGGGAGGCGGGAATGCCGACTAGAGGGCAAACTATCCCCAGAATGCAAACCGGCATTCTGTGTTTGCATGTTTTCCTTTCTCTGTACCAGTGGCTTTGGGATGTTAGTCTTCAAACAGGTGTTTTGAGGCTCTGCAGATACTGGTGTGGATTTCTGACTGCTCATTTGCTTAGACTTAACAAAGGACATTGTTGGTGGGCGAAGTTTAGACACTTTCTGACTCTGTTTACCCTTTAGGTTATCCTGACCAGATGTTGGCTGTAGCTGAGTCAAATCACTTGATGGTAGAAGGTCACGTTCCTTGGAAGCAGCGGAATGATTTGCAGATCGTGCGAGAATGGCCATCGTAGGAGGCACTAAAGCATTTGGGGGCTTTGCGATTCTTAAAGTCTTTGGCCGAGAAGCCTGGTTTGTGAATGAGGGTTGACCTTTCACAGCTAATTCAGTCTGCACCTCTCTACCATCAGCTCGTGTAGAGGTCTGAAAACGGGAACGAGACAGTAATGTACCCTCTTTATTACTAGTTACCTTTCCAGGGTCTTCAGTGTTTTTATTTTTCAAATTTTCCAGATATGATGCATTCCCATCTTTTATGTTTATCTGTATGCTCATTAAAGAGTTTACATCATTCAGGCTATTTATGAGAGAGACATTTGCAGCATTTTGATTCTGATGATTGCTATTTTCATGCAGACCATGTTTAGGATATTCACTGTGGGCCTCGATATGCGGCATTTTTATTAGTTTTCCCTGGGCGAGGTCTGTGGAACTGGGAAGGCTGCTGGAAGGCTGTAGTACTTGAGGCTGTTAAAGAGAAAAGAATACAATAATATATTAAGCAAAGAAAATACCAGATAACATCCAATGGGCACAGACTGGATGCTTGAAAAGGGCTGTATATCTATTTTTTAAAAATCAAAACTTTGACAAAATAGGATGGTTCATGGAACGTGTACAAATGTAACTTGTAATTTAAGTGGAAAAAATTATACCAGCACTGAAATGCACACCAACATAAAGACAAGAAAGAAACCGATTAGCTTAAAAAAGAAAAATGAAAAAGGCATGGCTGATGGTTTCACCTAAATCTGCAGGACAGCATAAGAACGGCACATGAGTACTGATCAGTTCTGATTCAAGTGCTTAATAAACAAATGCAACAGCTACCAAACTGTGTCCATATTCCAATTTCTATCCCCTGCATACTGAAGTCAACTATCCCAAACCTTTTATCAATGTTATATACTATACAGGCAGAAAGGAGTTTAATGGACCACACGAATTTACAGTGCATTTTCCTTGCCTTACTGAGGTCAGAACATTTGATACAGGTATGTTGTAATTGGGTTAGTGACTAGATCTAGGTAACTGTTTTATCTTCAATGGATTTCAAACGGGCTGATAAAGAAGCCATCTTCAACAAAGCAGTACAACAGACTACACGTGAAGCTAGAGATCATCTCCTACCAAATACTAGAGATCATATACACTGATAACCAGGGGATAAAGGTAACTCAATGAAGATTTTACATTTTATCAGAAGGTATAGTCTGATCGTACATGTATCAGATGCGATAACTGGTAGTACCTCTTCTGGGTCATTTCTTTTTTCTCTTTGCTCTTCCTTGTGAAGAGACTTCAAAGATTAAGGTATGTGCTAGCTCCTCAAACACATCCTAGACCTGCAACTTGTACACAGACCTTGGAAGACTTAATATTAATTCTGTAATTCAGGGCAAAACCCAAAACCTATAAAAATTTGAACTATAGTTTTAGCATATTTCAGGTTTAGATGATTTTCTCATTGTCTTTATAGAGGAGGGGAACCGAACTACGCCAAGCTAGTCTTATCCCTAACTACTACAATTCTTAGCAACTGACAGATCGCACGTACAGAGTAAACAGGCTTATAATATTTGTTTACTAGTGAAATATAGTCAGTAAAAAAGAAGCAATGCTTGTCTTTAAGGGATTTGACTAAAATGTCACTTCAGTCACGCTCTTGACTTATCCTCAACTTCTAAATGAGAAAGTGAATTATTCTTCTAGTCTTTTCAGTTCTTCTAAGAATCAGCAGGAAGAATGTTAATGATAGCTGTGCGTGCCAAAGTCCTGCTATATTTCCAGGACAATAGCATGTCTCAGGATTCTTTAAGCTTTTCAGCTTTTCCCTGTCAGGATTATGACTGAAAAAGGAATCCTCAAAATTCCTCATTGAGAAAAAAAAATAAAATGGTAACGATAGAAACATCAAGGTTTCTCAACCTAATTTTGATTTACTAGCCATTTTCCCCTTTAGAATATACTGGTTTTACCTGTAAGTAAAGACAACACCTAAGCTGGACCAGCGATACCAGCAAGTGATAGACAAGTAAGTGCAAATGTGTTGAGCAGTTTGAATCCATTTGTTTTGGAAAGGGGGTGGAGGAGAAAAAAAACAAACACAAAAAAGCCTTCAAAATGGTGTCAAATGAGTATCAAAACATTTTTCATTACATGACCAAAACTAGCTTAACTTTGTGAATCCTTCTTAACCAAGCAATCCTACAGGAAGGAAGTACTAAACACAATTAATAATTCAATATATTAAGAGAGTTACAGCTTAAAAATAAAAAAAGAGAATGCTCTTGATATTTTTGTCATTTTTCAGAGTTTATGTAATGGGTTCAGAAGTCATTATCCTTCAAAGCTTAGGAGCTGACAGACAGATGTTAGCCAAAATGTTTTATTGATTTGAGACCTCACCTGCAAAAACAAAACCGCAAAAAATCAGTGTAGAAACCAAAGCAATATATACCTGTTTACCATACTTCAACAAATAGTTCAGATTTTCTAATCCTAACTGAAGCCAAAAGTTAGTACGCTTATAGGAAACAGCATTGTGTCAAATTCTAAGATGTAAAAATAATTGTCAGAAAAATTTTTCCCCTCACCTACAAAGAGTTTCTAAATGCCAGTCTTCAATAATGTAGATAAATATCTAATCTAAGCATTACAAACCCTAACTTCACATTAAATAACCCTAGTTTGACTAATCAGCAAAATGAAGAATTTTTAAGCTACAGGAGAAACTGCATTTGTATGGAAAGTTGAGTTAAACACAAAAACATCTGAAATACAGCTACGAAGCAAGCTTTTAATAACACTATTCCAAGTTCTTTTGACAAAAATTAGGTAATAGAGCTTTACAATTTGGACAATTTTGCATTTTTACATATAAAACCACGCTTTCCTGATTATCCTTCATAACCTAAAAACTTCTAAGCAGCTTAATATCCAGAAAATTAGCAAATCAAAAGTAGAAAACAGCTACATGCTCAGAATTCTGAGGACACTAAAGCTACGGCATCATCTTTGCTACGTTGCTTTAAATACTGTACTCTTTTGTAATTTTGTATTTCTATTTAGTCATAATCTGTCCAATTATAATTTTAACCCCTTCAAATTGCTACAAGATGACACTGAAAGCAGAAAAAAAAAAAACCTTCTAAAATCTGCAAGTAACAGTTCACAAGGCTTCTAACACTGAAAACTCCATTATTTTCATCCACAGCTCACATCTTTCCTTATACCCAAGCTTTTCATTTACTAGGGAAGCCTTAATAAATTATGGCCACATTATTAGTCAAAAAAACCAGCCAGCAGAAGGACCACTATTTGGCTAATTCCATCACAAGAAGGAAGGAGAATAGAAAGATAAAGAAACCTCGCACCTTCTAGGAAGGGTAATTTATTTCAAGAAATCTATTTTTAAAAGTTTGTCATCTGCATTGCTTTGAGTGCACTCTTGATGGCAGGACAGGCCGCAACTTGGTGTAGAATGTCATGCTAACCAGATTTCTGTTTTTGTCCCCTAAGCAAAATATTCAGGTGGACAAACACCTGCATTCCTTTTAGGGATGCTCCTAAAAATATAAAGTTATACTCTAAAACATCTCTAATACAATGTAACTCTACACAATTAGTCCTTCCCAAAACAAAAGCACATTAGAGGAAACGCTTTGTGCACATGCTCCTTTTTGCACAACAGACTTTTCTGTACCAGCAAGAACTCAAGAGCTTCAAACACTTGCATGTATTGGTGCACCACTCAAAATTACTAAATTACAGTCCCTGCCACATTAGCTTAAGAGATTTTCCCTTGTTTCTCTCAAGTAAATCTGGCTGTTACATCATCCAGAGAAAAACGACAACACATCCACAGCAAGGATTACCATTACTACACAGTTATTGAACCACTGTGATTGCATTAGCTTTGTGTTGGAAGACTGAGACAAGTATGTTATACGGATAAAGAAGTTAAATCAATGTGGTCATGACAGTAATAGTCATTGCAACATGACTACTTTAAAATTCCCTTCAGTTTTTCTTTGGTTCTTCTCTCTCTCTAACCTCAATCCCCATCTTGATCACCTCTATAATACTTCTGCAGAATGAAATTCAGGTATTTTCTCCCTGCAGTATTTTGACGAACAAGGGAAGTGAAGCAATGAGAAATCCGAGAACCGCATGCACATCTCCGATAGACATGCATCATGCATAGGGCAAAAAAACCAAGAGTGAACACGCGTGAGGAGGAGATGGGAAGAAATCTGAAGTTGTACTGTACCACGCTTTATCACAGAAGTAATGGACTAACTTCTCAACTCCTTGCCAATGGCATAATGGGAAAGCAGAGACAAGAAAAAGACAAGGACAATGATGTCAGAAGACTAAGACAAAACAATGAGCAATTGCCATGACAGAACTGCAACTTTTTACCATTTAAATTGCAATTACCGTGTCCCCCATTCATTTTTAATCCACCTTCCAGAAACAAAGGTAGCAATAGTGTTTAAGTAACGCAGTACAAATAGTATTTATAGCAAGACCTGCACAGAATACCTTTGCCCTTCTAACTTCAAGTCTTTTAACACAGTTAAACTCTTAAACTTCAAATACCATTTAGAGCTGTAGTTACAATTTGTGTGTATGATTACAGCACCATACATGAAAAATATTTGCATCCATGCCCATACATGTTAGATGAACAACAATGTCATAAGATATGCTGCATTACCTATTTTGACCATGTTGCCCATACTGTTTCATAACCCATCTTCATCAGCAACTTGCTCACAAGCTTGAAGAGACTCCAAACTATCATGGTTTCTTTTTGGAGGGGGGGCAGTGGGAAAGGGACACCCTGATACATAAGGTTTTAGTTTTCTGATCAGTTTTGACAACCATTATCTCACTGCCTTGGCAGAAGATAAGCTGTCATTTCACAGGCGTTCTTTTGGAGACACAGCCTTGCTGAAAGCTCTCGTTTTCTACCTCTGGAAAACGTTATTTCACACCTTTAATCCATTTGCCGATACCTTCATTTTGGATTTATTTTTTTCCCCTCCCTCTTAGCTAGCTATATGTTGACTTATCCATATTTCAATATTGTAGAATAGGATGCCACACTATGGGGTATGACTTCAAATAATGAAAAAAAACCAACCCTAGGTTTTTTTACTTTTTAAACCACCATTCACCACAGCATGGGGGTAGTAAAATAATTGGTAATATGGCATAGTGCTGTTTTTTCTGCATAGTCTGTATAGAAACTCCAACTTAAAGAAAAACGCTTTCTCATAGAAAAATTACTGAAAGTAATATATAAATACATCAAGGCAGACATTTCATCCATTAATACAGATACATGTGTAACAAACAGACACATACGGCCACATGTGAAATCAAGTTTTGTTTGCAAATATATACTTAGGTAGGTACAAGAAAAATTGCAGTTCAAGCTGCAACTACCCAGCTTGGGAGAAGGGAGTTTTTCTTAAAAGATATTTCTTCATATAGCTGAACACTCATTTCTCAGAGCAAAAATTAACACATATAAAGAACAGCAATGTAATGATTCCAGGACATTTTTAATAATTTGTCACTCTCTTAACCTGAGTCAAAGAATTTCCAAAATAATATTTTGAAGCAACTTTGTTCTGCTAACACTAACATTTTGTACACCCTACAAAGAACCTGGATCAGTCAATAAAGGTTTGGAAACATTTCATAGTGGTAAGCAATGTACCACTGTTTTAAAAAAAAAAAAAAGCATGAAAAAGCAAGGCCTGGACCTGATTTATAGTCAATGTGAATACAGCAGATTTCTTGCTAGTGATAAAAAGCTATGTGTCACCTACTAGAATTGCTTACATTACCTTTATTTGTAATGCTTACATACAGAAAGTCTGGTTACTTTTTCCATGAAGTGCACAGTAAGCAGAGATGTAAATAAGGGTAATGCCTGAGCAACAAAACAGTTTTCACTTGCGTTTCTGTGTGGAGAGGCACTTAGGGCTAGGGGCCTAGAGAAACTAGTATAATATTCTTGTATTACAGGAGTTCATAATTGCTTCATTGACAATGTGTATTCTAAATGCTGTGTTTCTAGAGTTCATTAAAGCTCCAGAACACAAATGCAGAAGTTTTAAGAAAGTTTGCTATGTCATCAAATTATATCCTATAGCCAAAAGAAAAATAAAGGACCATGATATAAAAGTTGAGTTCAAGACACATACAGGAGTTATAGGAATAAGAACCATACAATTTTTATCACAAGATGACAAAAATCAATGTACTATTATGAAAGTGTTTATGAAATACGAACTGTTGAATTGTTTCCAAGGCTGTTGAAACATGTAGTTAATAAATGTGAAAGTATTAAAAATTAATTCTCATTAAAAGTGCAAAACATACATCCAATTCTAAAGTGTGTTAACAAAGTGCAGTGATATGGTAAGTTCATAGGGCAAGTTCAGCAGTAGGTATACTAACAGTGTAACTAGTGCTAACGGAGAAGAACTGTAAGCATATGATAGTGTTGTAATGTTGCGTAGCAGAGATATATTATCTGTCCTGTACAGAAGCAGTAAAATTATATTACATTATATAAACAACTAAATATGATCAGTTTACAGATATATATTCTCATAATATACGGTGCTTGTAAATTATCTATGCAACTATCACTTATCAACAACATAGTGAAAAAACCTGCAGTATTCACAAGAGCAGATGATATCCAGAAGTCAGAGAAGAAATGTTTGAATGCCAAGAGCTCCAGACAGAAAACACAGCCAAACAAAAACTGACACTACCTTATGTTCCCATCACCTTCTCTATATTACTGCAAAAGAACACTAACATTGACTTTAAGGCTACTTTCTTATTCTCTGCAGTGAATCCCAGCTCACCACTTCCCTTGAAACCCCACATTTGGCATTCCATACTAGCTCAAACACCAGCAGACCTAAAACCAACAAACTGAGGGAAGAGGTAACGTGGGGAAAGAAGACGCCAGTGGTAATCCAACCTCCTTTAGTAATGGTAATTCACTAGGGAATCCCTGAATAAGAAACTGCTGGTGTTAGTGGAAGAATGAGGTGAGGGCTCAAAGAACTGGTAAGAGATTAGCAAAGTTTTATTCTTCAGTCAAGCAGTCAATGTGAAAGACACCAGAGTCTCACAGCTGGCAGCTCAGACACCATCCTCCCATTCTGACTCTCCGATCAGCTGGCCTCCAAAGATGCGACATTTATATGCTCCTCAGGTCTAAACCCGAACTTTTAAAACTCAGATTCTCTGCTGACAGGACAGCAAAACAGCCAGGCTGTGCTACTGCTGCCCCTCTACCCAGAAACAGAAGATGCAATGATTGGCTTCAGAGGTTCTACATTCATTACACACACACACAGAGTCCCACGGCAAACACCACAGGAAAATGAAGCACATCCCTCCATTGCATAAAGCCTATGAAACAGGCTGTGCATTCCTGATGAGTCGATTAAACAAACATCGTCACAGAAACATCAAGAGAGTATTTGAAACACAATTTATAAAATCCTTTACAAGATGTTTTTTTCTTGTAATGGAAATAAGTTAGGATTATTGTAATCAGAAATACAAGTAAGCTTAATTTTCAAGGTGCAGCTTACTCTTCAGATCTCCATTGGTCCTGGAAATCTTACTTTGTTTCCGTAATTTTACTTTTTCCTTTATTTCTTGTCCAAATACACTCTTAGGCTTTGCTAGGCAGTCAAACACACTGTAATTCTCAAATTACAGTACACTTCAAAAATATAACTTTAGCTTTATGAACTAGTTATATTTCTTTCAACAATTATCTGTTTATAATGCAATACCAAAGCACAAAATAAGACTTACCATTTTTCTATGTCTACGTAAGCATACAGTTTTAAAATCAGCAATTGTCTTTTGTTTTGCAGATCCAAGCCAAGAGAACAAATGCATCTTATATCAGCCCACATTGCAGCTAGCACATAAGGAATGTTAACAAATCATGCAAGTTTTTGCAACAGCCACTTCAATGTATTAGAAGCCTTTTTACAACAAATAACCGAGACGGGAGGGAAAAACAAAAATTAGTTTCGGGGAAGCCATTCTGAAAAGTACACTTCTCGTGAGGAGCAATGAAAATGACACTCTCTCACCAACATTATGTACATCCACAACATATTTGAGTAAATACAACCACATATGCACGCGTGCAGACTTATGAGCAAAACAGAACACATACACAAATAGGATAGTATATTACAGCCATGAAAAATAAAGGGAAAATGCAGCAAGCAAGATTTATGTTAAGACAAGACTAGAAACAAGGGCCTACTCAGGTTTGCCTGAAGAACTGATGAAGTAAATCAGCGTTTAATAACTATTATAAAGCTATAAGTTGTAGCTGCTTATACGCTGGCTGAAGGAAGCACTTTGGTTAGCCACAGACTATCGTGGATGCCTGTAAATCTGCCTGAGAAAGGAGGATACTACGAGATGAACAGTGCGTGCAAAGGGGAAGCTTCTACTGGAACACGGTGAGGGAGATGAGTGAGAGGTACAGACTCACTCTGTCTGCGGTGCGGTGGAACAGTCCGAGGGATGCCCTGGAATGAGCCCTGCCAGGGAGAGAAGGAGGGAGCAGAATACCCACCCTGTGCAGAAAGAGAGAGGGGGAGAAGTATAATAAAAAAAGAGAACAGGGAAAAACAAGACACCAAAAAGCCACACCATTCTTTTTCCCCCAGAAAGGTATCATTATATTTCCCGGTTGATCTACTTTGTAAAAGCAAACACTACGTGCTACTAAAGCCATGGGAAAAATGACATTATGATGCCCTAAAACTAGTCAGATCTTACAATACACCTCCATTTTTATTCAATATATATGCAAACATTTCGGTTAAAGATGTTTTTTATGGAAAAGTATAGGAGCTGAGCTTTTCATGTTAAAAATACATGCTAAAAATTGCAGTTTTACAGCTTTCAAAAATGTTTTTAAAATGTCTCACCGAGCAGTAAGTTTCTTAAAACTAATCTACTGGAAAGCAGCCAGCTTTAGTTTACAACAAAAAATGCCTAATGCATAGAAACGGTTTTTCTAGCATATCCTGGTGCTTTAGAGTCCACTTCACTCATACTTTGATAGTGTTATTAAATGTGAAAGAGGAGAGGTGTATAACTGTTTTCCTTGCACTTCGCTCTTGGAGGTTAAGCCTTTCATTCCAGGACCAGAGAACTGTGCACATCAAAGCCATGCAGGGTTTGCCTGTCAGACATTTCAGATCACCACAAAAGTCACACATTGTGGTTGCTGCATTCTCAAAACAAGAAAGTAATTTTAGGCCCTTTAACATTTTCTCCATACCCTTACCTTTAAAAGAAATCCATCCAGGCTGGAACTGCCCTCTTAAATCACATATTCTTGATTTCCTATTTCAGCAAGACAAGTTTTTAACTATTTACAACTCCTTCACCATTTAGCAGCTGAAAACTTCTGCTTTTATGAGTTCTGGTGTATTAATGCTACCAGTAATGACTACCATTGCCTCCTGGCTACCAGTAACCAGCAGATACCAACAGCAACCAGTTGTAGCTACTCTTTCAGACAGCAGGCATAAGATATCTGAACAAACATCTCTTTCAAAGAAAACAGGAACATGGTTTGCCCCTTCCCTCTAGTTTCTCTGCTGGCATATCTGCTCAGATCATAATGCCAGGCCTGGGCAAACAATAAAGTCGTATTTTGTTTCCATACTTCTAGAAGAATGTTAAGCATCACACTGTTTCTGTAAAGAATTATTTTGCTTTTATTTATTCTGGCAGAATTTTAAACTCTTCCCTGACCTTCCAGTTATTCTAATCTAGTTAGACTTTATCCACCACTATTCCAAGTTTCAGTACTGCCAACATGTAACTTAACACATGCATTTAGTCAAGTCCTCGAATCTTCTAGCAAGGACATTTTAAAACTAGATCAGGAAATAAAGAAGAACTGACAAGACTTCTTTATTCTTCTTCAGAAATTAAGATAAAAGAATTATTGGGGAAAAAATTGAAAGAAGTTCTTTAATCTGATTATCTCTAGATGGAGATACTGATTATCAAACATGTTCTTACAGTCATCCATCAGTAGCCATTAACGTCAACGCAATTTGTAGATAGTTGCGTGAAAGTACTACTAGCTTCAGTCAAGCAATCTGACAAAATAATATAGTGTGTTGCATCAGTGAGTAGGTTTTAAATACAGAAATATGTCTGGGAACAAGATTAATCAATCAATGATTGATGAGACGTTAACAAAAGCTTTGGATTTTCACAGCGCTGTACAAAAGAACACTTCATTTTTCAGGCTTGTTCACATTTCATCCTAAATTGTGTGGAACAACAACAAAAAATTCTTTCAATTTTCTAAACATGTCTGAATCTCCAGACAGTAAAAAGCACAGTATTATCAGGCATAGGTCTCATCTTGTAGAGACTTGTTTGAGTCGGCAATGGGCTTTTCCCAGACTTCTTTGAAATTTTTAATGCATTGAGAGGGAGGTGAAAACTTTTTATCTTCTCCCTCTCTCTATCTAAAAGGAGAGATTAAGACAAGTACAAACCAGCTGAGCTACATAACAGATACAATACTATGGTAAAAGGAAAGATATATTTAGACATCTTGATATATTCCAGAAATTTTTTAAGCATCCACATTAGCACTTCAAAGCACAGCACTAAGTACGGTCTTCTCAATAATTCTTCATGGTATTTAATTGTTACTCTGACAGGGTAAACGAAGAAAGTGCAAGTAACTTCCTTCAGTGTTTTGCGTGGTATTCTGAACTGCTCTGCAGGCACGGTTCAGCCCCCTTCTCCCAAATGCTGGAGAACATTCTATAGTCTGAGAAGAACTAGCTACCCCTCTGGCAGCAGCCTTGAGAGTTTACACTGCTGCACACAGGCAAATGTCAAGTAAGTGTTGCATTTCTTATTTATAAAGAAGTCATAACAAGCATTGTTTAATTGTACATCAAATAAGGTAACTAAAATTAGCATCAACTGAACCAAGTACGGACCAGGAAATACAGCACTGGGAACTGAAGATAGGTATTATGAATTACACTGATTTTACAAACAATAAAGGTTGTAACAATCCCATACATATAGCACATTAAGAGATAAGTATCTGCAAATAAGCCTGGCTTATGAAAAGATGACTTTTCTTTTAATAGTATTTTACAGAAGTCCAGCAAATTTACAAAGCTTTCTCCTTTAAACAGCAACTCGCATCCATCCCCTTCTATTAGTCAAATGTACACTGAGGTTCCCAAGAAATCCAAACAGGAAAAAAGAAACACACACTAATAAGCACATCTCCTTAGATTATGGTACATAGTATACAGAAAATGTGGCAGTTTCCCACTAAATACAGGGAAGAAGATAACCCTGACTCACAATTTATTTTATGCTTGATCTATAGCCTATGAAACTCATAAGCAAGCAATGCCAGAATTTAAATATAAGAATAAGACTTACCTCAGCTTCTATTAAAAAAAACCCAAACATTTGATGGGATTCTTCTGGGGTCTGATGCCTCGTCTGATGCAAGTCTTTCCACTTGCACTTTGATGTTAGACAACAGTCAGAACAGTTCCTCCCCCAGGCTGTTATGTACATCTAGCCACTAAACTTAAATCCCATTCCTCTCTCATTTCCCAGATAATGGAATTGTGAAATAGCAAAAGCATCCCAAAAGAGAAGTGATTGAGAATTTTAGGCAAAGGAGACTACAGGCAAAACAGGAGACTCGGGAGTGGAAAAATAAGAGCAGCTGAAATAAAGCAGCCTACAAACCAGAACAAAATAATGAGTGTTCTTCAGAGATCCTGATGAATTTCTACAATTGCTGCTACACGCTTTATGAAGTTCTGACCCTAACTGCACTGGAAAACATAGTTGGGTGGGTTTGCTTGTTTGTTTGTTTGTATGTTTTCTCTTTTTTTTTTTAAGAAGGCTACTATGAGGATATTAAGGCCAGAATTTTCCATTGCTATGAAGAGACCTCAACCTTAGAATAAACAATTACATAAACAACTGTTTCTGCCAGAAAAGGACTAGAAATATTTCTAAGCTATTACTGCATAGTAGTTTTAGGCCAACAGCCAAATATTCCAGCTGTTTCCCAAGTATACATTAATATCCAAAACAGCTACTGCTTAAAAAAGTATTTTCTGCTGTAGAAACACAGATATAAGAAAGATCTAATTTTATCCATACAGCTGGAGCCTTTGAGCACTTCCAAGAAGAGATGATTGTTGCTGCGCCCCACCTAGCATTGCCAGTTGTCTCGTACAAACTCAGAGCTCCACATCACGAGCAAACTTAGAATGATGTACCTCAAGTGTCAATGCAAACAAAAGGTTTTAGCAGCAGTCTCCTTTGGCTAGCCTAGCAGCCAGAAAGAGATTATGAATGAGCAGTTCTGACATGCACTAGTCTTTTTGAAAGTATTCACATCAATAAAACCCAAACCAAAAGAGTGTTATGTGCTTGATTACACTAAACCAACAAGAATTGCCTGTGAAAGGTTTAAAGGACCTCTCTTCTGTGCCTGTGCCTATGTGCTATGCACTGTCACTGTAACAGAGCAAGAGACATGCACAACACAACTACCTAGTCCAGCCATGGTACTTTCTCACCAAGAACATACATTATAATGGATCAGCAAGTGAACAGCGGAGTACCGGACAACAGGAGAAACCTGGGCTGAATGTGAAGATAAACACTAATAGAATGACTTGGCTTCAAAACCTGGAAGTATACATTCATAGCTGCAGGGTCAAATCCTGTAGAAACTTTGAGGCCAAGACAGAAGGGGATTACTCAAAGACAACAGTAAACAAAGACAGCAAAGTATTATGAAGGTTCATCAAAACGATGTGAAAGGCTTTGGGATGACAAACCGGAACAATACCAAAATGGAAGGCAAAGAATATCTCTCAGTGTAGAAGTAGAGAACAGATGTAGCCAAGAACATGCAAGAATGTGCTCCAAGGCAAGCTGATTTTTTTCTTGTCATTTTACCAGAGACGAGAACGAATTTGCACACACAGTCGGAAGCAAAACTTACTCTCATCACTGCGTACTATTCCCATACCAAGGAGAAAAAAAATCAGCTTTTACTGTACACTATCTACTGTTGCAGGGCATGGAAGAGCACCCATGAACTAAGAAGAGTTGTGTTATGCTGGGGAACTGGACCTCAGGGGCCAGAATCCTTTACAGACATCTTCATCCATATTCAGGCTTTGTAGTTCACTTGCTTGTCTTTTACTTCTCAGCATCTGCAAACAACCTTTCCAGTTCGAAAAACCAAACCATTTGTCAACATGAACTTGACATCTAACCCTTTCACCCTCAAAATCTTAAAGAAATTCAGTATTTAGGATTACAGAAACAATGCTGCAAAGCCTGCAAGACAATTCTGGCAATGGATGCTTGCATTTTTCTTCTATGTAAGCTTTGTCCATCAACATTAATTTCTTCCGGTAATTTTATGTTCAATACCTTCTTCAAGGTTTTGGGGTTGTTATCACACTCCTGCCTCAAGAAAATAAAGCCAATGGTCTCCCCTTTCTATTGCAAGTAATATTTCATGTCATCGGGTTCCAGATCAACAACGATTTCAAGCCAAAGGCTTCTTTTACATTTATACTGCTATTAAGCCATGCAAGGAAGCATACAAATGCATGTTAGCAGAATTACTATTAAATCATAAAGTTGAGGTCTGATTATTAGAACTGGAACTCAACTACAACAGCAAGACTATTGTCCCCCTTTAAGAAATCCCACAGGAAGGAGCTCATATCAGTTGCTGTTTGCTTACAGAAAGCCTCCGTGTAACTTACAAATATGCAAAGGAGAGACATTCAAAAAGCGTTCTGCACAAAACTTTTCAGCTATCCTTTATAAATACAAGTTCTGGAAAAGCAGTTTGAAAATGTGTCAATACTTTATGAATATTCCTAATTCCTATATAATTTTTCATGAGAAACCTTACATGTAAAGATAAAAATGAGATGTTTATAACGTGCTTCTAAAGAGCATAGGCCTACACACATACGTATGTGTATCATCCATATGTATATGTATACAAATATCCACACAAATACATACACTCAACCATAAATACAGTAGAGGTTCTTTTTCTTAATTATATTATCTTAACCCGAATTTCATCATGACAAAATAAAGTGTCTTTTTGAACAGAACAACTGAATAACCTACAAGAAATAGACTTCAACCTGACCGAAAGAGACCATTGAGCTAAATGACTACTTTTACCTGAGACACCAACTCACATACCCCATCTTCTCCAATATCTTTGTCTTACCAATTAATAACACAGGTTGCTCAAGCCAAAGCTTCTGTAGTTAGCAACTGACTTTCAGTAGTTACTAATTTGTTTCTGAAGTTATGT
The DNA here is from genome assembly GCA_025774025.1 of Xenus cinereus. Lineage (NCBI taxonomy): Eukaryota > Metazoa > Chordata > Aves > Charadriiformes > Scolopacidae > Xenus > Xenus cinereus. The sequence continues at coordinate 8,662,773 of JAOXJK010000002.1, read as the reverse complement.
GGAAAATGATAGGGAAAAAAAAAAGGAACACGGAAGCAACAACAGCCACTAATGAATGCAGAAAAACATCAAATGAACATCACAGAGGAAATTAAAACTTATGAAAAAGAAACAATACAAGAGCTCAAAAGCTCCAGAGTAACAGGAAAAAGGAGACAAATGGGATAAACATCGAAGACATCACACATACTTTCTGGAACAGAGGTGTCGGAGCAAACTAAAAGCTACCTAAGGTTATCATCTTTTTTATATTGGATTCTTATCAAACAGAAGATGGTTGGAAAGCATGGTCTCCACAGGATAAAGCTGTTTGCTAGCAGCTGGTGAACATGCAGTGTGGTGGTTATTTCTATCCTAGCACTATATATTTTAAAAAGTATTTTTAGAACAAAAGCAAGGGTGATTTATCTTTACTACAGTCTTACATCAAGGCACAGTAAACAATCAAACAAAAAATCTAACCCATTTTAAACCTTTTAAAGAAATTTCTTTGGATTCTCTAGCTAGAGCGGTAGCTTCAAGATCCAAAGACTATTTGCGGGTGAATGACAAAAGTCTCATCATTCAAAGGTAATTCCTTATTATTATATAATATCAAATGTGTTGTCCTTCCCCTATCTTACATATTCTATTAGTGTTCCATGAAGAATGTAAGTTTTATATAATGGAAGCAAACATGATCCATGCAACAACATATGAGAATGAAGATGTCCTTTGTCAAAGTGATTTTCACCCAATAATTTTTTGAATGAGCCAAGTTCCTCAAATAAATGATAAAATTAGATTATTTTTTCAATTTTATTAGAAAAGATTAACTTTTGTTTCTACGCTTATGGACTGAAATTTAGAATATACTGTTGCTTTTCTCAACAAATGTGAGATTACCAACAATGAAACTTTAACCAGGAAAAAAACCCAAACACAGATACCTATTACTTTAAAGTCAGGATATAGGAAAATGTTACATGTGATTAGATATACAGCTTGGACTGGCTATAGTTTAAGTAGTGCAAAGGATGATTATTTTAAGAGGAGACTTCTAAAGTTTAAGTACTTATTTTAAAAGAAATGCTTCTAAAAATGTTTAAATAAGAGGGTTGCAAAAGAACGTAAGGAATGCACAGTAGGAAGGATACCACTCGCATACAGCACAGAAACTCTTAAACAAGGCCAGCTTGTCTGACAGCAAGAGTAATAGAACTGGGGAACGAGATGCAGAAAATTATAACCAAGGACTGGCACGTTTTACTCACAGAACTCCGCCTCCAGGAGGTTTGCGTAAATTTATCAGCATATGTGCACTTTGTCCCTGTAGGTTTCTTAGTGTCTTTCTGGCAGTTACACCTAGTGGTCTTAATCACCAAAAAAAAAAAAAAAAAAGAGAAAAAGAAAGGAGAACTTGTTAGAAAACAGCTAAGCTTCTCAAAAAGCACAGTCAAGGCTCAGTGTTCAAATATCATGTGTTACCTGACACTAAAGCACAATACAATTAAATTGTAGAAACTAGCATTTACAGTGCTGCACAACTGCTTCTTTTCTCAAAGTATATTTAGAAATAATCTATAATAAATGCTAACCTTTGGATACAGTTTTTGATTCACTTAAATTTCTGAAGGACCTCATTCTTTAAGTCACCTTTCAATGATAACAAATACACATTTTACCCATCTTTACAGTAGAGTTTCAGAGCCGCAACTAAGTTTTCAGTTACTACAGTAATTGTTGTGCTTTTTGAAAGCTGACGGTAAGAGTGAAAAACCACCACTTATTGCAAAATACTAACAGACAAGACAATTTGCTTTGGTATGCTGTGATCTGGAATTCTGTTTAAGAATCAGAGCAGAAAGCCAAATCTGAACCTCTCAATTTTGTTTTAGAGGGAAGGATCACATGCTAGACAGGGAGAAGATGAAGACCACACATCGGTTTCAGTGCACGTATGTGCAAAAGCACATTCTGAACATTCCATTAGAGATTATAGTCACATAAGACTGTCTCCAGCCATGATAAATAAATATGCTGCGCACCTCTTAGCATGTCAATTATTCTACCTTTAAGACCTTGCTGTGGCTTGAAGACTCGGTTATTTTACAAGAGTTGTCACAACAGGTGAGTTTACCAGAACCAAATGCGGAGATATGCATGGCAAAGTCTAAAGTTAACTCAGAACAAGAACAAAAGCAAAAAGGCGTATGTACGTTTTGTCTGAAGACTTCTGTGTCTACCCAAACCTGACTTCTGATCAAAGTGTCGCTATAACTTTTATTCATTTGGCCAATTTAATCTTAGTATGCAACATACTTTGTTTTGGGTTTGGGGCTATTTTTGTTTGTGTTTTGTTTTGTTTTTTAAAAGAATCAACTTTGAATTCCACCTTGCTCAACTTTAAATTCTATGGTGGAATTATTTATTAAACTAGTGGACAGCAGGAGAAAGGAGGAGGAGAAAAAAAAACAACAAAAAAAGATTCAAGCAGAATGATAGGCCCAATACTTGTTAATTTTCAAAATACTTTATGCTTAAAGCGTCTTATCTTTGCTCATTGTTATTTCTGAACAGCTTCTAGAATTAGATTCAAAGTGTTTTGGAAATGAAATATATTTAACAATAATAGAAACATCTTGCTTAGTGCTATCATGACTGGCCTATAGAATTAAAGATCCCAGGTGTAGAGCTGCAAACACACTAGAATACGTAGACTCTGCTAAACGAACCGTTACAGACCCATGAGTCAGGTGGGTCTAAAAAGAACCCAAATCTACCTTTGTTATAATGAAACTGTAGGGAAAAAGCCCTAAGATGTCTAGCCCTCTTAAAGCCTTCAAAAGAATTACCTATTGAAGTTACATTCTGCAGTGCGCACTTCGAATTTTGTTAAACATTTAGCGTTATACTTACAAGTTGATGCTCTAATTGGTTGATTGTTTCATCCTTTTTCTTGAGTTCATCTTTAAGTTGCCTGATCTCATTCAGCAGATCGTCCATCTGCAACAGAAAACCTCTTATTTCCCACCATTCTATAAAGGGCTACACAATCTAAATCAAGACCTCTACAGGACAGATTACATCAGATGTTCATGGAGGACTGGCAGTAGCACACACTTGCTTCCTCTTATTCACATGGTGAGATGGGCTGCAGGCACACAACCTAAAGAGTGAAGAAACTCAACTAGAAGTTTCTAAGATACAAGCTGAGCCTGACCCACTAAATTTTCAGGGTAAGTAAATCAACTGCATTTTTGATGCAGTAATTAATCTGTTGTACAAGCAAATTATTCAATGCAGAGGAACACCCTTAGCCATCAAATACTACCTACACTCCTCTTTAACCTTTAAGCTTCAGCATTTCTTGTTGTTGGGTAAGTGAACTGCTATTTAAAACTCATTAACATAAAACGGTAGAAACAAGAAAAAATCATTTAGAAACATAAGCATAACTACATTTACTGAAAACAAACAGCACAACTGATTTGAATAAATCCTACTAAAAACTGAAGAACAAAAAATTGGTAAATATGCAAGACTGACTTTTTGTAAAAATAATTTTTCATCACAAGGTAATTTTAATGTATTTTATAACTGTGCTGTTACAGCTAGGCCATAAATTAAGGGGCGTACTTCCATTTAATAGCATATATCTACTATTTCAGTTTCACTGAAGATGTTATTAGTTATTGCTTTAGGATAACACCCAGACTGATTTGTTTTGCAATTTTTCAAACAATATGCCAGTATCAATTAAAGAAGTGACAATTCAAAACATCAGTTAAACCTAGAACTTTTTTTGTTATGAAGTTAAAAAGCAATGCTTTTTCCTCTAGGAATTAAGACTAAGATTCTGATATTGAGAGAAGTGCCTGTAGAAGGACAAGCACAACAAACACATCAGACAACAATTAAAGAGAAAATAAGGCATAAATGTTACCACTGCAGAAACCAGGGTTGCTAAATATGATACATATTGCTTTACAGCTTTGGCAAACCTCTTAAACCCTGAAACCAGGGTTTAGACAGATGATCTTCAAACAGAAATAAGACTGTAAGTGTTCTTCCTTTTCAAAAAGTATTTATAATTTCATTATATCTTCAGCAAGTATGGTTCCCCTCCCTTAAGTGCAGGGACAGAGATCTTCTATACTGATTTTACAAGAAGAGCTTCAAGCAATGCTATAAAACTTTACCACTGTAGAAAGCACAACATTACAAGGATGTGATCATAAAGGATGATCCTTTTTGGAATATCCATTGTGGTTGCTTCTTCCTTTAATACACATTCTAAAACAATACCATCTTTGACTTTGTAAGGTTCATGTTTTTCAGTTACGTCTGCAATACCTACATTATCCCAGGGAAAACTCACTTTAGATGAAAGATATTTTAAACTGAAGTGAACAATAAATGTAATGAAACAGAGAATGTAATTGAGTAAGTATTGTATGATTACACTTCAAAGCAAAAATTGTCTTTTCAAATTCTAAGACTTATCAAGCAGGCAGAAAATTTCTGAAAGAAGTTATTCTACAGCTGTTAATTCCCATATGACTGCCACAAATACCTAAAGGCAAAGTTATTTTAATTATTTAAACCGTGCTAGCATTTGTAAGTATGTATTTTAAAAGGGCAAATAAACTCTTCCATTTTAACAAAACTGAAAATGAAGTACATCAACATTTGCTGGGTTTCCATTTAAATAGATGAAAGCAGCAAGCAGCACTACTTCAAAGTGACAAAGAAGTTTTTGGTTTGTGTTTTTAAACATAAGCAGGTTTGTATCTCTTATTCTGTAGAGTAAATCAGTGTTATTCACCTTAAAAGTTGACTCAGGTTCTTGTGGTTCTGGACTTGATGGAACTGAGAACGACATGTCCTGGAGTGACACATTTTCATCATTCTATAAGAGAACAAAAACAAGAACAAAAGCTCAAACTACTTGCTGAAACAATTCCCTTGCAACCTAGCTTTCAAGGATGGAGTCACATTGCCTTTCTGCCAAACCTGTTACAATGTCTGACCTCTCCCACTGTAGATTTTCCTCTCATGACAAAACCTCACACAGCCATTACACGCAACACTCTAAACTCGTGGCGCTCAACCCTGTGTTCTTGTGATACGTTCTCAGGTTTGTGCTGTGATGTGTCCAATCTCAGTGCGACACAAACCCACAGTACAATTGCAACACAGTTATTTTATGGCTACAGAAATCCATAACCACTGTCCCCTCGTTGAAAAAATATTTCTTCCTTACTCCCCTTTCTGTTCATTTCCTCCATCCACTACTTTCTTAAAGAAAAAAAAAATAAATTAATCTCCTACTTTACAGTAGTTCTCCTATATTTTTTAGGGTTCTTAGGGATGAGTTTCTTTAGCAATGGCCTCAGTGCCTAAGATTGCATTTGCAGAATGTAACGGCAATACGTCTCAAAACCCGTCTAAAACTACTATGGCTGACCCAGCAACTTCCCAAAAGCACGAGAGTAGAACCACACCTCAAACACTAAAGATCAATTAAAAAACCCACAACAGACCTATTTGTGTTCTTTATGTCCATGAGGTATCTTTTTTTGGTTTTTAATCCATAAGAAATATTTGTTATACATTTTTAACTAAATTGCAGTGAAACATCAAGAAGATTGTCCAAATGCAAAAAGGCTGATAAACTTTTAACAATTCCATTTTTGCTTCTTCCTAGAGTCACTGATTACTTGCAGCCAAAATACACACAACCATCACCAAACTTAAAGATAAAAATACTAATTACCACAGTTCGAAATTACTTTTACCATACCAGTTAAATGTAACTTCCATCACATAGATGTAATTTTATACCTTGCAGTTTTGTGGTGCTGTTTTGTTGGTGCTTTTTTTTTGGGGTTTGGTGGTGGGTTTTTTTTGGTTTTGTTCTTGGTTTGTTTGTTGTTGTTTTTTTTTTTAAACACGTGGCTTTTTTTTTTTAAGTGACTATAACCTGCGAGAGCAGTCAGATTTCAAGACTGCTCACTCCTTAACATAGCAAATATCTAAGCTTACACTGTCCAACACGCAGTTGTACTCAATTCACAAGCAGTTGCTGTCCCTTCTGGGCAGATGGCCAGCAAGCGGCAGGCTGAGGAAGCAGCAATTTACAGTCTACTATTATGAACAAGTTCTAATACAGTGTTTTGAAATATTTTGCACAATAATATAATAAAGAAACAAGCATTATTTAATCCAAAACATTTCTGAAATGCTAGAGGAAATGAGCAGCAGTTAACAGATTTCATCAACATTTGTTATTTTAAACAACTATACAAACAAATACACGCTTTCACAAGACATGGCATATCAGACGGTCACAGTTATAATTATGAAGGAGTAATCATGGGAATGGAAAAACAGAAAACAAGACAAGCTATTTCAAGCAAAGTATCCTGCATGGCTTTTTAAAGTTCTATCACTGATATCTCTGGTATACCTTTTACTTCCACTAAAATGCATATAAGTGGAGCAATAAAACATTCTACAACAGCAGATTATGACTTAATTGCAAAGAAAGTTAGAGTATCACACGTTCAAGTACTCCAGCCCTATGCCTGATTAATATTCACTAGGAAAGCAAGAACTAAGTTAATTTGCATCAATTCCCTTACCACTGCCTTAATTATCTTAATGCATATAATGAACACATTGTGCAACTGAAAAAAATATTACGTTCTAACAGAGTCAGTGGGAACTTAAGCATCCCATTATAAACATATGCTAGGATTAACGTATCAACCTTTTCTTGTTTTGCTTTTTCTTGCTCAATATATTGCTAAAATGGGATGGAGGAAGGAGAAAAATCAGCAAAATAAGGCTATCCATGAACAACAACAAAAAGCAACAAAAAAGAGATTAGAATAAAAGGACAATAGAATTAGCAAAACAGATATTACTCATATCCACATGCTATTTCTGGAAGCCCAGAAGTTATACGCTACAGCATCATCAAATTCTAGAAACTTGGAGAGAACATACAATTTTACTCTTAGGTAAAATTACAATAAACTTTGTAAAACTTATCATCACATTGCATTAGGCAATGTAAAAGTTGCTAGTTCTTGGTTTTTATCTGACTAGCATTTCTACAACAGTAGAAAACATTATTTATTAAAATAAAATCATGTCTCTAGGGCCAGTCTCATTTGTGCCAAAATAGAAATCTCAAAGCTTAAAGACAACAGTTTGTTTCAAATCAGTTTGTTTGTTTCATTACGCTAACATATATTAAATTCTTCTATCATAAAAATTAACCCATCAGAAGCAAATGCATTTTCAGCAACTATCCTGCAGTTCCCTGACAGCATAAGCTGCCTTTTAACATGTGGGATTTTAAAAGAGCATACTGCTAATGGCATACTGATAATTTCATCTTGAGAATTCTTTCAACATTCCAACACCTACGGTTCATGAAGAAGTTGAAAAATGCTAAACAAACATTTCTATAGTTTATGAAAGGTTATTAAGGTTTTATCAAGGTCTAGCCTTTGATTCCCAATTCAAAGTTTCTTTGCTACAAATTACTGATTTGAATAGTCTCACAGCACTTTTATAAAGATGGAAACAGAAAAGTCATTAAGTGTCCATCAAGTAGAGGGTGCTATTTACCTGCTGACTACTTCACATCTTGAGTGTAGTTTCATTCAAATATTGCTACAAATGAGTGTCATACAGTTTCCACTGCACACTGTCAAAGCCTGTTATAATGATGGTCCAACAGCTAATCAACTGTTTAAACTTAAAATTTGCCAGTTTTATTTGCTATTGTTTTTCGATTTCTTTGGTTATATTTCTTTCAAGCACAGTTAAGTCACTGAGGTGAAGTATTTTGTGGCTAAAAAAGTAACGACTGTAAGTACAATTTATACAACTTAAAACATGACAAAGATATCTTTGTTTCATTAATTAAATCTGTTTCTTCCTTGTCTTCAGGCTTCTTACAACAAAGATAAAGATCTCTTACAGATCTCACCAGATGCAGAATGAAAAGAACACAATGAATACGTACTTCAAAGGTACACAAGCAACTTACTAATCTAAAGTCTCAGCAAAAATGTATTGGTGCATTTAACAATTTTGCACTATAGACTTCTTTTCATTCATACTGCTTCATATCAATGACCTAGTCATATCTGATAAGTTACAGTGAAGATTCCTGCTTGAAAAACAGTATCTTTTACTTCACAAAAGGTAAGTTGAAAAGAAACATTTTTAGTAAAACTTGCCTCCCCCATAGATAGGGGCTTCACAGACCTCAGTTCTGTGAACCACTTCGTATTTCAGCCCTCCTTAAAATATCAGTAAGTGCTTATTTGAGACAAGACAGGGTGGTTTTGAATCATTTCCTCACCAGTCTTGAGAAGGAGTTAATACAGAGGACAGTCAATCCTTGCCTAGATCAAAGGCTCTAGGGCATCAGAAACAGTACAATTCATATTTAAATAAGGATGTTCCTACACATTAGCTTTGTGGCTTCAACCTAGCAAGTTTAGAGCAGCAGCAAGAAATTAATTAAGGAGGAGGAAGAAGGAAGAAATTTTCAAGATCAGAAGAAAACTTATTTACTATTATGCGTGCAAACGAAATACCTTAGTCAATGTTTAAGAGGCATTAGCATTTAGATATCAATTATTACTAGAGTTAGACTTCCAAAGCATATTCTTCTTACAATAGAAAGTTAGTGCTCCAGTTAAGCATTAACTGAGAACATTCACCAGTAGTTCAACATCTCCCTGTAAATAATTACAACTGCGTTTAGTACAAGAAGAATGTCCATTTTTCACTCCATATAAGCTAGTACATTACTGTGAAGTCAGAGAATGTTATACTTGCTACAGTGAAAATTAAAAAAAAACCGAAAAACTCTGCATGAAATAGACTCCTATTCCCGATTTCACCGTCTGAAGATCCATGAAGACCATGGTATGTGAGGAGGAAGCAGACAACGTGTACTGCTGGTATTGTTACCCTGGGCACATGGAGTTCAGAAAAGGCAAGACTACTCAAATAACTACTTTCCCCCCACCCCCAAGCAGAACTGGGAATACAACACCAAACCCATGCTGTTGCAGCTATGCTGCTAGTAATATTCAAGATAATATATATATAACGGTTACTTGAGCTACAGTCACAGCAATGAATCCAGTAGAGCACATTAAGCCTCCATAGCAATCTGCTAGGTATACATTCATTACATGCTATGCTCTACAGTAAGCCACACTACAGTTGATTAGATAATTGTATAAAATTGAATTTAATTACTGTATCTTACTATCACTGTTCCTGCAAGACCTCATGCCTAAGACCTGACTACAACTCTATTTCTACCCATCCAAATGAAATAATATTACTAGAAGTCATAACTGGAAGAAGGGAACGTTTATACATTTAAATGTATGATGTAGCTGAAGCAAATATGTAAGACCTTCTCTTTCCTTTACTAAAGCTAGTGTTTGAAAGGAGCTGACTTTATATCCTGCTTTTTTATATTTTGTAAGAAAAGGCCTGTTATATGACCCAGGATGAGATCAAGTCTGGGTGAAATTTTCTTTTTTTTTTTTTTAATTTCTGTTAGTATAAAGCTCAGTATTTTCAGGAAAAGTTTAACACTTAAAAATACTGAAAAAATGTTTCATACAAGTTTTACTCTAATTGTTTAGCAAATAAAGGTAGTAGAAGTCTAAAGTTTTCCCCTCTGTAGCAAGTTAATTTACTTTTATATTACTATTCATATTGTTTGATTACAAGGCTGGAATATACACAGGAGAGTAGAATACACATTGAGAAATCCAGTGATGAGTTTTGGAAACAGCAAATCAAAACAGGGGGCAGTTACGTCAGGAAAATACAGAGAAGTACGTTCGACAAAGTTTGAAGGGAAAAATAATACTTCCTATTACAAAACTCACTATTACAGGGCGGGAGAGAATATCAAGCCTTTGGCAAGAGGAGCAGCAAACTTTGAAAAACATACATCCTAGGAGTAACTGTGTCTTCTGTGAGTTTAAGTTTTTTTTTAAAAACTTAATCTGAGCTACTTGAGGCTAGGTTTGTGTTCTGTAACCTTTATAAAAGTCTATTATAAACTAGATTTAAAATACAATATTCTGCAGGGCCACACACTATTTGGCTATGAACATACACAGATCATCTATCTAGTTGTTTAATTGGCCTTGTGTTAAAGGCATTAAAAGGTCTGGATAAGAAGTTCCCTGCTATCTCATGTACTTACTGCATGCCTGAAGCTGTTGGGTGGCACAGTTTACGCAGCCCACTACTCAGGCATTGGGTTCCCTCTCTGACACAACATTATTTTTCTTAGAATTGTATTTCTCATTATGTCAGTGGCAAAACATCTCCAGTATACTCAGTTACCATGGGAAGCAAACGCTTACATTTCTAAAAGGCACAGTCATACCCTTGAATTAGCCCCAAGGCTGATTCGCTTTCTGTTTTGCTGTGTTTTGTTTTGGTGTCTTACTTTTATGCCACAAACTTATTTCCATTACATTATCATGTTAGAAAAGAACAGCAGTAAATCTAGTATTAAAGAGAACATCACACAGATACTTTTCAATGCTCATCTGTATACACCTCTGTAGAAAGTCTCATGAACTTTTTTTTTTTAAGGTATCAAAGGAAGTTTTGTATCCGAAATGCCATGCTTCTGCCAACTCATCCAGCAGTTTAACAATTCCCACAGTTTGGTGAGTAATGAAAAAGCTTCTTAAAAGCTTTATGACCATTCAGTGATTACATACTAAAAAGGTTAAATTTGAGTACTTCCAACAGAGACGACCCAGTAGGATTTGCTAAGCTTCTTGTCAAAACACACAGAAAAGATGATAAGAGTAAGGAAAACAAAGCCTTAAGAAAAAGCTATTAGTATTGATGTTTGATCAATGGGATCGATTTTAATATTTTTTAATATTTTTTTTTTTACTTCCAGCTTTTTAGGGTCTTATTAAATTAAAGCTTGTCTTCACATCTATTGGTTTCGGTTTTTGTTTTTTATTGTAGCATTATTTCCTCAGAGGAGCAGAATAAAAATATTTAATATTTTTTTGCAGCCAGTAAAGTGATAAAAAAGGCAGAAAAAGCACTATTTTAAAGAGCAATAAAAAGTGCACACTGTGTTGTACGCTATAATTCAATGTATAAAGGCAGTGACAATAACCTAATAAGGCCAAACAGAACATTAGGCCATCTAGGCTCACTCTCCAATATACTTTACTGCTTTTTTTCCATTTAAACAGCTCACCTGGTGCAGGAACCTCTTCAGCTTCAATAACTGAGTTTTTACAGCTGTGCAGTCTTGGACCATGTGCCGAAGGGTCATTTCATCAAGCATCACAGTATTCTCCGGTAAGCCCACCAGTTGTCTAGGACTCTGGTAAAAATTCGGTGCTCCATAGCTTTCAAAGTGACCAACAGGAGATTCTAGGTAGTTTGATCCCCTAAAAAAAAAGACCAACAAAAAAAAAAACCAAACCACACAGTAATGACAAATTAGAGCTAGAGAGCATTTAGTAAAAAAGAAAGTCTTGTGTAACATGGGCTATATTCATATACTATGGCATACAGCACAAAAAAAAATAAAATAAAAAAAAAAAAACAGAAAATGTCAATACTATTTCACTTAAATGCTGGACTTTCCTTCCTGCTTGCATAAATCTCTCACAGACTAACCACTACAGTACCCTAAAATCAGTTTTCTCACCAGGATTTCTCTAAACTCTGTCATTCAAGCCAGTCTATAAGAACTACAGGATTACACTTAATTTAAAAAACAAATTAATAAGTAAAAAGCTGTCCAAACTTACAGAATGCAAGTATTAAGGCAGTGCAAAGTTCTTCCTTGGAACACATACAGTAATTTAATCAAGCATTTACAATATCATATAAGCACAAGTAACAAATATTTGGATTAAAAACTGTGACAGAAACAAGTTTTGAGAAGAAATTATTTTAAATCTCAGTGGTGCTCCCACTCAGATACGCTAATTATAGACATAGAACTATTCTGAAAATCTCCTGTAGTCAGTATCACTTGAGACCCTTTAGTGCCAAAAAAGATTTCTCATTGCAGTATTTTAATTGTTTGGGAGAAGAGAGACAAGTCCTTTACCTGTTCAAATCATTTTTACCATGGATATAGTGATCAGTATGGCCAAGATGATAGTGATCCTGTGTATTCCATCGCTGCTGTGGTGCTCTTTTCCAGAATCCTTCCTGATGTTGCCTAGCATTTCTGTCTTGTCTTTCATAACGGCTCATATTTTCACATTCCTCTACAGAGAGCATAAAGTAAAAAAAAAAAATTTACAAAATTTGTTCGTAAAACCTTGTAAATAAAATATTTACTATGTGCTGGTAACAGATGCAGAGTAAAATCAGTGGGATTTTATTTTTTTTAATTGATCCAAAAAAAGAAAACTATCCGTTTTTGAACTGTGAAGCAGACTTCTGTTATGATGTCACATTTTTACTAGCATATAAACTTGTTACAAGAATAAGAGTAACCTGTAGCAGAAACTACCAAATTCAGCCTTAACAGCACTTCCAGTTTAAGTAGAAAATCATTTGGAGAAGGTAGAGCTACAGGGAAGAAAAATCCAAAAGTAACATTTTTCCTCTTACTGAGAGTATCTTCAGGCCTTTAAAAAAGTTCAAACACACACAGAAAGACGACATTTTAGAAAATGCCAGTACTTCATTCCAAACCAGAACAGTTTCATTACTTACTATACATATACATCTCATCCTGTTCATCTTGTTTGTTTTTAAACTTGACACACATTTAATCTTTATTTACCTGGACGACAAGCATGATTTAAAACAAGCAAACAAAATAATCTCTTTAAAACATTAGTTTTTGCAAAGCAAAGCAGATTCCACAAACTTCTTAAGGGGGCAAAAGCTATATTTGGCAACAGCTTGTAAACCACTAGAAACAAAGCCAAAACAACTGCTATCCGTGCAGACGCAGAAAAAATAAGAGTCATAAACTGCTATTCTGCCATCACGCTTTCTCTTTCACTTACCCCAGAAGATTTTTTCCTCACATTTTCAGTCCTTTGCTAGGAGAATATCTCTACACAAGAGAACATTGTTTTACTCGCTGCCTACTCAGACCTAGTTGCGCATAAGACGCTCATAAACAGGCCTTCCTTCCTGCTTAGTTCCCAGCCTGCGTGTTGTTGGGAAGTGAGCCCAGTTTTACCCTGTGATTTAAAACTGCCATCCTCACTCACTGCATACTTGTTGAGCTAGAACTGTTTCTATAAATAGTGTCCAAGCGGCATCCCAGACTCCAAAGTGAAACAAGGAGAGTTTCTGTCGACCTGGAAAGTCTTAAGAGGCTGACATCAGTGAAGCCACATATAATTACAAAAACAAGTGTTGGCAAAAAGTACTGTTAAATATTTCAACAAATACTAGTACTTACAATCCAGTTTTTATCACCTAGTTCAATAACCAAAAAATTAGGTAAGAAAATAAACTTGTTCATTTAACATAACAGAAGATTTATTTGCCTTTAGAGGGATCCTTTTACAGCTCGTAACACATGAAAATTCAAGTGGGTCTATTCAAAATAAGCCCTCAATAAATTTACTAGTAATCTCATTATGATGATTTTCAGCTTTGGAAAATGAAATTGAGACACTGAGTAGAGACATATGGATAGGAACAATGAAAAAAAATTGCTTTTGCAGGCAGTCATGTTTACTGCAGGGAAAGCCTGGAGGTGACTTTAGAATTCTTCTTCTCAGATCCTCTTTGCTAAAAGTTCAGTGATTTCAAGATAAGAAGTGGTTACAGAAGAGATACCCAGTTTATGCCACGTTAATTTTATATGGAAACCCAACTTAAAACAAATATCAAAAATAATAGTAATTAACTAATATTGATCTCAAACAGTAAGTTTCTCTCCCTGAATCAGCAGCTTACACAGCACATTGTCATAGTCACAAAACATATTCCAGCTACACAAACATTATCGATACTTAGCTGTATAAGTGGAAATAGCTTCAAGTTTATTATATTGATTCAATTAAGTAAGCAATGAATTAAAAATCTTATTTCATTTTTGTCTAGATTAAATATCAAACTAACTTTTTATGATTTTGTGTCAAACACTCACCTTTAAAATGCATGTATTTTTAACAGTTTTTAAATTAATAATTTGAGATGGAATTACTGAAGCAGATGGAGTGCATGCTTTATAAACAAAGAAAGTTATGAGAAATTGATCTACCCTTTAAAATTGTTTCTTAGTTTTTCCCAACAGAATTAGAATTACCCTTATTGAAAGAACATCCTCCAGGTTTGGATTGTTATCCATTCTGGAAAATTCAAAAAAGTGAGGAACAAAAATTGTACACCTATCTGGGCTGAAATGTTGAATACTAGCACTATTGTCAATAAGCACCTTTCACACAAGTACTTTGGAAAACTTATTCTGAGATTGAAAAGATTAAGTACTGCACTTCATACATGCATACTATTAAAACATCCCATGCCACCATTGTGGTAGATGGAAGACTATGTATTTATTTACTGTTTGTTTGGCTTCATATCTAACATACGTGCAGCAGTCTTCATCCAAAGAATTCAAAAAACAGAATTTCTCAAACTGAACTCTTAAAAAACTGAATTTCCTCAGGCTTCAGCAGGCAGCCGAACAGTACACAAAATAAGGAAAGCCTTTTTTTCTTTCAGTGCCTGTTTCTACAGGGTAGGGCATTACAGTGCTCCACATTGAATGTTTCTGTTCATATGAAGATAATGTTAGCCTTCATTGAACATGGAGCTAAAGCTAATACCCGTATTCACATGACAGTGAAAATTCTTAGGAGTTGCTCAGGAATGATCAAATGCCTCAAACTTTTCCAGCCTAAGATGTGAGAAAGTGTGGTAATGATTTGCCTTACCTGGTTTGTTTTAGTCTGAATTTGTGTTATTTTAGTGGCATCTATGCACTACTATTCTCCCTGTGAAAAGTTTCCCAGCATCCTCACTGACAACAAGAGTGCATAAAAGACATCCTGAAAAAACATGTCTTAAACTTTAAGGCTTCTGTTACCCTGAACTATATAAAATATATTAGGAGATACTGTCATTTTGTAGAAGAAAACAAATAATTATCTCAAAACAAGTAACATCATCATTCACCAAAGGTGAAAAATGCGGTTTCAAGGTTTTCAAATATAGCTGAAGCATGGGACTGAAGGACTAAAAAGTCTGAAACTTATACTACTAAAATAATATAAGGAAACAGTGTGCAACAAGGATGCATTTTTTTTTTTTACAGGAGACAGTAAATTTCTAACTTCAGAATTCTTCAAGTAAAAGATTTGTATTTGGGGGAACGGAAAAATCACACTTCCAATATTTTAGAAAATAAGGGGTTGTTTTTACTTAAAGAAAAAACATTTTGAAGAGTGCATTGGCTTATTAAAGCAGAAGTCAAAACAGTGGAACTCAGAAAATCTCTTAAGCCCATGCTGCAGTTTCACAATAAATCTGCTTGGCTGAATTACTAACCTTTGTCATGAGGTGGGTCCTCAGGCAGGTCCACATCAAGCATGAGATCATCATCTTCAAGATCACACGAGTCAAGATTATTCAAGATATCCTGCAAGAACGAAAGCGTGAGATATAGCTGCTCTCATGATACTTCTTTTACCCTACTGTCATGAAAAGTTTATTTCAAAGCTGTTACATCTACACTGTACACATATCCACTGTTATCAACAGCCTCCTCCTTGGCCTCTTTAGAGGCCAAGATCAACCTTACTTGAGACCATCCATTCAAACTACAATCATCACGCCTCTAGTAGTACGATACAGTAACAGTGCTAGATGAAACAAAGATAGATTAAAACCTTTTTCTGACTGATGCCTATGGATTCTCCCAAAATTTTAATTTTCATTAATATCCTGCCCTGTCCCCAGCTGGAAGCATTTTAAAACTACATTGCTTTGCTCACTTAGAATTCAAAGACAGCTTTGTGAAGAGAAGATGTTAAATCACCTTATTTTAGCTCTCACATCATACTATTGTAATATCATTGAAAGCAAGAGGAGGGGATGTGTGCTATATTGACTTTTTAGGGCAACAAAACATACTACTATCAGCACTAAGCTCTGCTGCCTTTTGTCTTTAAGATCATGATTCATATAAAGTTGTTTCTAGAGGGAAATGTCACATTGTATGGGTATACCAACAGTACAAGAAAAATATAAAAAAGTGTTAGCACTAAATGGAATTATACGTATTATATATAGTCAGATATATTAAAGAAAAAGGATTGTCGTGTGGGCAAGTCAGTGTTAAAAAGACAGAACTGATCCCTCTTCCTTTACAAACACCAACAGCTGGAAAAACTCAAGAGGTCAAGGCTGTAGAACATTGAGCTTACCAAGCAGTCAGGTGCTGCTAGCACCATGCTACTGAAAAGCCACATCAGGCAACAAAATGTAACACTTGATCTGAGAACCCAGACTTCATTTTACTTCATTATTCAAAGAAAGCTAAACTTATTAATACCAAGTCATGATAACACAAAGTATGTCTAAGGATACTGTTGATGGTTATACAGCTTTAAATTGTGAGCTCTGCTTTCCCATATCCCACAAATAGAAGCCATAGCGCTAAAGACCAAGATCAGACTCTGGCACTTCACAACTGCCTCCTTCCTAAGGGCAGAAATGCAGATTTTTCTTCAGTTTAACAGCTACACCTAAAGATGATTCATGAGACCAATACTGAAAAATTTACCAAATACTAAGGAAAATAAGTGTTTTACTAATAATTTCTTACTGGATAAAGTGATCATTAAATACGCAAGTGAATACTTGCATACAGACTATGAATACAGCGCAAAACAATATTCACTTGGAAAGCTGTCCCTTTGCTGGCTACCATTTGCTTTATCAGGGAGGTGTAGGTGAAGAGGAAGAACATTATTAGGCATTTATCTAAACTGTTGCTCCAACTGTTCTTCAGTAGTCTTCCTATAGTGTTCACAAAGGACTACTGTATTTTATTACAAGTCATGAAAAGAGTTAAGTATATTTTAAAGTTTTTGTGTGGTTGTTTTTTCGTTTTTTTTTGTAAACACAGAACATTAAACACTCTACATTTCCACAGGGGAAGTTACTTGCTGACTTAGGAGGGAGAGTATGAGATGAAAATAGTTAATATGCACTATCCATAACATGAGCCATATAAAGGAAAGTTTGAATACTTGAGGCAGAACCACCTGTTTTTGTTGTATTTTCAAGTCCTACCTGAATAATTTTGTGTAAATATACTATTCTAA
>JAOXJK010000002.1:8612203-8640990 GCA_025774025.1 Xenus cinereus | reverse complement strand
GAGGACATAGGGGGTGACAATGAGATAGAAAGCTCAATTTCTAGCCCAATAGTTAAGGCTGTAAGACGTGATTGATAGTTTCAAGCCAGTTATTCAGTTGACTCACCCAGCAGCATGAGCCTTTATGCTTACAGCATCAAAAGGACAGAACAACCCTTGTACCAAAAGCACAATCCAGCATACCTTTCTAATGCACAAGAGGACACTTTGGAACAGGACTAAGGGAGTATATTGTACCACTAGCTTTTCTTTTTTTATTGCAACAAACTCACTTTGAGAATTTCCCCATCCTATCACTTAGCAACAAAAAGGCAAAGCTCTTTGTGAGATCATTCACAAAACCTTTGATAAGATGAAGAACAGACATTGTACCTTTTGTCAAAAACCTCCTCAAGTCCGCCAGGCTTAAGAATTACAGAGTAAGCAAAGCTTCTTCTACTTTAGAACTTCTGAAGTTAAGAAAAACATTACAATACAGCCTTGACACACATCTTGGCAACTCAAGTGCCTAGTAAAGTTCTATGGCTATAAGCAGCAGCAAAGATGGGGCTGAATAGGAAGACAGCTACAAGATACCAAGCTTCTAGGATTTACTCGGAAAAAGTACTAAAAAGAGCATGAAGATTACAAAAACATCAAATAGAAGTTAATTCATAGGATGGTACTGCTGGACAACTGAAAAACATCACAAAATAACAGACAGCTTTCAAAGCTTTCAAACTACTTCTGTGAGGAGAAACCTCTGTCTCCTTAGAACATAAAAAAAACCCTACTCTCAAACTGAACCTTTGTCTATACTGGAAGGTGTAGTTGTGATGCATCAAAAGGGCAAATACTCCAAAAACCTAAGGGAGAAGGACAACTAAAGCCTTTTCAATCATTCCTCCACAATTTGAATTTTTGTTGACAAAAAGTATCAAAAGAAAACTGTGTAAAGGTATCCCTTCCTCATATATAAAAATATACACTAGACTTCTTTCAGTTCTAACACTGTTTTTCTCAGATTACATTTTCATTATATACAACAGTGTATCCACATATTTTTATTTTTTAAAAAAATCAATAATCCTGCCAGTATGGCAGAAATACCTAAACCCTTATATTAGTTATTCAGTTTGATTCTCCTTGGGTGATCTGTAGCTAACACGAAAAAAGTATTAAGGCATCAGAGTATTCCAGGTGAAACGTACTACTATTTTCTCATTAGTAGTCCTGTCTCTGCAGTTGTTAAGATCTCCCAGCTGGATGCTTCTGGTATGACATTTGAACACTACAATCAACACGTGGTTGTACTTTCAAAACAGAATGCCTTTTATTGTCTACACAAGTTCATTCACCTGACTGAAAGTAGGGATCACTGCAGTAAGTTGGCATAAATTTGGAAGAGCAATAATATGCTGTGTTTATAAGATTCTCTACGCATTAATAACTTCCATTGAAATGGGAAGAAACTGTACTATTTTGCATCTGAAAGTGGTTAATATCTCTGTAGCGTCAAAGTGTGTTACAAGTCTTATGCTATAAGAGCATCACTGTTTCTTATTTCAAACATTCTTTTGCAAATAAAATCTAGATATGCTTTATGCTCAGAAAAACTAGCAGCTTTAGATGCATGAAATTCCACAGACATTTTCACATTCGTTTTCTGTGCTACATATGCTGCATCTCTTCTGGCAAGACGCTAAAAATTAAAGACTTTGCATTTTCCATTTTAAAAAAAAAAGGTATTGAGAGGAAAAAAAGGATGGAAAAAAGACCTCAAAAAAGTTCAACAAGTAGAACATAAGCATTAGTAAATGGAGAGAACTAAGGATGAATCTGTCCAAACAAGTCAAGTGAAGTGAAGAATCTGAGGGTCATACAGAAATTAGCGAAGTGTCATTTTAGGTACTTGAAGAATGAAAAAAGGAAGTAACTTTTAAAAACAAATACTGAATAGACCTAGTATATCAGTCATTTGGAGGGCAACTACAGGATAACCGCAAAAGTAACTCAAATACAATCCAAGGCTGACAGTAGAGAAAGAGACTTCCAGGGTCTTTTTCAGTGTTATTTTCAGCATTTGACAGCATCCCA
Organism: Xenus cinereus; assembly: GCA_025774025.1. Taxonomy (NCBI): domain Eukaryota; kingdom Metazoa; phylum Chordata; class Aves; order Charadriiformes; family Scolopacidae; genus Xenus; species Xenus cinereus. Next base: position 8,638,914 of record JAOXJK010000002.1, on the reverse strand, counting down.
GATAGAGAAGAGATAAATAAATAGGAATTCAATACAAGTCTCCAAAAAGTCAGCGTTAAATAAGAACTGAACAGAACTTAAGTGAAGGCAGAAAGAAGAAAAATACTTCTTTCACTTTGAGAAGACAGTGGGCAGCCAGGAAGGAACATGCTGAACTACAGGGCTGAAGAGAAAAACCCTGCTGCAAACAACGGTATAAGAACAGAGGAAACCACCCAGGGAAGAGAAAGGATAGAACTCTGCAGGGTACCAAAAACAGTATAGGAAGGGAGCTATTTTAAACACGGTACATTGCAAGTCACATTAAACATAATTAAGCCCAACAACCAAATAATTATGTCATCATTTTGTTCATGCTTAGTAAAGGAGGGTTGCCGTGACAACAAATGCAACAAGAACTTAATTCTGAAAATCCAAGACATTTTATGTTTAATTATTAGCTATAACAGCCTTAAATAAAGATTCATTATTCTTGAAAATATTTTGAGAGGTATTATACCTTCCAACTAGGTTTATTGAAAGTAGATAGGAAATAATTACTAGGTTAAGTTATTACCCACTGTATCTCAAGAAGCAGCTATGCTTCTGTGTAAGAAACCTAAAATTCAATAGCATGATGAAGGAAGAGGAAGAAGAAAACCAAAAATATTAGCCATTCTGTTGAGACGTGACCAATCCATAAGCAACAGCACTTTCTAAACACACAGCAGAAGCTGAATCCCACAGCCACAAAAAGCACTCCTCGACTGCCATCTAGCCTCTGGTAATGAACCGACAAAAAAGAAACTGAACGGGAGGGAAGCATTCTGCCTATCTTCCTGCAGAATTCTAGAAAACTTTAAGAATGTTTCTTTTTTTTTTTTTTTCAAGTAGGCAGACACTTTTCAGTAGAAAGTTTCTGATTTACTGGAGAGGACAATAGTAGAAAGCCATTAGCAGTAAGCATAAATAATACCATAGGAGTAGCAGAGGGCTGAGGAAAAGCAGTCCCTTCTAATCATTGCTTCCAGCCTGTTTTCAGAAAAGTCTACTGGTATGAGAAGTTCACAGTTTGTCTGCCTACACATAATGGAGTGTTTTACACTATAAAGCAATATGAAATTATATGGATACTCTTAACTGGCAAAAATAATTATGAATGATTCTTACTCCACTGACTTGCACTTGTATTAACAGTGTGAGGTTCAGCTTAAAGGAAAATAGGGAGGCTTCAAATACCTCCCGGTTGAGAAAGGAACCAAACCATAACCTCAAAATTCAGAGCAACACCATGGCCAGGGCTGCTACCAGCAGATCAATTAAGTTTCCCCCCGCATAAAAAGTTTTAATTTTACCCTAACTAGATTTTTGGTGTAATCTGAACAGGACTTGTTACACAGCATTAATGCGTTCTATTCTTATACAGTTAGCTTAATATACTTGTTTCTAACTGAAAACAAGACAATCCTCAAATACCTCCCAGCTAGTTTTGAGTAATTCTATTTTGACCAACCTCTAAATGAACTGCTACCACCACAGGAAGCGTCCTGTCACTTCCTTGCACTGTTGCAGGACACTCTCACTACATCATCCACATTTCAACAGTGTGAACAACAAACACAAAAACGCAGAATTGCTGATTACTCTGAACCACCTTGTATTCGGAAAAAAAAGACACTTTGTTACATTTCCAGTCTCAAAGAAGATGACAATTAGAGTTACATGGTGGTATCAGATTGCACGTGGTATCAATATGCCCCAAACGCAATGTTAACTGCTCTTGAAAAGAAGGTAAAGTGCATCCCATATTTAGAGCTGTGGGGACAGTAAGAATTAAACTCACATTTAATCCAGAGAGACCAACGCTGTGCATATTACAAAAACAATGGACCTCAGCTTGTATAAGACACTGCCCCTGCCTTAAATTTCTGATGCTTCACAACAGAAAAATAATTTGGAAAAAATTTCAACACCAGTGTTCCTATAACTTATTAGGATACAGTTTTAGGTAAAAAAGCAATGTAAGAAGAAACTGTGTGCCAATCTAGGTGTTTTTAATCAAGTTATCTGTAAAATGTTCAGAAACCCAGTTAGATGTATGTCTCGAGTTCTTTTACATATTTTTTTAAATTGCTTTTCTTGTTTATACTGATAACTTCAAAAAATACTCCAACTTTGAGACTACTGTTCTCTTTGGGCACGTGTTTACCTGATCACTGTGTCTGAAGTTTTCCCAGGAGTAAGGAAAAAACCATGTGAGACTTGAAAACTCAGCAATACCATTAGCTGAAATAAACTAGAATAATTCTGAAGTCCTGTCACTGAAGAGCGATGCTACTTGGTAGAATAAAGAAAAAAAATTTGAAAAGGAACACTGGGTATGCGGTTACCAACTCATGCAAGAAAAGTAATTTACAAGCTTATGAAATTAAAGTGCCAATTTCTACCAGTACTTATTTTCAAATTTCACACAGCACCACATCAGCTGCTGCTCTCTCTCCCTCTTTCTGCCATACAAATTCAAAGCAACCACTAATGGCTACCACAAATGAAACAAAGGAGTACAAGTGAAGTTGCCTTACTTGATTTGACCAGCCAAAAGAGCATGAGAAGATTTACCGTGTCAGTTCTGAATCAAGCAGCTCTCAAAGGCATATATGCTTTCCCATCCCAAAGGAAAAAAGGTAATTTGCCATAAAAGCTTGTTCACAAAATGTCATGCCTCTCAAACCAACATCACAAGAGGTTTGTGCACTGTAATATAGTCATATAACCTCTTAATAATATTTGACAGCAGGGACACGTACATCACACAAGACACAGAGAGAAGCTATTTCATTAAGCAGTTCAGTTTCTCACCACCTCCCATTGCTGGAAGAGTTAAGCTCTGAAGCTGAAGACTAGAGCAGTGGTGGGAGGGTAGATAGTGGCTGTTTTCACTCTGAAGGCAGCACCTCTGAAACCATGGTCTCTACTTCAATGACATTTCCTTTCTCTGCCATGAGCAGAAAACTGTCTGCCAGCAAACTCCCCTGAAAGCGCAGCTGAGGATCCGTGCTAACAGAACACAGTGAAGCAAGTTTGTACTCTTAGTTCTGTATTAAGACAAGTAGTAATACAGATTGAGTTTTACATAGCAGTTGCACAATTTTCTACTAAAAACTTAACTGCGGGAGTGTTAATCAAGGATACTCTCCCACGAATTAAGTATGTCCACAAATATTATATATTCATAGTGGAGACTAAATGCAAAAAGGCGACACTGACTTCTGAGGCTTTGAAATCAGAAACACACAATCTAATGATTTTCCAAATAAACATTTTTAGGCATAACTGAATTTTTTTAGAAATTAAGAATATGAAAAAGAAATGCCAGAGACCTCTAGGATTGTAATATTGGAGAAATATTATATTGACCAAATGAAAGCTATGAAGTTAGAACAGTACAATTCAAGTGAGCCAGCATCATTTTTGCCAGATTCTGGAACATAGCATGAAGACACGGGGACAAAAGCGCATGGAACTCTGACACAACCTTATCAGCTTAAGCAGAGGTTACCAGCAACACCAGCTTCGGTGAAGTGGCACACAGACGCATGCCAATGAAAAACACCTCTCAAGGCTGCCATCTGTATTGGATTCCAATCCCAAAATTACTGTATTTCTGAGTGGGAAGTTTGAGCCACTTTTTAAGTTTTAGAAAAAACAGAGTAAGATAAAGCTCGTTGACCTGGAGATCCTAAGCAGAAACGGCAGCTTACCAAGATAATGTATTTCCAAAAAAAGTCCTTTTATATCACAAGTAAAATTCAGATATGTTGTTTGCCATTTTCTAAAACGCATTAGTAGAAGCTAAAAATCCCACAGAAGACTTCCTGAGCCACTCCAATGTCTCTTGCTGAGAAAAATATTAGCCTACAAACCCAAACATCAGGCTATCAGGCAAAGAAGTGTGAAGGACAAATGAATTATTCAATCTGTCCTGCAGGACAGGATTCCTTTGGTGATGAATGCAACAAATGAAAATTCTCTGAAGAGAAGCAGAAAATATAGAATTCCAAACTGCTATTCCACATTAGCAATGCTACATGCTCTACAGCTTGGTCCATAAAAACAGCCTCCAGTATGCTGAACACAGAGGGAAATATATAAGGAGGTACAACACAAATTGCCAAGTATCCAACACCCTCTGGGTTTGCTCTTAGTCACTCCCCAGGAGATTCACGTATTTTTTGTCTTCTACAGTGTGCTCACATCTGATTAGACAGATATGCCACTGAGAATCTCAATTGTTGCCCATACAGACCTACATATCTGCATGAGGTTATTTCTGAAGTGTTTTTATCATTGGTTTGTTTGAATACTTTCTAGTTAATAAGTAGATAAAATCACCTCCCCCTACACTAGTACTGCATTCTCACACAGAATGCCATTACTCTGACATACTAATGAATTCTAGTATCTATTCACAAAGCTATCGAGATTGCCTGGTTTCCTCCTCTCTGGTCCAGTTATGTTGCAACACTGGCCAGATAAACTCAGCAGCAGCAGCAAAGACTAAAATGTCTGGGATCTCACAGGCTTGTTAGGCAGCATCTTCAGGTGCCAAAGGACCAGCTACCTCAAAGTCAAAATTAATATAGGTATGACAAGATTCCTCAAGATTAGGGTCATTATGCTTAATTAAATATTGTTATACTACAGGAATAACACCTCCCATTCAGCCTCACCTCTGCACTGAAGTACTGAGCATCTAGATTCATGTAGCAAGTCTGCAATTAGCTGTCAGCATACCAACTTCTCTAACAAAGAAATAAATTTTTAAAAAAACCACCACAAATTAAAATTGTGTCTTTATTAATGTCGTAATTAATTCAAGTCCGAATGGCACTGTCAGAGGGGAAACCATCCTTTGGTTTCAGGCACAGAACAAATTCAGACCTTTCTTAAGGAAGTGCCCAATTGAAGGACATAAACTAGTTTGAAGAATTATCATAGGTGCTCACAATGCAATTAATTATATTAACATAACCTTTTGTTAGCCAAAAGACACATATTATAACAAAGGAGGCAACGCAATTAGTCATCAACACTGTTAATCTGAGTACAGACTGTCAAAAAAAAAAAAAGGTGTGTATTTTTTAATGATATCCTCTACTTTGAGAAAGATCTTTATTGTTCTTTGCTGAACCACATTAAGATTTGAGACAGATTTTAATTCATTTCAGAAGATTTTATACAGCTTGGATAAAAACAGAACTGCCAATGAAAGTCAGGTTTATGGAATACAATCCAGAAAAGCAGTGCTGCTTCAGAAACGTAACAGGCAACTCCCACGTACTCACATATACGAAAACTTACTCATTTAACCTTTGAAGAATAGAGGCACATACTCTCTTACGGAAAAGATCAGGAAATATTGGTCTGAAATGAACTCTGAATTGGCTGCAAATTTTAAGTTTCAATCAACACCACTGCTAATAGCTAACAAAGTAGCACGGCATTTACTTTTCACATTTTTGATGTTCTAACTTTACCCATTGTTTCCTTCCATTAAAACAGAAAGCCAGCTCAACTTCACTTCCTCTATCGCACATCAATCAGCCAAACAAAAGCGTGGAGAACATAGAACAAGTGAAAATAATAAAGGAAGACATGCTTTGAAGAAAGACTCCACATTTGTGAGAGAGGAATGGGATGGGGTCTGGGAAAAAGTCATGTCAGCACTTTTCTGCACTGCTTAAATTAGAGCTGTGATACCCTGGGAATAAATCATAAGAAATCCTTCCTCTTGAAGTATCTAAATTTGAGCACAAGGGAAAAATATATCAAATTAATAAATACTGATGATAACACCGAGTATTACTATTCATTTTCAATCCATCCATCATTCTAAGAAGCGACAAATAAGACTCCATAAGACTCACTCAAGGTTACAAAGTGTGGCAGATGAGTAATTGGGATCTCTTTACTTATAGATTATTGAACTATTTTCTCTACTACTAGCAAGTACACTCAATCCATCACTGAACAAAAATATTCGATTCATTCTGTTCCTTATTGGGAAGAACAGAAAGAGGCGAATGGCATGCAAGTCTTTCCTGGCCTGAATATCTTCGCTAATGGAGAATCTGCAGACAGAAAAGCAAATACAAGAATTTGGAGAAAAAGCCTTAGATGTTAGAAATCTTGAGGTTTCAGTAATGGCTTACATAAAGATACCATGAAAATCTAAATAAATTTAAACATCTTTGTCTCAATAATAAAATTATATGTATATATATTCTTTCATATGAAAAGGCAAATTTTTCATCAAAGCAGTTTAACTTTTTTTACATTTACCTTCACGGTTTTAAAATCTTAAGACACTTCACTTGCAATATGAAAAGCAGAAAAAAGGAATAAAATTTCAACTAGCTCATTAGACAGAAACTGCTTTTAATGTGTGCTTCCTGTAACTAGCTTGCACCTGAAGGCTCATTTCAAGAATACTCTTTTCAGAGTTACAGCAAAAACAGAAATGTCTGTGTCAAGAAAAGATACATACTCAGTTTCACTACACCCTGTTAAATGGATGAAAATTAAGCACAAGACCTTCTGAATACTCAATACTGAATGCCTCAATAAATCAATCACTACTGCTTAAGAAAAATTTCATAAGAATGCAACTCATTTCAGTATACTACTTAAATTGTGTTCCAGTCTGTAAACATTGCTTTTAATTTAGAAAGACTTTGTGCTGAAAATGTTTCCAATGGCCATTGAGTGCTGCTAGCACAGTATGGAGACTCAATATTTACTTGTTTGAAATTAGCAGTGTACTGTTTCCAAAGTAATTACAGCACTTTTGTCATAGTATTACATAGTTCCATCAAAAAAACCCCACACTAGGCAAGAGATACCTTATCTCAAATGGTAACCTCTAAGGGATTCACACTTTGCAAGTCTCACAAATACTACTTTAAAAGCAATCTTATATATCTGAATAGTTATTCTATTCCATACTTTTACATTATCTTATGCTTACTTGCACTTGTATTGTATTTTTATTACAGCTGTAACAAAATACTCCAAAATTTAAAAAGCCCAGCTTCTCACAGAACAAGAACTTCGGCTTTGGCATTAACCTGTGGAAGAGAATGTACAACTAAAGAAAGGAAGATAGGTAGAAGACAATACCTAGAACACTTCACTCTAAAAAAGTAAATGTATTAGAAACATACTCATTAGAAGTCTGAATGCATATAATAAATTACTCGTTTAAAGCTTACTGTAAAATCATTTTGACAAGTAAATTATTTACAAAATTAAGGTAATTAACACTAAATTACTTGTAAATAACTAAATTACTGTAAATAATTAGTGATTGAACTAAACAATGCTATTTTAGCAAGCTTATTTTCTCTTTCTCTAAGAAGCAGAGCGTATTTCAGCATACTTCACTGTGAGTACCTGTGCATCTTGAACCCAAAAGCATTCTGCCCGGTCTCAAAAACTAATTCAGAATTGCTCTTTTCCAAGTTTCAATCACAAAGGGGAAAAAGAAATAACAAAAAAAATCTTATGAGATTTCAAAGATTACCTAGGAAGATGACAAAAATTTCACTTTCCAGCTAAAACTGTGGCCACTCCTCAATAAATGACAAAACAGATTCATTCCAATGAGATCCAGATTTCATCCCAAGAGCAATTAAATTCTCAGCAAAGCAGCTCAAACCCATCTATCTCTTCAAGCCAGATTTCAACTATTACTCCATAATCCAATATCCTTATTACTACATTGATGCTCACTCTATATATACCCAAAATACTGGCTTTATTTACTTTAGTAAAAATTAACATAGCACAAACATTTATATTGTTACTACAGTCTACAGTAAAAAGGGGTCAGAGGATTCCTTTTGTCTTTTTCTAAGACAGGGTCTTGATCTGACCTGGTAATACAGCAAACACTCATAAAAGTTTCCTGTCTAAACCTATATGCCCAAAAGAAGTTGCTTTAAAAGAAAAAAAGCACAACCTAAAAAACAAAACACACCACAACAACTTGTTCTCTAGAGTATTAAAGAAAGAAGTCAAAGCTAGTGGAATATTTTCAGTTTGAATTTTTACTTCTTGGCAGACTATTATGCACTAGAATATCATAGTGTCTTTAAAAAAGCACATACCTCAGAACAGTACATGCAATAACAACTGTATTGTCTATCCCATTCTTAATGTAAAAAATGACTTTGACTTTCCAAAAATATTCAAAGCTTCACTCTGAACAAACACATTAAAGCTTATGTTTCTCATCTTCTCACTTAATACAATGGACAGGAGAAAACAGAACAGTTCAAGCCTTGCTACAGCAAAAGAGCACTGCATTATTAAGCAAAGGAGTGATGAGATTCCAGTTCGGATGCATGCTTTAGACCACATTGCTTATATGTATGTTGAACAGTATTCCCCAACAAAAAATAATGAAAGCAAAAGTGTAGCAAGGTTGATATACTATAGTCCAAGCTCTCATTCCAAGGAATAGGAAAAAAAAATAATTTATGTTTCCTGCACTCTGAAGTAAAATGACTTCAGTCTTAAGCAGCTAAAGATCATTGTAGAAGTCAGACATTCAGTCCTTCAGACGTGTAACCACCAGACTTCTGCTGAGGGAATGCCAACCCTCTCAGCTGCTAACTGAATAGACACAAGCACGTGGAATACTAATACAGTCTCCACCTCCAATGAAACAGAAATCATCAATAGGAACTAAAACCTCTTAAAAATCTTGGTTTCAGGTTGGCTGTGTAAATTGTAAAGTTTTTTTTGTTTAGTGAAGAGAGTTATATTACAATCATGAGCACAATTCAAACCTAGAGACAGCAAATGCGCAGATCCACATTAAGGTTTGATTTTTTTTTCTTCCTATCTGTAATCTAACTCTTAATTTTGTCTGCAAGCCTTTTTTGTTTTTAGATAATTGTAATCTAAGCTTCATATAAGTACTGACTCAGTGGCAGTGAAACAAAGAGACATTTTAATCATAACCATTAACTTGGTCCCTGACCCAAAGTTGGCTTGCAATAGAATTGAGGAAGCTTGTGTTAAAAAAACCAAACAACCAAAACCAAACAAAAAACTCCAAACCAAACAAAAAACCCCCACAAACAAAACACAGCAGAAGTTGTACCTCATGTTGTTGAGCAGCTTTCTACCACAAAACAGTAAAGCAACTGGGCATTAAAAGTAGGTAGCTGAAACACAGGACGTTTGCAAACAGTACAGCTAAACATTAAGTGAGAATACATATAGACAGATATTGTCTACGTTGCTAATTTTCAGAGCCATCACAACTGCTCTACTAAGCATTAGTCTTCTCCCACAGAATTGAGCAGAGATAGCATCACTGATTTGGTGCTCAGCAGCAAAGACCAACTGTTGAAAGGAGTAAGGAATACCAATGAAACGAAAGCTTAAAAACTTGAAAGGAGCTCAATTCTTAGAATGTGAACCAGTGTTAAGCCGTCAAAACTGGAAATGAAACAAGAGTAGGGATAGTAGAATAAGTTATTTTCTGTTTTATATTTAAAGAATAAAACCTTTTCATCCTGACAAGGTCTCAAAAAACCCACACATGTCCTACTCAGCTGTAAGTCCCCATGGCATCATCGTATATTTAGGTTATTTAGGTTATTTAGATTTGTATAACTTTTAAACCTCCAACAATGGATTGCACATTGTCTCCATGGCTGTTGGCTCAGTTAGTGAAGAACAGAAGGACTGTCCTAAAAGAGACCGAAATTGTTTTATTTCCCTCCTCCCTGTCCTTACAACCAAGCTCTACTGAGAACAGCAAAGATTTCACAGTTTTTCTTCTCCCAGAAGAGGAATAAAAAGACTGAGTAGCCAGCAAGCTCCTTCTGTTGTCTTCCTATTCTGGTTGCCATTCCAGAAGCCTAGTTAAAATCACCTCTGAAAAATCTGCATTTTCAAAGATGGTCAAAACACTTCTAATCTAAGGGTACCCAAAAAGGACTGGACCACCATCTATCAGAAAGTTTACAAAATACATTTAGTATTTGTTGTTGATACAAAGGATGATACAGTTTAAGAGACTAACACTACCACAGCAAGATGGAAATTTAAAAAAGGCAAATTTTGCACTACACTCTACAAATTACTCACCATTTAATTACCGGAATTGTTATTCAGCTACATTGTTTCTACTCACCCCAGCCTGATGCCACAGAAACTCCAGAACCAACTATCTGCTTTGGAAATTTCCCTGGAAATATTAATTCCAAGGGGCAGTCAAGCTGGCATTAGGTCAAGCACTCAAAATTCTTAAATCTGACTCCTATCAATTGGATTTTGACACACAGATATTAACTGCTTTTACCCTCGCCACACTACAGGACAGAAGCCACATAATTTGATCTTGCATCTCCCAGCAATCAAAACATCTGATGCGCTGACTAATCACAGTAATTATTCTCAATGCCTTCAGTTCTATTTTTTTTAATCTGCCTTTATACTCATTGCCTGCAGAGAAAAGGAAAAACATGGAACAAAGCTTGTATTAACCTATCGAAGAACATAATTCTTCAGAAATAAAAACTGTATCAGAAATTCTTTGCATCTTCAGATTAAAAATAATCAGCGCTTAATCTATAGGGTACATAAATTAAATATATCATGCTTTCTAACAAAAACAAGCAGAGGGAAAAAAAAAACACCAGTAAAAGGCAATTCAACAAACATTTCACAGCTACCATTTCCCCTCAAAAAACAAGCTGACTGAAAATACATTTCTGCCTTGTAAAAATATGAAGTGTATTACTGATGTTTCTCTCATTTAAGATAAAAATTCACAGTACAGAAAGCACTGTAATTCTGGAACAGCACTAATAAGATTAAAATCAAAATGGGTGGAAAACCCACAACTCTCTAGATTCAACAGGAAGTCTTAAAACCTCCTCCCTTTCTCCGTTTCCTGAAAACGTAGTAAGATCATACTCCCATTTTTAAGCCCTCTCTAAAAGATGTTTACTTTCAATAAAGGAAGAAATAAACCAAAATAGTAAACAAAAATATCAAAAGCTTCCAATGTGCCTCTGCTCCATAAGCCTTACAACAGCTTCCATCAATCAGAACATTGATTGATTATCAATTCATACACATATACAAATTAATGCATGGAGGTCACATGTATCAAAAACCTAGATACATAGTCCAAATTCATAGGAAAGTAATGTCTTTCATTTGTTCAATAAATTACACTGTATGTATCAAAAATATCTACATTTAAAATTTACCAAGGAGAAATTTTAAAAACTTCCCTTTTTTCCCCCCAGCATGTGCATGCGTCTGGGAAAAAGATTGTTTGTCTTTGCAGTGGTCTACATTGAATATTTTTGTCCCCTATAGATAGCAATAAAGCTACACAACTCATACTGGAAAAGTCTTAAACTGCTTTTCCAAGCTGGCCACAATTACCTCGAAAAGTTAATAACTGTTTCTAAATTCTTAAGCACTACATCCCAACATCATAATTTAAGGCAGAAAGCAAACAATACCACAAGCAGCCAAAAATATATCAGGAATTTGTATGTAGCTACACATAGAAATATAATTACATAGCTATGCCCAGTTTTCAGGAGAAATCTCTGCTGTTCTACCCCTGGCTACAGCAGACAACTCAACTAAAAATAGAAATCAAAGTCAGAGTAGTTGCCACAAACCCTGTCGAAGTCCAAAACTGGTATCTACATTACTAAATATTTTGGGCAGTGGTGACACAGTATGTAACGCGCCTGAAACACATGAAGCACCACTGACAATATGAAATTCTTTGTTAGAAGTTCTGATTGTTAGTACCATGTTAATGAAATCCAAGTTGCTTAATTCAAAAGTCGGTTCAGATGAAAGAACACGAACAGTGAAAAGTGCTGAAGAACAGAGACAGTATTTTCCTCACGCATACAGAAATCCCAAGGTTGGATCCCTGACCTCAGCTGAGGGTCATGGCACTGAAACAACTCTCCATCTATTCTTTAGACTGAATGATGTTTCTTGCAAATCAGTTACAAGTTCAGCAATAAGAAAAAGATTGTTATGTACCTTGTGTAGTGCATTTGAGACATACAAGAGTCCAGCTATAGTGAGCTACAGTCAGGTATCTATCTTAAAGATTCTATGGTTAAACAGACATCAAAATGAAATCCAGTTCAAAAAGGTCTCATATGTATACAATATAAAAAATAAGATGATGGAAGTAGTCAAATAGGCAATAGCTATTTTGTTACTTTTTCACTCCTAGGTTTAGAGATTTGTAGGTGATATTTAACCTATCATTTGCAGAAATTAATTCCTTTATTCTTTGTGAGCACCACCATAAGATTGCATAAGGAAGGACCTGTTCTGTTCTAACAAATATGGAAAAAAAAAGTATGTAAAAGCTTAACCAAGGTCAGCAGGTCCTAAACAAGGAGCTTCAAAAAGCAATTAACTACAGAGGAAAAACGAAAGCAATTATGAAGTAAAAAACAAATTAATTCTAGTTTTAAAATATAGTTAATAAGCAATAAACTCAAAACACTATAATTATGCAAGTTATGCATTAAATACGTACTATGCTGTTCATTTCTGAAGATTCATAACTTCCACATGGATGGACACTTCCAATAGGTTCCAGCCCTTCTTCATCCCACATATACGTGCCATCAGAGCTGTCAGATGGAGAAAGCTCAAAAGAAGACCCAGCTCTGTAATTCACCTCTGGAGAAACCACATTCTCAGCAGTATGTTTTGTGCTTTCACTGTTGTCATCCGCTGCTTAAAGAAAACACGAATAGTTAAGATTCCAAAACCAATCTAGTATTCCAAAAATAAAAAAGTTAAGATGCGTATTACCAGTGTGTTAACTTTTCTGAAACTGTACTGTAACAGAAATATCTGAAAGCATTCAACAGTATTGTTCACTCAGCCTATAGGGGGAAAAAGCTCAAGCTGACTTGGTAACTTCAACTACGTATCCTTCCAAACTACAACTTTACTAGTGTTTTACACTGCACTAGTTCACCCCTTATGAAAGCTACTTTCTAGAATTCTGTCTCTTTTTGATGTATTAGAAGGTGGGTCCAAAAGTAGATCCTTGGATCCAAGCTTTCAACTGCAACTTCTCTCAAAACAAACATGTACTATAAGAAGCCCAACAGAGACTTAAAAACATGGCTTTTAAAAAACATATTCTGTCTCTTCCACTAATTTTTAAATAATTAATATAGCACAGATATAGAAAATCACCCCTAGCCCCCTCCAAAAAAGTGACTTTCCTATTTATAATTTAACTGATTTAATTACATACCCTACACTTACTCTGACTACATAGAAGCAGTTACAGCTGGTCTATGCTTACAGAGGCAGGGGTGGGCAGAGAAATTTTCTTAAAAAATCACCAGCCTAGAGAAATTAATAGCAAAGCAAGGATAAAAGGAATTCCACAACCATACAGCAAACGCAGTTAAAGGAGGTATCATTCGTTCTTACCCTGAAGAAAAGCAGCTCTTCATAGTCATGCTTGGGAAAGATAACTATCATGCAGAAAAAGCACTGTAAGAAAATACACGGGCCAGCATAGAGCCAAGTTCTATTCCAAAAGAATTCACAAGTAACGGGCAGTTATATAAAACAACTTAACAGTTACAGAACCTTGATTTAGTACCTAAAATTTCAAACCGAACATAACAAAGTATTTACCAGACACGTTTATATCAAGCCAGTCATCAGCATTACAGCAAGATCCTCCATTTTCCTTGAGAGAAGTGAACGGCTCGATGGACATTATGCTCCCGTGCTCTAACTCTTGAAGGTTGCTCTCCTTTTGCTGTATTTGTATAGTTCTGTTTGGATCTTCTATATCTATGAAATCATCACTGAAGTCTTCACTCAAATCGTTTTTTTCAGAGGATGACAAAGAAGAAATAGATATTTCATCCCCATCATCGCTCATACACATGACTTTTGACCCATGTTTTCCCATACTTTCATGCAGGCCCTCATCAGATTCTGTTCTTTGAGCATTGCTCTCTATAACATTGTTTTTCTCAATTGCTCTTCTAATATTTGTTGAAATTTCAGAGTTCTCCACAACACATGTGTCAGGAGTTGTACTTTTGCTTCCATCCACAATGATATTTCCAGCAAATCGCTGCCTGGCAGGCTTCAGTAGAGAAGGTCGACTTAGTCTGTATCCAAAAGAAGGTGCTGACCCAGATCCATTTGACAGTGGGGGCTTCTTTAAAGAAGGAGCTGACACACCAGAGTAGGTCCTGGTAAATCCATACTTCATAGGTTCATTTCCATTGGGTACATCCAACTGACGTGCATTTCTTGACAACAAAGTTGACCTCTGAGATGTCCTGGCAGCTAGATTTTGACTATGATAAGGCCTTGTAAGATCCACAGCTTTATTAAAGGAATGTGACCTGGTTAAAGATGCAGTGGGAAGGAAAGAATTCTGAATGGAATGTGAAAAACTTTGTGACCTTACCATTTTTTCACAGGAAAAAGCCTTGGTATTATCTGCAGATTGAGCCAGGCTTTCTCCCGAACTTGTCCTTGTGGCACTGGAATTAGCTCTAGGTCTCTGCAAACCTACCACAGGCCTATTTCCATAAAATCCATTTAAATGTGATTTTGAAGCATTGAGTCCAGAATATGAGGTCCTTCCTGACAGGGTACCTTTGGCAAATTTTGCTGAACTAGAGAGTCCAGGCAAAGACTTTGGGTTTAATTCCTCAGTAGAAGATACAAACATATTGGTTTGCTTTGCTGCTTTTGATGCAACTGAAGCAGTATTGTTCAAACCCACCCTGAGCTCATCATTACCCAATGCTCCTTGAGATTGAGAAAACTTCTCAGTATCAATTAATTTTTCATTACAGTTATGTTTAGAGTCGGTCTCTCTCCCATTTTGATCATGAAGTTGATATTTATTTGATTTTTTCCAGTTGAAAGAAAAGGAAGACATGCGAACAGTGCCATTGTGCTTGCTGAAATTTTTGTCACCATTATTCCCTGCTAAACTAACGGCCGTCCCATTTGGCATCGCTTGCAAAACGCTTCCTAAAGTTTTCGTTCCATATTTCGGTAGCCTGGAAACCAACGATGTCCTGATTTGATTTTTTTCTTCCATGAGCTATTGGGCACATTGGTCCTTAAAGGGTGCTTGAATCTAAGGAAAAGAAAAAAGCCTATTAGACCTGAACCACACATTAAACAACATAATTTTATATACATTTGCATCTGTTTACTACATTCCCATGCCTACCTATACCATGGTGATACAAAGTAACCCATACAAATTTTGGGACCAAAGAAATACCTGTCACTAGCGTCTATCTGGCAGTAAAATGCTACTCAGGTCACACCTCCCTCCCCCAACTTTCATTTGTTAAATGAACTACCTTTTTTTTTTTACCTTATTCCTTTTGAAATCTATAAGATAAGCTTAAGGAGGAGCTGGTTTTTTTCCCCATTTGTCTTATTCGAGCAAACTTAATTTTTCAACCATGTTAAAATTATTAAGTTACACAGTTAAGACTTTGTATTTAAAAAAATCCCACAAATAGACCATGGCACAAACTGGTGGTTAGCAATGTAAAACTTTAAGACCTACAAAGTCAAATCTGGCTAAAAGCTAATTTTTCTGAAATTTTTTTTCCTGATTTCCCCAATGTTTATGTTACGAGATACAAAATAATCACTCATCATCCACCACAGCTTTTTTTTTTCCCACATCTTACCAATATCCCCAATCCAAGCTGAACATTCCTAGCCACTTTTTCCTCTTTGTATGGAAACTGTAGTCTATTTTGGTCATCACCTTACTCATGTACAAGACAAAGTGCAGGGCAACAGTTGCATAAGATTAGTAAGTAAATTCAAAAGTTTTACTTCTGTGCAGTGATACATACATAACCCTAGCTATAAAAGTATGACATACAAATGTAATTATAGCATTCATACATTCCCTTTCATCTTGAATTTCATTCCCATCCACCTGATTTGGAATACAGGAACACCATTACAGTCTTTAATGAAGATTTGTTCTATGTCAACTGATGTCATTTTGGTCAATTTTATATCACACTTTCTAAAGCTGTATCTGCTTTACAGACATATCTTTGCCTAAAAAAAGCTTAAGAATTCCAATCTCCTTGCTTTGATATACTGCTTTTTGGTTTTTTTCACACTCCCCTATATACCCATCCTAGTATGTGGACAACTGACTATGCCTGTATCACTCTTTTGTACAGCACTTAGTCTGTTGTTTTGCCTGGCCATACAACACAAACAACTTGTCTAAATGCTATTATTAAAGACTTGTAATTCAGATAATAAGGCCTTGGTAAGTCTCCAAGTTTCAATGTTGCATCTTAAGACAAGTTTTACTTTTTTGTTAAATTCTGTATTTGCAAGATCAGGTTTTTGTTTTTTCCAAGACAGATGTAAAAGGATATCTTGCTTTTGCTAGCCTGAATTTTATATTTTCGTCAGTTCCACCACTGGTCTTACAATGGTGTAAAGACACAGAATTTCAGTCGTTTATATGTTAGTCCCTGAAACTATTAGCCAAATTTTTCTTTTCACAGACCTACACACAGCTGGCTGGACTGAAAAAACCCATGAAATTTTTTTAAGCCATAGCAACCATGATGAGAATCATCACACAGCAAGTAACACTATACTTACTCAAAGTACAGAAAATACCTTGTGTAACCACAGCAAGCATTACCTTAAAGTGAGTCACTCCCCAAGCTACAAGACCTCACTAAGAAACACTTAAGATAAAATCAAAGTGCCATAAATTCACGCAAATTGAAGTACCCTTAGGATTCTGTAAATTAATAGGATGCCCCACAGCTGTACTTCTGGAAGTAGATCTACATTAAAAAGATACAAAAAGAAACACACTCAGAACCATGGCTTTTTAGGGGCTCCTGAGGTAGTGAAAATATTAGAGTCCACATCCTACAGCTGGTAGAGCACATTTCCATCTAGAAATGCACAAATCCAGAGTTTTCAAATACTGAGTGAATTCTTGCACACTGAGACATAATCCTCACCTAGGCATACAAAGAGGCACAGAAGTATTTCCCACCAGCAACAGCATAATATTTAACTCATTATTTATGATACGTGCCCGTATGTGGATTTAGGTGTCTAATGTTAGACTTATCTCAAAAAACACTATGACCAACATCATTGACTAAGAAAAGCATTCACAGCATCTCCTTCATGTATCTGTACCTATACGAAAGAAACTTGCCTATAGCGTACTATGTATCTTACACATGAAAAAAATCATTATGCTTTATATCAAAGATAATCACTTTATGTCAAATATACAGAGTAAAGGCAATAACATTCCATGCATAAAAATGGCCTTTAACTCAAGATGAATTCCTTCACAGCAAGCACTGTACTGCAGATCTATCAAAAGATATCCTAACTCTTAACAAAAAGGCTCAAGTCTCATAAAGAAATCTTCCAAATTAAAAAAGTTAAATTAGAAAGCTGCTAATTTAACTTTCATGCTTTATGGATAATTCCCATTTCACATCTGTCTACAATCTCTTAGGTGACTGCAAAATTTAAATGAGGCCATTTAATTAGATTACTTTAATCCTCCACCAAGTGCTGCAAATTAAACTTGAAAAGAAGACCTTTCAGTTCTTTAGGAAGGGTGCTTGCTCATTTATCCTTAATTAGGGAAAGACAAAACACTATCTTCAAGAAAACTGTACCAATTCCTTAAAACACTTGAGATAATTAAATTAAAAGATATGCAATACTGATCTGTGTTTTAGTAACTCTAACTACTGCGTCACCTTTTCATTTCTAGGTTGTATTCGTTTCACTGAAATAAAATGCCACTCAAAAAAACCAAATCCAAAACTTAACAGTATTATGTCTGGCACATGTTACTTTTCCCAGAAAATGGGAAATTTTCTTAAGTTCTCTTAAACATCCTCAATCTTGATAAACAGTTACTACTAGAAATTACACTACACTAACAATTAAATCCTTTTATCAAGAAGCATAATACCTGTGAGTTACAAGATGATTTCTGCATTCCAAAAAACTCAGGTTCAATACAATTTAAGTTGTATTCTGCTGTATTATAAAAAAATTTCAATTTTTTTCTATTTTTAGACTTCATCAATCTATGGATTTTTTTAAAACAGACATTTGGGCAAACAAGTCTTATATGCTTTGCCTCAGGAAATACATTATCTAGTGCACACAAGTCTAATCGGGAATTAAGCTAATTATAAAGAGCCTAGTCTTACATAATGATCCAGGGAAAAGGAATTAAAACTTACAGACCTGAAGTACAATCTGCATTCACTGGAAACCACTACATCCTTCCCTTCAAGGATATTCAAGATCCTGGTGATAAGCAAAACGATATTCATTCTCACTCTCCTTTGTGCTTTCTGTATAGGATTATTCACACCTCAACAAGATCCTCCAACTTTAGTTTCAACTAGAAAACACAACAGTCACTTATCCCTCATTCACAGTCCGTTTCAACACTAGGAAGGCAGTTTCCTACACATTAGCTTCTCAGCAAAGTTTAGTTCTGCATCTGAGACTCCTCTCTCCTTGTTGTGGAATGATTATTAGAGCAGAAAACCACTTAAGGTTCATACATTTCAATGTTTGGGCACTTTAAATATTGTGATCCCTCTGTTCCATGCCATCAGAGAGCTAACACCATCTTCGAGTTCCAAACAGATTACTACGTGTGAGACCAAATTCCCCTCCTATGGTCAGAACAGTGTGGAATAAACAGCTGCCGAATGAAATGTATCTGACAGACTGGTGACAGATGAGAGCAATTCTGCGGGACTACTGCTACGCCAACAGTTTCAGTTGTTTGTTTCATTTTTCTAAATTTTAAGACCACCTAAACTGAGTAGCTAACTTGAGATGCTTTCCATAGAGCAACTTTCTTCCCAGTGTAAAGAATTTTTTTCATGAGGCAGAGACAAACCTAAGTTCGCATAACAGGATTGTGAGGGAAAACCAAAATAGTCAACACCAAATTGCTGCTTCTGGATAAGAAACCCAGTACTTTCCTGTAGAACTGTAAGAAGGCGGCAGCTACAGCAGCACACAAGCTTCCTCACCTACCCAGAAACATTATGTCCATCAGTGTCCATACATTAGCAAACAGCAATTATTGAGTCCATTTCTTTGGTATCTGGTGTGGGCAGACTGACAGAACAACTGCTATGAAGCTCTGTGAATAAATTAATTATTCATATTTCTGCCATCATGTGCTGGATGTTACTGAAGCCAATGAGGTTTAATGACCATGTTTACCAAGCCAGACCTTATACTCCTATTATTTGCTTTCTGCAGAAGGCCTAAGAACTAAGATACTATCTAATTCTACTTTTTTTGGCTCAGTGACAGGTGATCTAAAGCAGCAGTTTACCAATATTCATGCATATTTATCTTGCCAACTCTACAGTGCTAGACTTTCCAGGGCCCTTCATTCTTTTTCCTAGAAAACAAAAGCACATTTCTAGTATACAAACAGCACGGTCAGGAAGGTGAGAACATTCCTCCAGTGGTAACCTAAATTATTTCCTCTAGTGAAAAGCTTACTTGGCCACAGCATTACATTAGGGCAGAGATAAGAACTGTTAACTACTGCCCAAGCAGTGCAGAAAATGAGTGAAGCCTACCCTTGGGAACTGACAAGCAAGTGGCAGGCAACGAGTGGATGGCTCGAGGCACACACAGTCTACTACCCTCATTAACAATTACATCCTATATTTCACACCACACTTCTAACAGGAGAGCCCTGCTGAAATCTGAAACACAAGACCAGCTCTTCAAGGTGCTAGGACATGCTTCAAGACAGCCGCTCCTAACTTCCCACTGGTTTTCACGATAACTGAAATGCCTGCCACACAAAACACCAAAAGCTTGCCAATTTGAAAAAAAAAATAAAATTGTAGTTTACCTGCAATTATCATCTGCTGAATCTAGATATACCTCATGGCCTTTTTAAATTTAAGTGCAGGTATATTTCAACACTGTCCACTGCGCATCACTTATAAAAAAACCAAGCTCTGTATACCTCTGGGCTTTAACACCACAACTTTTAGTTATTTATTTCTTTTTCCATTCAGGACAGAAAGAATGCAGATCTTCCTTTGTGAAACTTAAGCATAATGCAAGAACTATTTTTCTTCAAAAATGCAATTAAAAGTGCATTAGGGCAGTTACATGAAAATATCTTATTTCCACCAGCGTAGGGAGGTATTGAATGACATAAGAGAATAAACAGGGAGGTCCCTGCAACAGATGCAGCAAAAAGCTTCTTCAGCAAGTACTTAGGAACACTGCAAGATGGGTAGCATGGCTGCAAGTCAATTTTCAGCTTTAAGAGGACCACGGGAGCTAAACAGAGTGAAAGAAAGAGGCAGGAGATCAAGCTAGCAAACACCTGCTCCGAGCAGGACAACCCTGAGGAATTAAAGATGATGAATCCTAAGGAATTTGTACATGTATGAATTAAATGGAATCAGAATACAACTAGAAATTCCGATGGCTCCAAGATTGAATTTCTGAGTATGTACAACTGTCACATACGCTTTTGTGTCATTTACCATGCACAGACTGGCTCCAGTTCAGTCAAAAAAGCTGCCTTCTCTCAGCTCCGAGATCCAGTAAGATTTATCAGCTCTGCAGTAAAACCCTCCAAGCCTCCCTTTCTTCTCCTATCCTCAGTGTCTCCGAAACACCTCTGTTCTTGAATCACTTCCCAGTGCTTTATGAAGGCATCTATGAGTTTTAGTGCCTCTCCCTTTCCTATGTCCAAACTGCATAGTGATAAATACTAGTATCCTTGACAGTCTGCCTTTTGGAGGTACCACAGTCAGAAAGTATGGTAAGAAACTCCAAGGCACTTAATACTTATTGTTCCATTTCTCAAAAATCGTTTTTTTCTTCTACATTTGAAGTTGTGAGATTCTGCTCCCAGATCTCAGAGAGCTTAGAGGTAAACCTTATATTCTTCCTCCCCCACATATAGGTATGCTGATGTTCTACCCACTTGCAAAGTTCGATCTGTCAAACACCAAGCAAGCCAGTTATCCAAGCTGCTATTATGCTGTATTTTATTTACTGTTGATCAGAATGCACTAGGTCAAGAAATATAAGTAGAGCATGATAATGAATAGAGATAAGGAGAGAAAAAGTCAGACATCATGTAGAGATTTGGGCTTCTCTACTTCTAACACTGAACAGTATCTTTAGTCAATAAGCAAAAAGATATTACATTCCTTGCAATCTTTAAAAGCATTATTGTTATTCATCAGAATACGGTTTCTTAACGCTTTGTAAGGCTAAAGAACACAAGCACTTACTGAAGAAAAAGAAATAAGGAAACACAGCTCTATTTTGTATAAGAAAGCTACCACAATACTTCCAGACTCAAAAACTCCATTCATATCCCTTAGGGCCACACTCTGCCATTAATGCATCGAGTATCAGGCACCTCAAGGAAGACAAATAGGGCTAAGTGCTATCTGCCCAGAAATGTATGCTTTGTAAGAGTTTGCCCATTTGTGCTTTGCATATTAGTAAAAAAGAGACTATAAATTTTAAACCCCAAATTTTTACTTGAAATCTTTCCAAAAGGTTGAAACAAAACAGGATCTGAGGTAACGTAAAACCTTTAAGATTTTATTGAAAAAAAAAAAAAAAAGTCATGCAAATTTTACAAGACCAACCTACAAGACCTTTGCTAAGGTTTCTCAAATAGGCATATTTGCCTATTTGGTATTCTTACATGGTATTCTTACATGACTAATAAGGCAGAAAGCAGTCAAGGTATAGATGCTTAGCCAGCTGCAGCGTGAGAGCAGCTTCAGGACAAAGAAAAGAAGATGGAAGATACTTGAGGGCTTGGATATATTACTCCAATAGAAGAAAATATCAGGGCCTGCAAAGACGAAGAAATAGACTAGAAACAGTGCACTTTCATATTTCTCTTAAATGGTAATATAGGTTGTTATAGTTCATTCATAAATGAGACATGAAATGCAGTGACAGTTACTCTTCTCTGCATTAGCGCTGACAGCCTAACAGTTCTTAGGGACTGAGATCAGCAATTGGAATAAAGCATTGCAAAGCATTGCCAAACTCCTCCCTAAAGCTGCCAATCATCTGATGGACCCTCTTGGAGGAAGTCATCAATTCCCTTCTTCAAAAGATCTACTCTTCTCGTCACAGTAGAGATGAAACATAGGTCTATTCTGACTTTGCCAAAATTATGGAAAATGCCCTTTGTAAGAGCTAAAGGTGGCTCATACAGTGACGACGTGGTTTTCCTTAAGTTTCCTTTGTGCAGTGTTCCAATCAGCCTAATACAGCAGAGTCGTACCTTGTTAAATCTGAACTAGCAATGTCAACTCTGCACCTGCAGATACAAACACCATTGCTTGGTTCCTGCAAAACCAACTCTTCAAACCGCAAGATGCGGAATATAGCAAGGCTTTCACTGGAAATCCAAAGAACGCAAAGCACAGCTTACAAAAACCCTACATTAGGCGTGCTGACCCCAAGAACAGCTTACAAAGCCCTGTAAGAGGTGGATGGGATACACTGTAATAAATCAGAAGCAAAAACAATTGACATAATCATGACTGACTTAGCTTCAATGCAGAAACACTTCTGCTAGAAGGAATTAAATTGTGTGGATTACTTCATTTGTTACGTTACACAAGGAACATCTTTCTGTTAACAGCACCAATTCAACAGATTCAACCTTATCAAGCAAGTCATGTAGACCAAGCTTCTTCAGTAGGGAGCTTAACAGCTCTTAAACGGCAAAAGATGTATTGTTCTCAAAAATCTTTGTTAGTGGAGAGATACAAAGAGCCTTTATTTGCTTCAATTCTTTGATGACATTATTCAGTTTAAATTATTATTCTTGCAAATTTGGTAACAATCAGAAAGGGGAAAACCAAACTAAAGGAGAGACGTATATTGCCTGTCTGCCTTACAGTCTAGAATCCAGGCTTTCTAGAAGTGAAATGGAGGGTCTCAATCTCTCCTTTCAAAAATTTAGTGATAATATCAGCATCAAAGCTGATCGCAGAAATAGACTGCTGCTTTTGCTGATGGTATTATTCCTTCAGCAACAGCATTTCATGTTAGTAATTTCAATCTTTCTCAATTTATTCTTACAAAACAGATTAATCTGTCTCCACATTCAGACATCAAAACAATGTCATTCTGCAAACAAGTAAGAATTACCTGCTGTTGTCTGGCAAATAGAATAGCCTCCCTTTTCCCTCAGAACTACCCACTGCCACCAAACGATTCAAACACACCACTTGCCTCTAGAAAGCCTTACTTCACTACTGATTCAGTAACATCCTAAAAAGAGTCAGCTTCCAGTACCAACTTCTGCTACTTGAGTAATGCACGCTACCTGGAACAGGATTTTCTTGCTGATAGGAACAGGCAGGCTGGAAGCGAAATGAATCTTTGAATACAACTGATTATAAATGGAAATACCACTTTTTAGACCTGTCACCTTGTCCCTCGTACTCCTATAGTTTGTTTATTCATCTGATACATCTTCTTCATGTAGGAACACTGAGCTGTCTTGAGGTAAAACCCTCTTACGGTGGTAACAAACAGATACTGTTCAATAGTTTTTGTATTGATTATATAATGACCGATGACAGAAACAATACTACGCGTGTGAATTGCTGCTGAACAGTTTATTTACGTAGCTGTATTAAGATTAACAATTCCCATTAGTTTAAACCTGCAACAAAGCTGTGCTTATCACCAATATGTAAGATTATTTTTCCCATTCCAGTCACACATGCTCTTTCTTTCTACTGCTGCCTAAATAAGAATTCTAGTTATAGGTTAAGCTGAATGACAAGCAGAGATAATTAAAGGAGACTGCATGTAATTCATAGACTTACTGGTACTGAGATACCTTCAGTAAACCTGAAGAGGTTCACAGCTGATAATGGAGCAAGACCAGACAAGAAGCAGCAGTGAAAAGACAGAAGAAAACAGTTCTGGAAATTTCTTTCCTACATACCGTCAATGCTATTTTAACATAGTTTTTGTCAGAAGACCACAACCTTGAGACAAGAACATGTCAAATCATTGCTACAGATTTAAAAAAAAAAAAACCCACACATTTTTAATCCAGCAGTGTCTGTCTTAAGACCAAACTAGAAAAAGGAATGACAAAGAAAATCCTTAACACTTCTCTCATGAAATAGAGCAAGTGAACCCTGGATAAGCTTGAAGTATTATACAAATCATAGTATTTCTCTGAGTTTGGATCATGATGATTCAACTGTCCAGATTCAATTCCCCAGCTCAGCCATACAGTTTCGGCAGTCAATCTTATTTTAAAGGGGATGAATAAGTCACATTGTCTCCTACGGTAACCTTAAAGAACACACACTGGGAAGAGGATGAACAGGGCAAGCACAGAACATGACAGCTTTCAGTTGAAACTTGCTTATTTTTGAACCGCATCTTCAAAGTGCCACGTTCTTGCTACTGAATTTTATTTCACTAGTGCTAGGCACTTACAACTTACAGTCTATGATTCAACGGTTATAAATCTGTTTCCGATCTCAAAACTAAATGCTCTAAAAACATTCCAGTACCAAACAACTTTGCAAGTTTGCCACAGCATAACAAATACCAACGTGTTTTTAACCACAGACTGGCAGCCTTCTCTAAGTATTTAAAGTGTGGTTTATATTTTCTTACTGATTTTCTGATACATGAACATAAACAGTTATATCTGAGTGTACCTATGAAGGTCAGTTTTCTACAGTGTAAAAGACACAGGCAGTTGTTGTCTTCATACATTTGCAATTAAAAAAAAGGATTCTCAAAGAAACTGACATGTAACTTCAGTTACCAGTGACAGTTTGTCCATACGATCAGTTTCTTCCACACTAGCTTACAAAATTACACAGAGACAGTCACCTATGCTCACATTTTACTTGAATTTAAAGGAAGTTGATATGTATCATTTGTTTTGTTTAATTGAGATCTCAAATTTAGTCATGGTAAAGTGTTATTTTTATAAACTAGCATTTCAGAGAACTTTCACAACAGATTTACACAGAGAGGGATTAGGATTTTTTTTTAAAAAACTCTGTTTACTGATGGACAACGCTATGAAGGATGAAAGATTCTGCACCCTTCCTCAAGTCTCCTGCTACTAAGAGCAGTAGGCCTTGCCGAGCTCTTAGTAGCAGGTATCAGTATCACCAGCTTGCTGACCTATGCAAGTTTGCCTTACTGAGATGAAGGTTAATTAAAAGCCATAGCTTCCTCCAAGTCATCAAAAATACTGATTAACAAGTTTATCTAATAATTTCATCATATAAAACCAGAAAAATGCATTTCAACAAAACCTATCTTTAATATGATTCACAAAAAGAACATGAGTTGAAGTATCCTACAAATTCACATCATAGTATGAATCTCTACACCTATCTAGAAGAGACTCTTGAATCTCCAGCTCAAAGTAAACACGATATTATTGAGTCAAGAGAACCCAGGATATTCAGTTCTCCTGTGATGCACCACTTAACTTGTGCTGTGTGTGTCACAAGCCATCTGGGCTAATTAGGCTAAAACCATAAAAGTTCTTTTGCTTCAGGGAATAAATTCAGAAATTGTTTGCAATTTAAGGGTTATTCCACATCTATAACTTGTTCAACCACCACATAAAAGTAAAACGTTATCAGCCATTTTCCTCTGGCTAAGAAGCCAAGCCTCCTTGCAGCGAGAACCTTGCCAACATTAACCACACTTCTGCTTCAATCAAAGCCATTAAAATGCACTCTGCAGAAGACTACCTCAACTCATCGCAGACTAAGTGCTCATGAAAATCCCAATCTACAGTGAAAAAAGCATTTTACTGAGAACTTGTGACACAAGTTCCCCACGTGACCAGCAATAAGCATCCCACACCCTGAGAAGATTTTCTTGCTTCACTTACTATAGGATATTATCAGCAGAACTGCTCCAGCTGAATCCTCCCGTTAGAAGAGATAGAGAATAGCTACTGAGCAAAGTCCAGATCCCTGCAAATCATGCTATTTTGATCAAGGAGGAAACAATATTCTCAGAATGTCTTCCAAAAGCACCTATTTGATAGAAGTATAAGAATGAGCTAGAGTATGTGTCCCAGAGGTATGAAGAAATGCAAAGACCTACGCTGACTCGCTGAACTTCATCTTTGGAATAATTATTTTAATGCTGTTGGGATTTTATTGTAACATACATGTGTTCAGGTATCCAGAGATTTACATAAGCTTTTTTTATTGCTCCAATTGAAACACAATACAGGATTTTAAACCTAATTATCAAAAGCGCCATTAGTATTTTGATCTTCTTAGTATCCCTGTTGGCACAGAATTTAACCCTGTCTGAAAGCTTCTAATTAAGAAAATGGTGCTGCTGTTTACACTTCCAAACAGTGGTTAGAAGTGATGCAACTGGCTACCTTTTATTCCTTCATGTCTTCCATGTTCAGAGATCCGCACTTTCTAACAATTTTAGGGAAACAATGTTCATCTGAAGACTGATGGTATGATGGCTTTTTATCTAAAGATCAAGGGCCAACACTTCTTTGTAACTGTTTTATTCCAAATAAACAATCC
>JAOXJK010000002.1:8589533-8609279 GCA_025774025.1 Xenus cinereus | reverse complement strand
GTCCTGAGTAACATGCTCTAGCTCTAGGCAATCCTGCTTCAGCAGGGGAGTTGGACTAGATGATCTCTATGGTCCCTGCCAACTCTAAAAATTCAGTGAAATTCAGAAGCTGGGTGCACTGCCAGGGTGTGAGACCTGCGTACGGATGGCAGCCCAGGCACTGCAAGTACCTCCTCACCTTTTTAGGCACAGGGCCTGAAGACTCCAGTACATTTACCCCATAGATAGCAGAAAGGCCTCTTTTTAAAACTAAGGAACAACAACTGAGGCTTTTGTGCGTCTTTTTGCCTGGACTTAAATGTACCAGATACATTAATGCATTTATTCTTAGAACAGTCTGAAGCGTAATTCTTCCCCTGTGGTACAGCAAGAGAAAAAAAAAAAGGCAAGCGGAGATTAAATCGCTTGCACAAAGCTAAAGAGATAGCAAAGTCAGGAAATGAACTCAGATTTCCTGAGTCAGGCGTCACTGCTTTAACCACAGTCATCCTTTCTTTCAGTCATTCTCAGCTTCTGAGCATTAATGTAAACATCAACTTAAGCAGTAGCATAGATTTGATTTTTCCCTACTTTGTTCATCAGAACGACTTCACTGTTCCCACTGAAATGTCCTCCAGCTAACTTTCTTCTCCATTTCCTTCCCAAAAGTAAAAGAAATTAGATTACAGGCTCACTGTGAGGG
The DNA here is from genome assembly GCA_025774025.1 of Xenus cinereus. Taxonomy (NCBI): domain Eukaryota; kingdom Metazoa; phylum Chordata; class Aves; order Charadriiformes; family Scolopacidae; genus Xenus; species Xenus cinereus. The sequence continues at coordinate 8,608,597 of JAOXJK010000002.1, read as the reverse complement.
TGAAATGATATTACAGGCTCACTGAGAGAGTCTCCAATTTCCCACTGCCTCTCTGCAGGCACTGGCAGGTATTTCCTCAGCGCCTGTACACTAAGCATCAGCTCACAAAGCCGCTGTGGAGCTTCCATGGTGCATCTCTTAGGCAGGTACCCAAATGCACGGTGAAGGAGATCAAGGGACAAATCCTTACCTGTCATCATACTTTTCGGCTAGATCAGAGGAGTAGGAATGCTTGCACCAATACAAGGGGGGCACATAAGCTACCTGTACTGACCTGGAAGTGTGGGATAATCACCACTCCAGCTTGTACTTTTATTATCCAAAAATGATTATGAAACAAAACTGAAAGAAAACTACACATAGAAAGGAAGAAAACAACCTAGGAAAGCCTCCACTATCTGTTCACACATTTAACAGATTTCCACGATATTTCTATAGCCTCAAGATTAAGATCCAGTCCTCAAGGACAATTCATAGTTTTTGAAAAATAACTTCAAAAAAGGGAAGCATTCCATACACAACTCCAGCTTCTGACTACTTAACTCAAAAGATATTCTTAACACTCCTACAGACTGAGATCTAGCTTGATCAAGTGCGGTATTTTTTCTTATCATTTTAATATTTGATATGTCTTCAGGTTGAGGGCTCTTTATTCCATTGATTTTGTTCTAAATTGATTTAAATGGACTTTATATTACACCGGGAGATGGACTAGAAGCTTGTTTTATCCACTTGGCTCACTGGCCTGGCATTGCGCTGCCTCCAAAAACGAGAGAGACAGCAATGGGTAACACCGACCACCCAGAGAAGAGCGTAAGAGCTGGATGAGCAGATGGCACTATTCACACAAATATTCTCCCGGCCCCCAGCAGTTCGCAGGCCGGAGGCTTCCTGAGCCAAGGACACGCTTTCCCCCAGGTTCAGTGAAGTATGAGCAGCGTCAGCGCAGGGAGCGTTCGGGAGGCCTAGTTCTCATAGTCATAGTTGAATAGGTGTTTTGAGAGTGTCCAGCCATAACCTTGGAAAACCTTCTGTAGTTTCAACTGACTTGCTGATAGTTAATGGTAATGAGAAAGGTGTAAGCAACCGGACATTCAATGTGAACCTGCTTGCCCTTATTCTCCCTTTAGTGTGGCAGTTCTGTGGTAGAAATAGCCTGGACCAGGCTGTTAAAACCTGCCTGGCGCAATCTTTACACCCTGCTGCTGCCATTGCCCTTTCTCCTAAGGTCCAACCAGCCCTGATGCTTCAAAACAGCGCATTAGTCTAAATAATTTAGACCTGCTTGGACTAGTTAAACTAATTAAGCTGTCAGTAATTGGCAGTATTTGTAAAATACTGCCAGTTTTTCTCAGAGGGTCTTCAATAGCTGTACTCCTACAATATCTTACCTTTGCGAACACAGAGAAGTATTTCTAAACAGTGATTAAAATCATATTGCACATTTCTAAAATCTGAATAGGCGGTCTTTCGTTTGATTGTAAACATGTGCTCCTCAGTACCAAACTGTTAAGAATTAGTATGTATTTCATTGAAGTCTGATACAGTTTCTTCTTTATTTGTATTCACACAGACTGAATGCCCAAAGGAATACAAATGCCTAACATTTCCATTAAGTCAGTGGGATTTTTGAGGATTCTGAAACATAAATTAAAATTGTTATTTCATCTTGATTTACGGGTATGGAAATTTGTGTAACTTTAAATTATTCTAGATCAGGCCGGATAAACATTTTTATTCTATTTTATAACTGAAAGCTTGACTGATAATCTCAGAACTCAAAAAATAGCTGCCTTCTAGTGACACAGTTGTGGAAATTTATCTAGTGTGTTTGGGTTTGTTTTTTTTTAATCTAATCTGTGAAGTCATCAGTCAGTTACACAACAGGAAAAATAACAGACATGTTTCTAATAATGGCCTTCAAATTTAACAGCATGAGAAGAGTTGACTGGAGTTCAATGAAGTCTCATCGGAATTGAGTAAAAACATTAAAATATATTTGGAATCCTATGGCTTATCTTTATGTAAATATTATTACAAACAATCCTGTTTTACATGAAAGCTAATCCTAAACTGATTGGTGTGGATGATTTGTATTTCTGCTAATTTTGTTATTTAATAACCTTTCAAAGACTAAAATCCTTAAAATGTTTAACAAAGATGAAGTGCGGCCTTTTTTGTTTGTATAGCTAGCGTCCTCCATTTTACAATATCATCATAGTTTTTAATCCTGAGATTTGCAGAAGTAGTAATCTGCATCTAATCGGCACACTGTGCAGCGGACAATGTAGCAATAGAGCTGTACACATTGAGAAATAAAATGTAAAGGGAAAGAAAAGATATAGCAAAAGAATACATGCAGTAAGAGCGTCACATTTATGTGTTTGTTTTCATTTGACTGCTCAGAACTCAGCGTTCGCATTCAGCATTCAGCCACAGGGAAGACTGTCACCATCACGCAGCAGCTGGAAGCAAAGAACTACACACGATCCTTTTGAGTCTTGTTCAAAAAATATTTAGATGGTGGATGGTGCAATGACCAAAGATTTCCATGTGCTGTTAGCACACAAATAAATGCAATATAGAGAGTGCCGTTGTTCGTTTAGACCCCCAGTGAGGAGTCTGTTCCTTGGACTGACAAGACAGCTGAGGGACACCAGTCTGGCTCTGGGCAGACTCAGCATTACCCTCCCTGCTAGCACTGCCAGTAATTTTACCAGTCCTAACAATGGGTTGATTATATGATGTTCCGTCAAAACACTTCTAAAATAGAACTCTTGCCTTACCTCCTCATCTGTTTCATTGTAACACTTGTTATTTTGCTTTCCAAAGTTTAAGGAGTGTACAAAATTACCTTTACGATCTAACAATTTTGTTTTTTACATACTGTTTTTACCAATGACAGATAGTCTGTAATATGGCGAGATACTATTTGAGAAACCTGAGAGACACAATTATAGATTAATCCCACCTTCCTTTCTAAGGGAAAATTCCCTTTGACTAGGGAATTACATGAAAAAGGGTGTAACAACTGAAAGTATTCAATGAGATGCTTATGCGTTCTGTAAGGAGGCATTAATGATTAAAATATGTCCTCTGATCAATTTAATTATCTACTTAGCAGTGCAGACAGATAACACAAATCACAGAAAACTAAGAGATCCTGCCCTGTAGCTGAACTTCACAGAGATTTTTGCCCCAGCGACCTGAAATGGTGAGGCCACCAAAGCTCCTGTGGATGCAGACCACATCCCACCTCCCCAGGCCTGGCGCATCTCCAGCCCACTCAGATGTCCCTGCTGGCTGGCCGCCACAGGACAGTCCTTGGCTGAGCAGCCCACGGAGCAGCTGTACGTCGTGCAGGGTTCCAGTTTACCACAACCCGGCACAGGGGATACTCCCCACTTGCTCAGATGAAACTTTTAACACATTCTCATTTATCTCATCCCACAGAGGATCTCCATAAGAGGAATCACGCATTTTCTGAGTCTTGACTCAGCTGGAGCAGCCTGCAGAAAGGAATTAACTCAAAGTTATATTGTTTCCATGAATGCTGCTTCAATCATGTTATTTTTTCATATGCAAATAATTGGGTTCAATTAACTTAGAGACTTAAAGAAAAATACAAGCAGGCCGCTCCAGTAGCAAACAACACTTGTAAAATACAGTTCAGGACTTTAAAGAGTTTATTCCATGTACGTATTTGACCCTAATCTTTCTTGTCTGAACACGTGAAAGCATCAGAAGATAAAAAATGAAAGCTGAAATTCCATTTTTCAGTGATTAGATTACATTTTCAGTATTAAATGGCAATGAAAAACAGAGAGCTCAAAGATGCTGATTAAAAGATGCAATTGCTTTTCTTCTTTTTGTGCACGTGGCAGTAACACGTGCACCGAGAGAAGAGCTGACCTTATCTGAAATTATGTATCTGACCGTTCTACCCAGTAGCTCAATAATTAACTGAATGTTTCAGACCTCCACAGAAACATCAAGAACAGTAACACTAGAGGCTCAAAATCATAGCTGCTTAGGAAAATTATGAAATATTATCTCAGAAAGTGTTTTATAAGGATTTTTCTTCTGTTTTATACTCCCTCCTTTTTTATAAGCTCTAGTTACTTAGGAAAGCAATGCTTATATATGCATGTGTATATAAAAAAAAATTATATAAAATGTAACTTTTACATATACGCTAATATATTTGTGTGTGTGTATATGTATATGTGTGTATGTATATGTGTTTGTATGCATATATATATAAACAAAGTTCTTCTAGGCATTGGGAATCATCTGGAGAATGGAAGTGGATAATTAGATGATTCCTAAATAGTGCCCCTGGGCTGTTGGGGATAAAACGTATGCAGGGTCTCCAAGGCCCTTCCTCAACACTGAGTCTTTCCAGAAACAGTTTTCATAGTCAGACATAGTGCAGTTGCAGTGAGTGTTAAGTACTTGCTTTTCTGTCAAGCAAGAAACCTGGATTCCTACAAAGACAAAACAAATTTTATTCTTATAATCTGGTGCCTGGCTCTGATTCACGGACTGCTGAAGACATTATCCCCAGAGATTCTGACAGTTTCCTGAAATACTGGCACCAGAGATTCAATCGCTGCTCTAGCTAGTCAGGCACTCAGCAAGGTTCTGCTGTACTTTTAAACCAGGAGATGTTGAAGGCGTTTTTCTCTGAGTTAATAATTGCTAACTGCAGATAGCAACGGGTTTGAAAGAGAGTGAACTATTTTAGAAATGCTTGCAATAAACAATAATGGATATGCTTTAGATGGTTGTCACAAGGAACAAGGACAAATTCTAAAGAACATGACTGGCATTTTAATGGCTAAAAATATGTCTTCAATCTACATTGGGAAATAGAAAATGCTGGCAGACAAAAAGTTACATGCAAAATTATGAGTAAAACTGCTGCTCTCAGTCTCACTACAAAGGTAGCTATGAAAAATATTTTGTACTCTAGATCCTTTGAAATGGAGGAACTCCTGGTGCTCTGCAAACACAAACGTGTCCTCAGAATATGTTTTAATAGAGTTAAGGCTTCATCTAATTAATGTTAAATAAACTGTCGTTCAGAAAGGTGCCAGGATTAAACTGGCAAGCTAGTGGCAGAGCAAAGCTGAGATCCACCGTTCCTTGCTGTCAGATCAGTAGCTTTAGGACTGAACCTGTATGAAACTCCCTCCCGTACCAAACTGGTGTAGAGAAAGAACATAAATTCCAATATACTGAGTGTAAGAAAGCTTTAACAGTAATAACTGCAAGTAAATTAAGAAATATTTGTTGGTATTTACCTAAATGTTCATGGTTAAAAACAAAGGGTCTGAACATAGATTCAGAGATTCTTGGAGGCGCGGAAGAAGAGAACACAAGTTGAAGGATATTCACTTTACTGAGAATGCAGTTAAGTGCAGAACTAACTCAAACTGCAATAACAGACATAATGAAAGTATGATTAGATAAACACTCAGAAAATGGGAAACCTACAAAGAATGCACAGATAGGTGGATGAGCTTTTAGGGAATGTCTGGCTTCCAGCCTTTTATAGAATTTTAAACTTTTATTTGATTGCAAGCATTTTTTAGATGTCTGTTGGGGTTTTTCTATGCTAGATTTTTATAATCCACTGCAATCCTTTTTCAATAACAGTACGTACTCTGGCAACATGATTCTCTAAGTTGCAAGAAAGAGCGAGGATAATTATTTTAGAGAATTCAGTCACTAATATAATGACAGCTGCTGGGTCTGAGTTTGGTATCTACGGGCAAAGGGGAGCTTGGTGAAAGGGAATGTTCTTCTGAATAATGCACTTACTAAGTGAGAATGGTACTGAACTATGGCTTTTCCAGTGTGTGCAGTGACATGTGTTGGTGTGTGTTCATAGTATTTAATTCCTACCAAGACTCCAGATTCCTCTGCTGTGACATACAATGTTACACGCCTTTGCACGGAATATAATTTTCTTTGTGCTCATCAGAACACACTTCAGGAAAAAAGTTCTCCTTTTGGAGTCAGAATTTCTAGTCATAATTAGCTCAAGACACACTGTGTTACTCAGAGGGAAAAGGATTTTGGAGGTATTTTCATTAAAAAAGAGATACCTTATTAGTCCTGTGAAAATCTTCAAAGATGACAGCCCTTATTAATGTGGAAATTCAGCAACTGAAATTCTGTCACTGATTCCAAAATACTTCACAAGAGAGAAATTAGATGGGGAAAAAAAAATTATCTTAGTTTTCTTTAGGACAGAATTCTTTACAAGTATAATCACCTAAATAAATAACTGTATCCTTCATCCTGGCAGAGGTAGTGGGACAGTGGGCATTTAAGCTGACATATTTCAATACTTAGAAAACAGTATCGCGTGCTGCTGATGCACCTAAATCACCAGCAATATTGCAGACTCCAGCTAAGACAAAAGTGCCATAGTTTTCCCTGGAGTTTTCCCTGGCTTCTCTTATAGTCCCAGCGCTCTGGAAGTCTTCTGCTTGTTGAAAGCATAGAAGCAGCTGCAGATAAGAATATTAAGCATTATTTCTCTAGATGCAGGTGACCTGGAGTGGTCCAAAGATGGGAGAAGACAGGGGGGAATAAGAGATTAGAAGGAAGGGGAAACAGAAAAATAGAAAGTGAGACAGAAAAAGGTTTTCCAAATCAGAAGGAGAAGGCAACCCAGTTAGTAAGAGATCAAGTCTCATGAAATATTGAAGAGAGAAGTAAAAAAAAAAATAAAAATAGGCCGGCCGTTTTGCCCTGGAGTGGTGGAAGCCCCTCCTTTGCACTCACTTCATGCTGCTTCTAATTCCTGATGCTGATAGAGGGGCATCCCCCAGCCAGCTACATACACAGAGTATCGCTGGGGAGACACAATTACGGTCTGTAAAATTTTACACCTGAGGCCAATTTTAAGTACTTAGCTAAATATATAGTTTGCATATTCAGTGAATGAATTAAAATGTATGTATCGGAGAGAAACATAATGGTCCTTAGATCTGTTTTACAAATCAGTGTTTATAGGCACATGTGAATCTCTCTTAGTTTATTAGTTGCGGAATGAATAGGTGCCATTTCATAAGTCACAGAAGTCTGTTGTTGTTTTAAATGCTGACCTGGCAATTTTAATGCATTAGTACCCAAGGTTACTGATTTTCTAAAAAAAAAAAAGCTTAAGCAAGGCTCTGCAGTCCTGTGACGCTTCTAGTTCTGTTCTCTCCCTCCAGCTGCACGTCATAGATTCAATATCAGCTTGGGCAATATTTCAAATATAGTTTAAATGAATGCACTCCATCTACTTTTTCTGTAGGTTGATGATGGATATGCAGACATTTACCATCCTCATAAGCTTTTGGCTTAAGCATAATGAATCTACAGAATTGTTGCTTAAATTAATGTGGGGCCATAAATAAATTTTAAACGTAAGGATTTTGGTTAAGGGCATATTGGAAGACATTATCATTTTTCCTGCAGCCCCAACAGGTCTTTATTTTAAAAAGAAAAAAGGACCTAATGTCTTACTACTGTTAGAGCTATCATAAAAATCACTCAGCCACCTGCTTTCTTTACCAAGTTACTGCACAAAAGTATGTTGAGACAAGCTTACAAAGGGGTCCACAGCTGATGGCAAACATCAACTCTAACAATCAAAGTTGATTTGGAAGAAAAACAACGCACAAATATATTGACGGATCTTTTCAGATCTTTCCATGATTAATAATTCAGCAGAGGATGTTTTGGGCCTCTTACAAAATTAGAAAGCTATGGTGATAAAGGTACCATATTAAGAAACCCCCAGTCCTATATTTATACACAACTTAAAAACAGAAAATGCATATATTGCACTGCCAGCATATCTCTCCTCTAAACTAAGAATCCTCTTCAGAGGAGAAGACAGTTCAGGATCTGTGTCAAAAGAGCACACAGGCAGAAGAACAGAAATATTGATAACCACTGGGAATACCAGTTTTTACTGGAAGTTTGATCACTGAGGACTAGACTAGGATTATCAAATTTACTCTGTTGCTCTTTTAATAGCCATCAGACCATATTGTCTGTCAGAAATAATACATCATCTTCACTGAGACATGACCCAGTTGGTGACTGTGAATTGGATCTCTCTATATTCCATTTACTACTCCTTTGAGATAAAGATCCTATTATCTATTACTTCTTTGTAAAGCATGTAATTTCTTATGAAATTTACTCATTCAAAAGCTAATAACATGCTTAAATCTCTATATTAAAGGTCTTCAGTCGCTGCCAATAGGGAATTAAGTTAATGCTAAAAGTTCATCAATGCTATAGTAAACAGAAGGAATAAAAATGGATTAGTGAGAGTGGTTTTTACATTTGCACTGCAACACTGAGTTCTGTAAAAGAATATATGTAAGTCAGAATAAGTTTCCATGTCAAAATGCTGTCTGTATTGGTCAGCTTACAAGTAAACATGGGGGAAGAATAAGAGGGAAGGAATATACTGGAGATCTGCCTACAAAGGTGTTTCTTTTCTTCCTGAAGGGAAAAAATTATCATTAGTACAGGTCTGGTGCTTTCTTGTTTGCATTTAATAATATAAACTAAATCTATATTTTGGCTTTATACTTATTTTTATAATTCATTCTCCTGCCTTGATTTTTTACATTTATTTTTATATATACATATTTATATAAATACCCTGCCAGCTTGTTCTTAGAGGAGTGGGTTCAAGCACTCAGTCCCGTTGGCTGCCTGGAGACTTGGCAAATACACGCCATCGCGGAGCCATTTCAGTCATTGCCTTTAACTGCTTTATAGGCCATCAGCTTATGGAAATATTGAGCCAGTAAGTCGTGTCTTGCTAATGCTGATTTTTTAAAAGATGAGAGAAGAAAAATAAGGCAGAGAAGGAAAGAGGGGCCTTCCCAGCTTTTGTTTGCTGGTGGAGATGAGACCACAATCTCAAGATTCCTTCTCTCTGGCTTATCTAATCAATGTATATCCCTGGATCTGTAATGAGAATTTTTTTGAGAAGGGTGTGGTGGGAAGCAGGTGGGCTTCTCCAAATCCCCTGGATACTAAAGATGACAGAAGAATTCCTTCCATCCTCCCAGCCTTTCTCCACAGCCACTTCCCTCACTTTTTAATGACTTCAAAAAACATAAGGAGCAGAGTCATCCCCCCATTACCCTGCCTGCTAGTTACTTCTAATTGCCAGCACATCAATTACGATCCATTAATTTCTGGTTCTATTCCTCCCTTGTTTACCAGACATGATGTCAACCCAGTGCTTGGGTTGTATCAGTAGATGTTTTTGTTTTCGTTAGTTCAGTAAGCCACCCTCGCCGCCACCTCTTTCAACAACCTTTGTTATAGGCAAATAGGACATTTTCTGAAATGTCTCTCACTTAAAAATCTGTCTTACACTTTGATTCGGCCCAATAAGAACTCAGCGATTACAAGAGGAAATCTAGCATGTGTCTCCTAAGAATTGATCATCTTTGCTCTATTTAAATGTTAAAGCTAATGCCATTACAAATTCAAATTAACCTGCTCCCTAGACCTGTAATAACATTTAAGTAGGAAAAGTGTTATGTGCCAAGTTCACTTTGACAACTGTGTCACTCCTGAGTGCTCCTGGTACCGAGACTATTTCCACAAGGGCAGCATTGGCTTTATTCACCCACTATGTGCAGCATGTCAAGTCATTCTTTTCACATTATGCACTAATTAAAAAATAAACATGTAGTATGACAAGTTAGGTTCAAAAATCTCTGAAGGACAGTCCTGCATACAGCAAATCAGCTGATACTTTGTGCCCTCAACTATGACTTATTACTATTCTCTTAAATTACATTCTACTGGCTGATCAGTTCATAAAGTAAATGGACAGCTGCAGCAGAGAGCAGACATTTTAATAGGAGAGTGCTGTAGACATGGCTGACTGCCAAAGAACACATTGTTAAAGCAAGCAGCATAAAATGAAAAATTAAGATACCGGCACCAAGACCCACTGGTAAGAGCTGAGGGTCAGTAAAGGACACAATAATCTAAAAGATTTTTTTCCACTAGATTAAATCTAGGACAGGCGGAGCATCCTCACTCTGGAGAAGTGCTCAGCAGTGCTGGGAACTGAGGCGAGTCTCAAAACAAACATAAAAGACCCTGTTGGCTGTCCTGGCCGCCGCAGCTTCTCTTCTTGGCCAATTAGCAATTTGGTACAACCCTTCATTATAGCACAACTGTCGCAGCTGGACACAACACCACTCAGTTCTGAAATGTACTTGGTCAGTAATCAATATATATTTTAATGTATGCATTTTATTTGATACTCTGCTTTGTTTTGTTGGTTTGGAAAACATCAACGTTTGCTTGAAATTGCCTCTTGCCTGAAACAGATGCAGAATGCCAGCAAAGGCAGAAGAATGTATTCAGGTGCTCCTCCCTCAGTAGCTGTCACCATTAGCACCAGTTAAGATACACTGTGTATGAAAATGGCTTTGAAAAATTGTCTAGTTAAATGGCTAGGCATTCATTAGTCACAAAACTCCAAACATATGATTGCACATCCCTTCCTATGGGTACATACATTGTGCTCCCATCTTTACTTATCATCGTGGACTATTACTCAAATAGTAGCATGATTTTTCTGTTGCTGTCCTATACAATGACTACAGTATAGCTCGTGATGTGTCTTTATTCCCCTCAGTAATTCTATTGTCACTATGACCTACTGCCTCTTTATTGACTCTGACTTATTTATATAAGTTGTTTTTTACTCCACAGATGCATTTAAATAGTTTTTCAGCATCTGTATACCATCCCATTTATTTCTGTGCCTGAGACTGCTCCTTCCTTCGGAGCAATTTAGAGCTGAAGCAATTAAGCAAACAGCTACAAATTGAGATGGTGACAACTCTTCTTATAGGACCTGTGACTGTAATATTAGAGTATAATCCTAAACATTTTTTTGCTTGTTTGTTTTTATGGAGTCTGTCTAGGAGTATTCCCAGTGGTCCCTGGAAAGCACAGCTAAGAACTAAAAGTCTTCTCAACTTGAGGTTGTTTACAAGCACCAGGCACTCAGAGCTACAGATTTCATTATTTGGAATCATTTAGCCAAAACCAACGGTCTGAGATACAGCCTGTGTGTGTGCCAGCAAATCTTGTCAACTCAATGCAGCGAGATTTTCTCTTTAAAGCAGAACAGCTCTGAAATTTGTAAGGTGAATCACGAACAGTGTCCTTTTGTGAATGTTTATTATAAAGCAGGAGCATTACTAACTCTTTCAATGATTCACAAAGTTTATAGGGATTGAGCCTGAACATCTCCAGCACAGTATCCATTATTCATCCGTGCAAGTCGAGCATAGCTCAGCCTTCCCTGTGTTGCACTGGGCAAGAAAGCAACGTTCTGTGATTATCAGCCAAGACAGAGCCAACCCTGCCATGTGGGGTGATGAGAGGAGGGAGAGAGGAGGAAAGATCTGCTTAACCACATGATGGCAAACACGTCACAGGACGTGGGATTTCTTGTGCCACATCCAACCATGGAGGTATATGCCTCTCCTTTTTTTTTTTCCCTTTCCTCTTCACACCACCTAAATCCAGGATATTTACCTATGGCTTCAGATTAGAACTGCTATCTCATTGGACAGACTGCGATTCTGACACTTTAAGATTAGGGGTTTAATGTAAGGTATTTGCCTGACCTTGCTCCAGATTATATTTACATGCCAGGAATGAACTACTGTTATGAATAATGCTGCTTTCAGACATTTTGGATTAGCAAACTATACAGAAGAGCATGGGAAACGTTACTGATTTCTTTTCAGCAGCTCAATACAAGCAGATGAAATCAATGGAGAAAATTTAGCCTTTTTCACATTACACATTTTAACAAGAAAGCGTGTGACATTTGTACCATCATCTAATTTCTCTTATGCAAATCATCACAACAGGATATGAAATGAAGAGTCATAGATTGATTCTCCTAAGCTTCCTCCGTGAAGTTTCAGCTTGGATAACCCCATGTCTGGCACCCTAATCAAAAGGTGTTTAAAAATGCAAGCTTCTAAGATACATAAACAGATATGACTGCACCCATATGGATGTTTTGGGCTTATCCATTCTGGCCATAATTGATTGCGATTGTCCACTCACTTTATTTTAGAGCAGTCAGAGAGCCTGGGTCAATTTCTCATTACAAAATTGAATTGTATTTGTATTATGTTAATACAGTGTGAAGAAACAGGGTGAATATAAGGAAAGCTTCAAATCCAGCACAGAAAAATCAATCTGACTCGGCGTATGCACGCCTTCCTTGTCTTGGGATGTACCAGTCAGGGCTGATACAAATACAGATATTAAGCTTCCTCCAATTTTAAGCAGCATTATTAAAAAGACATGAAAAGTGGGACAACTTAGCAGCTTAATATCACTAACACAACGTGAAGGCTAATCTCTAATATCTTTATTCGGGACACTCCTTCTCTGGGTTCTCTGCCAACAGCCTTTCCCCGCAGCCCTGTCTCCCAAGGGAAGATGTAGGTCCCGGAGTGATTGAGGTCAGTGGGGCAGCCCGCCCCAGAGATACACTCACAGGACTGCAAACCCCAGGCCTTTCAGCCTACAGCAGCGGAACAAAGTCCCAGCCGCTGGCTGACCCCCACTCGGGGAGGGAGGAGACCCAGACAGACCCACAGCTGAGCCAGCCAGCCACAGGGATGGCCCAAGGCCCCCAAACAAACAGTATTTCTCCCCGATCCTCCCTCTCTTTGAGAGCATTTTAAGCACCGTTTGTCACTAGGATCTCTAAACAGAAAAACTCTAGTGGTAGTTAAGTGAATATATTAAAAAGGCCACAACAACAGATTCTTTTCTGAGGGTTATATGAAATAGGCTAAGTCTAATCAGCGGCTGAAGATTGAAGGCTAATATGAATAATCGTTATCCTAATACCTCCTACACATATTATTGCTGATAAAGTTGAGCTATCAATATAAAGGGCAATTTTAAGGAAAAAAAAATTAAACACAGACAACAATTAGTGAAGCTGGAATCAAGTATAACAGTAACAGCAATAATTAGTGCAATAAAGGATATCAATTTGTTGCATCTTGTAGAGAAGAGACTCTCAGAGTAATAAAAGGAATGTAGATACTAAATACGTTCAAGGTTAAAGTAACACCAAGGCTCGCTTGTGTCAGTTCCTCTGCCTTCTGAAATCCTCTCTTAAATTTTAAGGCTTCAGTGACATCTGCCGTTGAAGGCCTATTTAATTAATTAGTTGTAATTTAACAGATATTTCCTGTAAGTGAATTCTTCTTCCACAGAATCTCTGATATTGAATTCTATTTGTAAAGTTCCCTGCCATCATGGAAACCCTTTAATCTGATCAGAAAACCTCCAAGACTGAGCTCTTTTGTTGTTCTGTTCATCCAACGAGCTGTTAAATCATTCTTGTGATTTAAAGCAACAGAAATTTTGTCTCTGTCTTGCTCCTGCCCTCCCTTCCCATTCTTATACATAGAAATTGCACGAGCACGTACTTAACTGCCAATAAAGCCCATTCCCAATGGTTTTATTCAAATCCATCTTGGTGGAATACCAAGATGGAGTTTACAATCAAAAACCAACCACAACAAAAGTCCCTGCATAAAATGATCCTGAAACTTTGTAAATTTTGTAAACCTTTGTAAATGTTTCTGTGCTCACACAATAGCCTTTAAGGAGGACTAGAAGAAAAGAATACAGTAAAGATTAGTCTCATTAATTAATTTGTGGTTCCGTTTCCTGTGTGACTTTAATGCTCTCAAGAGCAGAACAGAAAGATCAACCAGGCTCCTGTCAAGTCCCTAATTCAAGCAGTTCAAGAAAGGCTAAAAGTAAGGCTAAAAGTCTGATTCTTCAGCTCACAGCAGACAGATGAATTCAGAATGAATGAATGAATTAATTAATTAATTAAACTCAGCACTAGTTATCGATGATTACTGTCCTGGATAAAAGGTGGTGGTGTGTCAACTCCATAATACTTGACCAAAATATGGTCAAGCAGTTCACAGAATACAGAATCACAAAATCTCCGTAGTTGGAAGGGACCTCTGAGATCATTGAGTCCAACCACATAAAAAAAACCCCAAAAAACCAACCACCAAAAACAAACAAAAAAACCTCCACGCAAAAAAGCACCCACCAGCCAAACCGGGTGGTGGTAGTAATAGTTAATATTTTGGAAAGTCATATGATACATTACTTAAGAAATTCTCTTCCCCATTTAGACTTTATGACAAAGTCTTCCTTATCTGATTTATTTTTTCCGTTCAAACACAAGTGGGATATGGGTAATAATATATACCTCCTTTTAAATTAGCCTTCAGGAGACAGATAACTAGAAATTTTAATTTTATTTGGAATACAATGCTTATATTTTGCATAAGCCCCCACTGCACAATTGCAACGTGAACATGGTACCCAGAAATCCAAAGCTATACTGAAAGCAAGAAAATCTGAATTTCTAAATTAAAAGTTTTACAGTTCACAACCACTGTAAGAAGCTAAGAATCCCCCACTGCTGGAGCTCCATTTCAAAGCAAAGCTCGTGTTCTGGCAAACCTCCTGCGCCAACACAGCTTTCCTGAGGTGTGTCTCGCTGCCTCTGTGGTTCAAGTCACATGAGGAAAGATATGTTTATGCAAAAGGATCGCTGCTGGGAATAAAGTTCCTGCAGTCTGTCGCAGGGGATTTGTTTTCTGCTACTTGGAATGCCAAGACTCTGGGAGAATGACAAGAGCTAAAATAATTAAGGGAGGGAGAAAAGTGGGGGGGGCTTCAGGATAGGTGGTAATTAGGCTGCTATATTTACTTGGGGAAAATCATCTTTTTACTAATTGAATTAACATCATTTTCTGGGCTAAGTAGGTGCAGGACTGATTTTTTTTTTTTTTGAGCTTCCTGATATTCCAGACTAGCATAGAAATTCCTCAAAAAAAAAAAATCATATTTCAGCTTATATGAAAGCAGGGTTTCTTTATCAAATAATTTACAGTAAGTTTAAGTCAGGCTTCTGTATATATATTCTTCCTGAAATAGCCTCCATTAGAAAGTAAGGGCTTCATCCCTCAGTGAAATATTTTAAACACAAAGGCTATGATTATCTCTAAGACCTTGACTACTAATTGCATATTTTAATAAAAGAAAGTTAAATACTCTAAGCTCAACTTGCAAAAGCTGCTGCAAGACTGTAATGCACTTTAATACTCACTTTCATTTTTTCAGGCCCCTACGGGACTCAAGCTGTGAATACCTAGTGAGAGTTAATCATCACGTACCTGGTCTTATGTCCTCTCACAGCAAGACACAAAAATCCCCAGGCTGCTTTATTCTTTGCTAAAAGATTAGTAGAACCAGAAGGTCAATAGTACACTCTCCCGTGAAAGCTGTGAAGGAACTAAATACAGAGATGAGTAAAACTTTAAATACCTTGTTTTCTCTGGTCTGTTGCGAACCCTTTCTCTTATTTTCCAGCTGTTTTAGACATGCCTTGCCCCCCTCTGCATCGGCTGTAGTTGATGTGAAAAGCCTCCATTCGCTTTTTGACTGCCTTGAAATTATGCTCCAAAGCCTAAACATCTTGCAAAAATGACAAGAAATAGGAGATCAAAGGGAAAGCTAATATGTTGAAACCTGATCAAGTCTGACACCACCCAAAACAATCAATTTGTTCAAGAAATGAAAACTACTGCGCTCATCTGAATTAACTGTTAGCTCTACTAATTGCAAGTGAATATAAAACAATGCTTAGCTAAAGCTTCCAGCTAACACAGTCATGACAATTTTGAGCTTCTTGCCCCATGTTTGCAGATAACCAAAACGCTGTGTCCTACTCAGATAATTCCACTATGTTTGAGTGGGTTTATTATAAAAATATGTAGCTCATCGGTAGCAATTGCTAGATAGCAGCCTGAAATCCATCACAGTGCTGGGAAATATGCTCAGCTACCTTTTATTATTAATGGTTCATTCAGTGCGATAAATTCAATTTTAGTTTCATTTGAGCTATGTAAGAATCTCAGAAACAGTAAAAACAACATCCGGTAATGCAATTGCTTGTTAGCTCTATGTACTATGATTTGCAAACCCATGGATGTCCCTAAAGTAAGGCTGACCAGGAGATGGAGTTCATATTTAGTGTATAATCTACAAGCTTCAGGCTAGACGCAGGCAGTAGGTAGGTGACATCTTGACACCAATTCTGCCAGCATGCTAAAAATTTTCCCAAACATTACAATGACTTAAATAAGAATTAAAGGGATCGCCCTCCAGAAGCCCAGCGCGCTCCTATTTCCGTGAAAAGACCAAAGTTTGAAACACAACAGTCCTAGAAACAGCCTGGAGGACATTTCTTTCAAAGGCTGGAAGGAACAGATGGCTTTTGAACCCTGATGCTATTGGTGCTGTCTGCATGATGAAGCACTGTATCCTCATTTTTACTGATTGGGGTCAAATCAGCTCTAGCCTTTAATTCACCCTAACCACTGAGTATTTTTTCTAATTAGAATATATGTCATTACCTATTCCTACAGTGATGATAACCTACCGAACTCTAATGAATCAATCCCATCTGCCTTGCTGTGCAGACACTCAGCCATTTCACCGCTCAGAATCAAAAGAATTCACCACGGCACACAAGGTGGGAATCAGAAGTGCTGCTCCATGTATTGCAATGCAAATTGAGCGGTTATTCTGGGTTGCACTGTGAGTTTCTGCAGAATTTTATTACCGAAGAGTTTGCAAGGTCATTCCCATGAGAACCTTTGACGGTCTGCAGAGCCAAACACAAAATACAAAAGCACGGGCACTGTTTTTCAGCTGAGAATTGATGGTCTTTTGTGAAGGACAGAGATAAAGGGCACTGAACAGACACATTCCATCTAAACACCAAATCTGAAGCTCCAGTAGGAGTTCATACATTATAGATTGAATTCTGCTGACTTTGACACCTGGTTTAGATCAGAGGCGTGTGAGCATCACCTCAACAGGTAACAGATGTGATCCTGGCAGCTACTACAAAGTGGTATTCGGGGCCCTCGCAGATCTGTTGATGTCCTGGAACACCGGTGCAATAGTTCATTTTATCCTACCAAAGATGCCTTCCAGGCAGGAGAGCCGTGGAAGGCCCGCGTGCCACGTGTTAAGCTCAAAAACAATTTGGAAACCGTTGCTTATTTAAAGAGGATTTAACTACTCATTCCAGCTCATTCTGCCACAGACGGGAGCACTTCACAGGAAAAAGAGGACAACAGCAGTTAGATTACTAACATTGAATCAGGCTTGAAAACAGCTTTCACAGGTCTACATTGTGGAGGAGAATAGATTTCCTATTTTCCCCCCATAATTGTACACATTCAATATACTTTATTGCCTTACATTTTTTCCTCTTCATGCTTTTCTTCTTGCTTTCATGCCCAGCTGACTTACTTTAGTAAGACAAGGTGTGGAAAAAAAGCTCAGGAACTAACAAAATCGATTCAAAATTGCTAGAAAAAATTGTATGTGATCCATGAGCTGACTGCAACGCGAGAGGCTGAATTCAGCTGGGAGGTGAGTCTCCCTGTGCAGAGGAGGTCTGCTTGCCCCCGGTATTTTGAACTAGGAGATTATCAGCAGGCAGCAATGGCAGAGTTTTAGGTCGTATGGAGACCATGGCCATATTTCTACCCAAGCCACTGGCCCTGCATTTGCCTGCCTAAAGGATTACAAAGGAAGTGTACGCATCCTTCAAACAGACACTTTTTAATTTTTGTCCATAAGTAATATTTTACTGTTAAGCTGTATAGCAGCCACAGTTCAGCAGAAAAGTAACCTGAACTGGGGAAAAGAATCATAGATTGGCAAAATTTAGGCTGGCAAATACTAATCCTTATCCATTAACTCACAGCAGATCCCAGGTGTCCGGATGAGTTACAGCGGAGCAGCAGAGCTGCACAGAAGTCGCTTAGTTGTGCATATCAACAGTGGCAGAAAAAATCTGCTTTGATCAGCCCCACAAGACCTTTGTGGGAATATTCTCTTTCCTCACGAGGGTGTTCTTTGACACACAGCCTGTGATGCTGGCAGAAAGATTTGATCTCTCAAGATTGGCTGCTCTGAGCTGGCCTGCAATTATACCAGTGGCGGAGAGAGAGGATTGATTAAATTGCTACATTATTTTGGCTGAAATGCGTTTGTGCATATTATGTACAGTTTAAAAGTGGAAAGAGATATTTCTAGCTTTTCAAGTCCATCATGATCCACTGTAGGTATCTCTACCGTTTCCCAAGGGAAAGCCTTAGGAAAATTTGGCCTGACACACAAGACATCTTCCGATCAAATTTTTAATGCTAGATTTTGGCAAGAAACTCAAATTTAATTTCCAGATTCAGATATTTGCTTCTGAAGCACGAAGAACAAAAGGCTTGTTTCTGGATTTTTCCACTGCCAGTCAGTGATCTGCCAATAAAATACATACGCAGCAACAAACCCCAGAGATTTTGTCACCATAAAATGGATGCAGAAAAACTAGAAACCTGTAATGACAGATTCCACACCAAGTTCTCACAGAAGGGATGCACCAGGGTTTAATTTCTACAGGGAAGGATGTTAGATCAGTATTGTCCAGCTACCCGCTGTCAGCTGGCCTGGAGGATCTCCTGGGTCCCCCCATCCAAATGGCACCAGGAGCACCAGAGTGTCCCATTAGTATTAATTACCAAAATAACGGGTTGCTTTCTAACAGCTTGGTATACTGTTTTCTTTCTAGACTGGAACTAGCACAAAGAATAGACAACTGCCAGCTTGGACAGCAAAGCAAGATTGTGTGCTGTGTGTCTGTGGAGCTTTGTCGGTTCAGGAGAAGGATTATACAAGGCGGTTGCCGGCAGTACCAAGGAAGGAGCAGTTCTAGCTTCATGGTCTCATGTCAGAGGCTAGCCTGATTTTTGGCCTGAAATATCACACTCTGTTAGAAAGTTTTTGATAGATTAAAGAAAGGATTAAATGGGTGTAATCATCCCTTAATGCAAGTATTTCATTATTCCATC
>JAOXJK010000002.1:8576105-8588966 GCA_025774025.1 Xenus cinereus | reverse complement strand
CATAAGAGTGGAGACCTTATGAAAGAGCATAAGCAGTCATGTCTGTGAATAAAATTTGACCTATACTCAGTTAATCATACAATGGAAATCTCACTGTAATGCACATCTGTGTGTTTATACTTCTCATATTTCTACATCAAGTCAAACCTTTGCGTAGGGCATAAATCTTTTTCATATTGACTATTTGATACCACAATTAGAACAAATTCAAGCAGAAAGCAGTGCTACCACATGGTATCAATACCTTCTTAAAAAATAATAAAATCAAGATCTGAGCTTCATATCAATAGCTACAGTAACAGAAATAATATTAGAAAAGAAAATGTTCTTAAGTAGACTATTTGTCTAGAATGTCTTGATTCTCTTCTAATTTGGTTTCTTTTTCCCTGGGACTAGGCAAAATATGTAAAGTCTTTAATAACTTTTCTTTAACAAGAATTAAAATAAATGTTTTGCAGCAATGTGTGCTTTCTCTAGATTTTAGGTTGGAAAAATATTAATGAGTTATTTCACCTTCATTGTTGTAATTATTACACATATTATTTAGTCTTGTTTATCAATGGTAATGCACCTATGCTTATGTTATATTTGTGCTTCATTTTGACAGACATGTAGATGTAATAATTTAATTAAATTCTTTGCATTCCTTTACTGACTTGGAGCTTTAATCACTAAACACTTTTCAGTCAATGGGACGCTTGACAGCAATGCCAGCGCGGAGTAAATCCAATTCAGTTAGTCACTCTTGAGAAAAAGCTTCAGGTTGCTTTCGACAAATATTCTGCCACCAGGATCTGAACAGGCTGATTACAATTCAGTCTTGAGGTAGGGATTTACATGATACACTGTTTGAAGCTGCCAAAGCAGAAGGGAAATAGCTTTCGGGGTATGTCCTCACTGTGTTAGAACAGCAGTAAGAGGAGTTGCTCTGGTGTTCTATCTGAAACAGCCACTGAGCTACAATTTCAAAGGCGCCTGTGAAACTAAAACGTGGTAGAATAGGCCTGCGAACACTTGCTGAAATTCCTTGCAAAACCAAAGTTTTAGGTAACAAATGAGATCAGGAAGAGCTTCCTGCCAAAGTAAGAAATCCTGTCCCAGTTCCTCCCCCAGTAATTTCCAGAGAGTTTGATATATAGCCTTAGAAAGGAAGCACTATTGTCATACTACGGAGCTGCCAGTGCTAGCAATTACTTGTACCGTAAGCACAGAGAAACATTTTGCAAGCAAACCCAGGAGCACACTTCTACTGCAAAGGCTTTTCCCTCCCATCAGCTCCAGGAATATTTCTGACCTTTCCCATAATGTCAACTCTAGTAAGACTTTCTTTTCACACTTTTCAATTAACATAGCTGCCCATTACAGTGCCAACACAGCATAAACTTTTCTTTCTGGGCCACAGCAATGGTTGTTTACTGAAGGTCTAAACTATTATTTACAGTAGTATTTGGTTATGCATGTGGAAACACGATTTAAGTATACAAACCCAAATTCTTAACTGGTGAGAAACATAGCTCTCTTCCATGTCAATACATCTCTGATGGGCAGACCTTTTCTTAGCAGAATGCCTGAGTTCAGAAGTGCTCTCCAACCCTCAGGGGCAGGGAAGTGTGGGTGGAAAGATGGCAAACAGTGAAAAATTTATACTGAGTGATATTGGGCCAGGACCTGACCTCTTTTATCCTAGTTATTGGAGTACTCCTTCGTTACTCATCTTAACAGCGGGCTTACATGGTGTCAACACAGGTGATGCAGCAGCCAACATCTCATCGGTCCCATTTCTGAAGTGATGTGCTTTTTACTCTCGTGAGAAAAGAGCATTTGCATACGTGCTAGTGGAAAGATTGATCCCATGTGCCAAGTCCCACCGCCCAACTCTGCGGTGTTACCTGCTTGCTGTTCACCATCAGTACATCTCTCTAGCAGAAAACTCCTTTTCTACCTTCATGCAGGGGAAAAAATTCTCCACATGCTAAAGAAGAGCTAGGTTTCAGACCCACACGGGTTAACTGAGTGGGCCAGGGAATTGATTTGTCGCAGCGATTTAGCAGAATGATGCATCCCAGGATGACACTGCAAAATGAGGAGTCATACCTTGAGGGATCCAAGAGGAATTTTCCTGGTATCTGAGCACCATAGATAGGTGCCTAAAATATATTTTAATGTGCTCATGAGACTGCAATGGACCTGTGTAAGGGCATCCAGCAAATTCTGCAGCAATAAACAAAATACCTACCACATGAGTGAGATTCAAGTTTAACTTGCAAATTCTACAGAATTTTCCTTATGTTTAATGCAAGGGGCGACAGTTACAGTACGTTGTTGGAAAATTAATCAAATCTTCCCCCCTGGCCACCTTTCAGTCTAGGACAGCTTTCCCAGCTGCCGGCTGGAGCGTATTCAGCTCAACTCCTGCCCGATCAGATTCATAAACCAGCTTCTCTTTTTCACTCTGACTTCTGCCTGTTGTATATAAATAGCTTGAAAATTCAAGCAGCTACCTAAACTTCTATCAATGGATTCATCTTTCAGGCTTTCAGCTCTTACCGTCATCCTAATTACGACAGTAATAAGAACAATCAGAACAGTAATAACAGTCATTTCTTCAAAGCCTTTATCCTGTGGCATCTAAAAATCTCCTTGGCCTCAAGTAGAGCACTCACACGGCAGGCTGCGGAAGGGCAAGGACACAGCCATCCTCCAGGGACCTGGCCAGCTCTGCTGAATGTGCCAAACAGCAAGGGCTGTTTATTTTTTTTTTGTCTTAGCCATTTGTTATCAGTCAGGCAGCTTCTAAGCCAGCACAGAAACAGTCATCTTGTGCTAGAAGCCTAATCCTCACCACTTCAGCATATCATACATATTACTTTCTTCATCACACTACGGAGGAGGGAAGGGGTCTTTTCTGAGGTACCACGTTCAGGGAGAGCACAGGGTTGCTGCTGAAGTTTCCTCCCGGCTGTGTAAAGAAAGAGGGAGGAGGGCAAGATATTCAATATGGGTGAATATTGAATGGACTGTTACCCTGGGAAGGTACCCAGCCTCCCAAACATCGCTTCCCAAGGGCACCGTGCAGCTCTCAAGGGCTAGTGGAGCTCACAGCATTAGTGTTGCTTCAACCTACAAAGCAGATTAATGCTGCAGCTAACCTGTTTCTTCATAGCACTCTTTATTAGCTTAAGCCTGGCTGCACAACGTACGGTGGATACATTTCGGGGTCAATTCTGCCCAGCTGCGTGACGGTTTATGGGAACTGCTTGTAAATACCCAAAACCCACCTATATAGAAGGGGAGAAAAAATTCCAGGAGAAAAGGAAAAACAAGCTTCAGCAGTTAGCACGTTCAACAGAGTATGCTATGCATCTGCTATGAATTGCTACAATGACATTTGTAGCTAAATAGCCATATCTAAGTGATGATGCTGTAATTATAGTTTAGGAGCTTTTTCTATTCACAATAGCCATTTTCTTCCTTTTATAACTATCTCAAGCTGTATAACAGCCTGAAATGGATCACGTAAGTTCTAGCTCAGATATACTAGATGAAGAGCATAACCATTTTTAATTAGGTGAGTAAAAAATTTTAAAGTACCCCATGCCACCGACTGCTGTTGTTGAGTACATCTACCCAACCCAGCTCTGCTCCTTCCCGGCCCATAAGCCTATTCACAGCAGTACGTAGAGATGTGAGATTAACACTTCCCACTGCATCCAAGCCCTTTCCCCTTGCACACAGGCAGTCTTTAGTGCAGCCTTAAATGACCATCTGGATCTCAAACAGCAGGAGCCCATGTAGGGCATTTTTATGGGCTGCCTTACAAACACGGGAAGCCTGCAGAGCTGTTGAAGTGCCCTACTCCTGTTGGTTTTCTACTCTATTTGCCGGGGTACTGATGGGATGTGTCAGGTTTTGGAGACTTCTGGATGAGTAACTTCTTTCTATTCCAGTTGCAAGCGCCTCAGTGACAAGGATTTTTGCCTTGAGCAACAACAGATACATTGCTTCAATAACCTGGCACTCTCACAGGCTTCACCTGCAGAGGGATGCTAGGATGTGTAAAACCTCGGCACAGGGATGACATTAGAGTGCCAAAGCAGTCTTACAATCTGCATATCCCAAGACAGAGACTGCAGCTGCAACAGTGGGGACAGAACCCGGGCTACATTTCATAGACAATTTACACTATGGACACCTGGGACTCACTGCTGGTGCGTGGACAATTTTACCCTGCAGGAGCTGGGGAAGCCCGGGGGTCAGGCCAAGGTGGCCCCATAACAGCTTGCCAGGCTCCTGGTTTATCTGACACTATCCTGACATTATTAAGGTCTGTAATTTATAGAAGCTCTACCTGCTGGTGTACAGACCTCCAGTCAATCTTTTTCCCCACCCTGGATGACTACCACACTTTCTTGTGCCAGAAGCTGCTGTGGGGCAGAGTGGAGAGCTGGACACACCAGCCTCACGTAGCCCTTGTGCTGGGAAACTTGTAAAGGTGGCCATGCAGCCACTGCACAAAGAGAACAACATCTGGAGCCCCTTTCCACTTTGCTTTCAGGGAACCTACTCATTGAGACGTACACACTGAGGTACTCCTTTATTGCTTGTCTTTTTTCAGTCATTTCTTCCAACTCTGCTATAATTACAAGCCCTACCCGTGCCTCCTGAAGTCAGTGGAAGATTCCCATTGGAGTAGTTCCTTTGAAGGTTTTTCTTTCCATAGTCAATTTAGATTTGAATTAACATTACAAATTTTCTACTGTATTAATTTCATCATAAGTCCTTTTATGCAGTTGAGTAATTAATTTCCATTCTCAATAAGGGCTTTCATTAAAGTATTGCTATTGTAGAAACCCTATTTTCACAAAAGAATGGGGTGTTCTTCTCTGGAAAGTTATTTAAATAGTTCCTCAATTTTAGATAAAGTTACAGTGTGATTGAAATTACTCATTATATACTATTCAATTTAAGTTTTATAATGTGTCCAGGCACATATCTAAAATTAAAAGGCTAACTTTTTTCACAAGCTTGTATAGCAACTGCATTGTTTCTGGCTCCTTAGTAGCCAGTTGTTTTGTTTTGAATTCACATTGTACATAGATATCTATAATGAAATAATTTAACAAACTGATGTGCTCTACTTAATAATTTCACATTTTAAAATAAATGTAAAATACAGGTGACAGCCTGCATTTTTTATTTGTAGATTGCCTCAGCAGCATGAGATTTAATTATTCTGTTGAGTTTTATATAGAATTGAAATATCTTTTGTTCTCTTTTTCTTACATGCCTATGAGGCACCAACCAGCACTACAGCATTTTATGCACATGTATCAAAGACTTTAGAAAAACAGCATGCAAGATCATAGTTCTCCAGGCTCCACATGGGAAAAGCAGCAGGGAGAAAGAGGTTGCCATGTAAAACTTGTGTGCTTTGAAGTTGTTTTTACAAACCTGGTTGTAATCCAGATTCTGCACAGCCAGTACAAACTGGAACCTGCTTGGGGCATCTCAGTATCTACTCTGCTCCTTATATCCACTGAGGGGGTGAAGAACAGCAGTAGTTCCAGGTATACGGACCTCCACCCTCCCTCCTGTATCTTCCACCCCGCCTCGCCAAGGCACTGGGGTGCTTTAGTTGCAGCTCCAGGATGCCTCCCTCCATAGGATGGTTTCCATGCTAGTTCCAAATCCTCCAGCTGCTGCTAGATCAATGAGAGTGAGCCATAAAAACAAACAAAAAAGCAACCCTAATGTATGGAGTGGTTGACAACAAGGAAGTTAACTGTCCCTGAGAGGAGAAGAAGGACCCCTTCCTAAAGGCACTGCTGGGCAGCGTGAAGACTGACCTCAGGTGCAGCACCATCTCAGTCTGCTCTTGGCTCCGGCTCTTACTGGGGATCCTCAGAGCCCAGGGCTCTTCTGTGAGCAGTTCTGGTTGGCGTTGGGGAAGAAATATAGTGTGGTATGAGTACTGTATAAAATGATGCGATGTAGGCTGAGAATAGGGCTTGACCTCTCCCCACACACGCGGTGGTTGCTCTGGAAAACTGAGATAAGTCTACATGGTCTTTATTTGACTTCCTGCATTGCTTTTCAGAAGAAAGCAAGTTTTTTTCCTAGAGAAAGAGTGGAACAGGTATTTATTCTGTGAGAACAAACATGATTTTTCTGTCTGTGTTTTGAAAAGGAATAAAAGGGCAGCAGTAAACAGCGAAGCTTCAGATTCAATAAGCTACTTAAAGCAGCTGTGCTGGTGCCTCCAGCCAGCACCGTGCTCATTTCAACAGCTGCATGGCATAAATAGAAGCTGCTCACTCTTATCTCTCAACTAAGTACAGGCCTATGGGCTTTACCCCCTGTAAAAATCCTGAACAGTTCCTGCAGGGGAAAGCAATTGTTTCCTAATTGAAATGCCTCTAACCACAAAACCAACAAGTTAAATCACCAGGAGACCTGCTATAGCTTCCTCTTGTGTATATACTGAGAGTCCCTGAGCTGTCTCTGCTGGGGTCTGAACTAAGGGAATCTGACCTGCTACCTTATCTCAGTATGGACATCGTCCAGACTATGATTTTTTTATTTTTTTTTAAATTACAGTTATTTAACTGAACACTTTTTTCCTAAGCATTCAAAAAAATATTTCAACAAGATACTGTTACAGCCAAGACTTTCCCATATTTACACTTTCTTGCTGTTTTAAGAGCGTACCCGAGTCTCCCACACACACTCTGCAGCGGGCTTCTACTCCAGTAGCCGCTTGTGCTCCGCAGTGGGCTGGCACGTTTCTGCAGTTTGTGAATCTTCTGCCTCTGGCAAAATAAACAATTCCAATGTCTCTCAATGCATCCAGGGCAACACGACAGCTTCACAGCAACGATGCTCACTGTAAGGGAAGCGTAGCCAGCTCCCTCCCACCCCCAAGTTGGTACCATAACAGCACAGAGGGCACAGCCTTCCCTAGCACAGAGCCCTCTTATACCAAGCACCAAACACAAAACCGGTTTATGTTGCTAACCATCAGCAGAGGCAGTACACGGAAAGGACTGCGCCACAAAAAACACAGTGCAGGTCAGCAACCCGCTGTCTGAGCCTCGCTAAGCACCGTGTTTCATACACGTTTAAGCACTATGTGATCCCCAGGCAGGGAACCGCGACCTGTAGGTTGAAGAATCCCTGCAACAGAAAGTGGTGCTTTCTCTACAGAAGCCAAATTCCCCCCCAACTGCTGCCTCATACAAACAGTTAGTGCCAGATTTAGGGTTTGACAGAAAGCAACCTTCATATTTCGGGAAGCAACTAAAACTACAGCATAAACTGTTTTACAGAATCTTTAGCATTACACCAACAAAGTAAAGAGCAAAACATTACTGCTAATACTTGCTTATTAAAAATATTCCAGCTGAAAAACAAATAGATAGTGTCTAGAATTGTTTGCCTTCCTTTAATTTATGTTAAGGAAAATCTTTTAGACATAAGAAAAAAATTTCCTAAATATAATTAACACTGTCCTCTCCTATGTCTCCATAAATTGCTTTTCAGGTTTTGTTAAATAAGATTGAAATAGTTTATTGGGTACCCAAATTAGTATGAATTACTTTTGAGAGTTTCCTAGTGAGGTGTAGAGAAAAGAAGTAAAATGTAGAAGTGATTATTGTGCAGTAATTGCCATTTCTTCCTAATGAAGTGAGCTGTTTAACAGCATGCACTGTAATAGAATTTTATGGCATGTCTGAACAGGGGTGTTAAGTAGTTCTTTAAGAAGACAGGGTCTGCAGTGCACCTGACACCACATCTTCAATGTAGGAATAAGTTACTCTAATTATACGAAAGATATATTCCAAGATGAGGAATTTTATGTGAGAATAATGAAAATGCAGTTGGGGGGGGCTTTCTTTACACTTTCTGCTGAATTAATGATATTTCAGAGTATATAACAATGCCTTGCAATCAAAAGTTGAGGCATGAACTGTGAAAGCTTCCTTTAACAGAAGAACGCTAAGGGGCTTGTTCATACATTCTCCTCTCAGAGCTGAAGAATGATGATTTATCTATTGCTCTAAAAACTGATTGTGTTTTTCAAATTGAAAAATCGCAGGAAAAATAGATGTTACAAGTATTTCCAGATGCAGCCTTGTAATTAGCATCAACAGCTACTTAGTACATTATGCTAATTATGTTACCCAAATACATGCAAATAATATGAAAAATAGGGGGGGAGGGAGCATTCTTAGCTGCCTTTACAGTATTGGGCAATTATCCAATTAAACTAAAAGATGCCTCTAGGCTAATGCCTGCCTGGATATTGAAGACAGCCAGGCATTTTTAGAAATGTTACTGATAGTCTGGAAGTGTAACTTATTTGTAAAACCACGTGAATTTTAAGGCCAGAGCTGCACGAGCTCCCCATCCAGATGGGATGTGAGAGGTAGCTGTTAAAGAGAAAGCTTTACCAGTAAGGAGAGCTGGTGAAACAGAAGTTTCAGGGGATTTGTAACAGGATAGCAAGCGTTTTACCCTTATGTCACTGCCTCAAATCCTGTCCAGATGCGAAATGAAAGTAACTGGAGGCCTTGGCAGCTGGCTAAATGGGTTTGTTATTTTCAAACCAGTTTTAATGGGTGAAGTCCCTCCTTCAGGCACTCCTGCAGGCGTGAGTACCTCTGTAGAGCTGGTACCTCTGTAGAGCTCTGCCTTTACACGCTGCAGTTACAATCTTTAATTACCAGTACAAAGCCCTTTAAGATACTGCGAAGTGTTTTGCAGTGCATGGAATAGATGCTCTATGGGCCTCACCACACTAAGTGGCTCCATTTGCTTTTTTTCACCTTAGCTCAGGATTTTAAATCACAACTGAGGCAAAACTCCCTAATTGCTGTCTCTGCCATTATTTTGATTGATTCAAAAGAGAGAAGGACAGGACTGCTTCGTGCTTCAGCTCCACCTCCTCAGACAGCAGACTAGCTGTAAAGTCTAGTCCAAACTGAAAAAAAACGAGATTTGAGTAGCAGTGTCAATTACGGCGCTGTCTGTGATTATGTGGCACTAGACTAGACACCATTATCCCCTTCTTGTCCTGTGCTCCTGGCACAGGAAAGCTTCTAGTGTTGCAAGCTGAACTTTGCTGACATACCAGGCGTACACCACAGCCCTCAGCTTGCTTTACAATGAATCTTTATTTCATATGTAGCCGCATTATACTGCACGTGAGAATAAACGGCACAGCTGTTAAGATTGATGGCAGACTGTGTGGATGGGTTTATGTTGCTGTTTCCCCGAATGTACAGATACACACACAGTTTCTGTCGCAGTAGAGAAAGGGGTCGTTTTCACTAGCTTTATTAATCCTGGATACATAATGATGATAGTCACCTACTGCAAGCTCAGTTTATAGTTTAATTAACCTGCATCTGCTTCCGAGAATCAAAGGCAGAAAAATATTGTTGAAGCATTAAAAGATGGCTACCATTACACTTCCAGGGCATTACACAGAATTTCAGTCATACAGCTTTTACTGATTTTAGAGAGAATCATGTGCCTTAAATGCGATGTAAGGCTTTGAAAAACCTAGGAATCAGAAGAGTCCATCTGACCTGCTCAGCATGCTGAGCATTCAAGAGCAGTAGTGAGCACTTAGCACAAATAACTGAGGGAAAACAGGTTTATAAAGATTTGAGTTGTA
Organism: Xenus cinereus; assembly: GCA_025774025.1. Lineage (NCBI taxonomy): Eukaryota > Metazoa > Chordata > Aves > Charadriiformes > Scolopacidae > Xenus > Xenus cinereus. Next base: position 8,579,287 of record JAOXJK010000002.1, on the reverse strand, counting down.
TAGAGATTTCTGGAGGAACCTCTGAAAGAGGCAAATAAGAGTAGGAAATTCAAGAATTACTGGAGAAAACAGTGCAAGTCCTTAAGGAGATATGTCACAACAGCAGTACTTTAAAAATATCACTCAGTCGCTCAAGGCCCAAATTCTGTAAGCGGATTTATACACAAGCTAAACATCTCTGCTTTCAAAGTCAGAAAACAGCATAATGGTGCTGTTTTCTAAAGCGAGCACTCCTTTTTTACTTTTCACTTTGCTAACCCACCTCTCAAACACAGGGCTGTTCTATCCCAGGCGGTGATGCAAGGCCGTGTAGGTAATCTTCCCTCTCGATACCTCGACGTAGGAACTCCAGGGAGGTTATGCTGCAAACAAGCAAAGGCAGTTATGGCTACAGAGGCTTATATGCTAAACTGCTCTATTCTTGTTTAGATGCTCATTTTGTAAATAGTAGTGGGGTTTATTTTGTCCATTACTCTTTTGTTTTCTAGCCATCAGTTAGAAGGAGGCATAATGCAGCCAAAAAACATTAAGCCTTTCTGTCTGCCAGAGGCTTAAATCTAGTACAAAACAAGACATAAGTGACAGAGGTAAGCACGAGAGTACAAAACCAGTAAAACACCATTGCTCATTGTGACAGGCAGCGATCTCAGCACACCAGCAGCATCATCTAACTCTTAAGCCTCTTCATTTGTTGTTGAGACAGAGGACAGTTTGGAAGAGATTCACATGGCCATTTTTAGTAGTATTTTTGCTAATATTTGTTATGGAAAGCCCAGAAGAATTTAAGAAATATGTTGCACTGAACAAAAACCATAACGAGACCTTTGCAGCCAAAGGGATGGTGAAAGTTGTTGTTGTGGACCAGTCAGAAGCAAGGTTTGACATCTCACTGCAAAGGGGTCAGAGGCACTAGACCATGAGAGCAGTCAAAGGAGAGATCAATAACATCTCGTGTGCTGGAGCAGAGAGGGGTGAAAGATGGGAAACTCAAAACAGACTTAAAACAAGACAAAGTCTTTGCTCGCTATGCCATGAGGATGCAGGAAGGTTTGCTAAGGATGGAGAGGAGCATGCTACTGTAAGAGAGATTTGAAAGGGTTACAGTCTGAGCAGGAGGTTTAGCATGAATGGAAAGGAAGGGCTGTATCCTTTACAGCTTTCATTCAAGGTCAGCTTTTGAAATATAAACCGCTTTTGGACATGGACATTTGCAGAGGTCTAGATGATATCCACACAGTGGATATCACCGTGAGTCACAGCAGGACAGTGGTGATGCCTGTAGCAGTCAGAAGGAAAGAGCTCAAAAGCTGTGCTAAGGTGGACACTGACATGGTGCCATCAAGGCTGGACAGGACTTTTATTTAGTGGGAGGGGATAACAGAAAGGGAAGGATGCTGAAGTGGGCACTGAAGTGGGCACATAAAGACAGTGGTTGCCTGGGTCTTTGCAAGATTTCCTGCAGCCAAGCTGTAGAGCAGGATCATAACTTCTGTGATGTTTCCAGCAGCCTCTCAGACCGTTAGAGAAAGATCTCCCGGCAGACACTGCTGAAGGGCAGACAAAGGGCTAGACAGTGACAGTGTCACAGAAAGCAAAGGACGGGCTTTGGGAGGAAAAGCATAGGGATGGATGTGGGATGCAGCTGGCTGGCCCAGAGGGATGAAGAGAGTATGCTTATTATGTGTCTGAGAGGCTTTAGCAGCATGGGGAGAATTACAAGAGAAAAAAACAACAGAGCCCCAGGGCCAGGCTGGGAGGAAAGGGACCCCAGACAGCAAGGAGAGCCGGCAGTCACATCACAGCAGTAAAGGGGAAAGCAGGCAGAAATTGGAGAAGCAAGTGGAGATCACGTGCAGGTTTCTAAACAGCATTCTTTCACATTTTATGTTACCAGCTAGCAGATGCACATTTCACATTGTCAAGGTTGAGTTCCAGCTTCCACTATAACACCTCTTTCACTCCCTCATCACTTTCTGAAACAAATTCCTTAAGGACTGTAATTTTCCACATTTGGTTGCAGCTGAGAGGGCAAAAGGTGCAGAGCACTTGAGGCTCAGCAAATGCAATGCTTGTAGTTCCTCCCCCCACCCCGTAGTACAATTCTGCAGATGCATACACACATTCATAATTTAACATGCTCCATACAGTATTGAGAGTGTACTGTTTGACAAATAACATGCAATTGAGAAGTGCTATTGCAAGTCATATGAGAAGTGACAAGGTCCACCTGGGCTTTGAACCTCAATTCCACATTTCAGTCATATTTGATTTCAATCTTAAATTGCATTTCCTGATAAATTCTTGATTATCAGTTTTACTATTCATAATAGCATTATATGTACAAAACTTGAAGACAAAAGGATAAATACATTTATATATGAAATATACCTACAAAATATCATTCTAACACTAGATGGACGAAAGCATTTCCCAGAGGTAATGTAAAATTGTTTTAGAATTCAAGCTGAAAATTGTCTCCATTATTTCTTCCTAACCTATTTTTTCTAACAATGTATTCTGAAAGTCCTATATTTTTTCCTGCTAGCGGCTGTATCGCACTTTTCCACATGTAGTTCCTCCCAGATGGGAACACAAGGTTGGACTGGCGAAGTTCACAAAATAGCAATAACATATTTTCTTGAAAATATGAATCCAGGTCACAACTTTGCAGTGAAATATTAAAGTATTATCCTTGTCTTGCAGAGGGGAGAAAACTAAAATCCGTGGAGATGTCACAGAATGAGCCAAAACGGGTAGATTTTTTGCCTGCAGCCTTGTGTTCAGCCCCCACGGTCAGCGCTCCAGACACCATGGAAGGTGCAGCAGCCATGGCCAGCAAGGGTGCTCAGAGGGGACGCAGTACCGGTGGCACAGAAGCACATCGGCCCTTCTCAGGGGCAGCCCATGGACTCCAATAACAACTTAGGAGCCACACAAGTTCACCGGTAGTGTCGCTGTGCATAGCTGCTGTAACAAACTTCATAAATACCACCTCAACTGGCCAATACTGCTATCCTCAGATCCGGGCCAGCAGAGCAGGGAGGTGGTCTAGTGGGAGGTGTCCCTGCCCATGGCAGGGGGGTTGGAACTAGATGATCTTTAAGGTCCCTTCCAGCTCTAATCATTCTATGATTCTATGATTTCCCTGCTACAAGAAGCTGGCAAGGACTGCATCCTGCTTC
>JAOXJK010000002.1:8523022-8576005 GCA_025774025.1 Xenus cinereus | reverse complement strand
GGCCAGCAGAGCAGGGAGGTGGTCTAGTGGGAGGTGTCCCTGCCCAGGGCAGGGGGGTTGGAACTAGATGATCTTTAAGGTCCCTTCCAGCTCTAATCATTCTATGATTGTATGATTTCCCTGCTACAAGAAGCTGGCAAGGACTGCATCCTGCTTCAGCAAGGGACCCAAATGTGTGATGCACTCCACGTAACAGGAGCAGGGAGAGCCTCTCTGCAGCTCCAGGAGTTCAGCAGCATTAGTCGGCATCTCCTCCAGGACAGGGACCTCTGGAGTGTCTACATGCTGAAACAGTGACTAACACAGTAAGGCCATGCCTAGGGCTTACAGAAATATGCAGCAATAAGCAAGCAGATGCAGAACATGATCTTTATCCAAGCCTGTCTGAAAAGAGGTGGAGTAAGGTGATGGTCTAACACCCCTCCCAGTGCAGGACAGACAACATCTGGCAAAGAGAGATGGATTACACTAGCTGTGACATAAGAGAAAGTGAAGAGGCAAGAGGATAAAAATAGTGGGTGAAAATTCCATGTTAATCTTAGAGGATAAACACTTTATATTGATGCTTTCAAGCACTATCTTTAGATATACTTTCTTTAAAGTAAATTCTTTTTTTTTTTAATAGTGAAATCACTTCATGACTGCTTTTATGGCTTCGTTTTTACTAAAAGCCTAATTATTAACATTTATTTATTTCTGCAAAAGATGCCAGAAACAACATATATTGCTAACTGCATAGTGAATAAAAAAGGCAGTCATTTACATCACTGACAAGTTTTAAATTCCAATTTTTTAATCTTAAAACAAAGCAATTTCACATAGAAAGGCAATTGAAGACATAAGCATTTCTAATTGTTTTTTTGTCTGTTATAGGCCTCCGCATTATCAGAAGTGCAGCTTTTATCCTCAATTTTGAGCTAAGACTGACAGCAAAAGAAAACTGTTTTTCAATATTAACCTTTCATTTAGTACCATCTGCTGGCCAAATCAAGCACAGACAGGGAAGCCAAAACCCCAACCTCCTGTAATGAAAAAGATGCTGAAAAACCATCAGTGACCTTCAGCAGAGATGACCTAATCTGTCACAGAGGAGAAAGCTAACGAGCACACTCAACCCGAAGTAGAAAAATCAATATAACGCAATGCAATGCATCTCTCAAAGACTAAGCGGATTTTCACAATGCAGGAAGTGACACAACCGCTTTCAGATGTATCATCAGCTCTATTCACTTTCCTGGCATTAGCTTTTCTTAAAAATAAAACTGCTGCTTAGTCACCTGAAAGGCACGGTGAAAGCCTTAGGTATTTGTCTGCTCCTTCCTCCTCCTACTCAAGGAGGAATGTATGTGAATCACATCATAACCTCATCTTCCCTTCTTCTCCCTCTCTACAGTGAAGCCTTTAAGTGAGAAATTTTTCACTACCTATAATGGATGAAGATTTCCTGCCATGAACTGTGCTGTCTACAGCTGGAGACACAGGCAATCGCTGAGCAGGCAGGCAAGGAGCACCTCACCACTCCTGCAGGCTCTCCCTGGGACCCGTGACGGGCTTTCCTTTGGAGCAAGCTCTCGGGCATGGAGCACCTTAGAGCTTTGCCCAGATTTGCACAGGGCTTTGCAGCCCAGGCTGGCTCTCTTGGAGACACACTGCTTTGCCTTCCCCGGGAAGGGGGCTGTGCCTTGGCTACGCTCAGGCTCAGGACACACCTGGCTGTGAACACGCCTGCTCCGGGTTTTGCCATCAGGTGAGAGGAGCAGTCACCTCTGTGCGTAGCTACCTATGAACAGACCGAATACTTACCCCTAATCCAGCAGGCTTTCTAACGTACCACAAAAACACGATCAAGGTAAACTCTGAGCAATTGCTCTCAGCCTCTGCTCAAAGTTCACTGCTGCTTTTCAAGCTCAGGAAAAAGCCTTCCTGCAGCTTGTATTAATCCGTCTACCCTAGGCTTTACTTCTCCCTACAAGCTGCTAGAATGACTGGCTTGATTCATGAGATGGTCACAAGCAAAGCAGAGCGACACATTTATCAGGCTCAGCTCCTGATCCGGGGCTCCAGTGCAACCTCACTGCTGGCCCTGGCGCCCATACTGCAGAAGTGTCTGCTTTCCTCTCGAAATTACCATCCCCGGCACAAACGGGTGAAGGTAAAGGCAGAGCTCTCCTCTTGCATTTCCTTTCAAGGAAAAAGCCCTGCAGGCTCACAAATAGCAGCAAAGCTGTCGGACTCTCATGTCAAATAGTGGAAGGCAAGCAGAAGTCTGAGGTCAATGTGTGCGTTCCCTGGGCTGCCCCAAGTCAGAGCACGGCGGGCAACCCAAACACCCCGGGGAAAAGCTGTCACTGTGCAACAACACCAAAAACCTCTGCCTGCTCGGCGATACGACGTGCAATTCATTTTTGTCTACAGCTTATTAAAGCGAAGCCAAAACACTTCACCAAGAGTTAAACATCAGGACAGAGACAGCAAAAGGAGACTAAAGTGTCATAGGGAGCTTTAACACGAAAAAGACCAGCCTTCCTTACTACATCTTCATAACCACATCAGAGAAGCACGTTGCTGCCAAGTGTGTTACACCATGGCCTAGCCCTGTCAGACAGTGGTTTTTAATTATGTCCTTATGATTAGGGTAAAATCCCAAAGATCTGGCTTTGGTTCCATGTGTAATCTTGTGAACCCTGGTGTAAACAGTCACCAGCGAGGCATTTTGTAACAAAGCCATGACTGTAGCAATTGCTGAGGTCCAAAGCAACCACTGGCGAACTGGGCTCTTAGGTGGCACCTTTGAAAGGCAATGCCTTTGCCAGGACCCACAGGGACCCCTGAGCTCTACTGTTAGAGCCAGCAACGTGCCCGTAACAGGTCTCTGGCAGCAGGGGAGAAGGTCCAGCGAGCAGCAAGGCAGAGGTCTTGTCACAGCCTTTGCCAGCTCCAGAGATCTGTGCGCTTTTTTTAACCCTTTATCCCTGGACAATGGAAAACTTTCTGACCACCGCAGGTAACTGTTAGCTTTCCAGATCTCTTATGATCTTCCACCAGAAGGATTTTGGTTTTGCCTCCCAGCACGTCTACGCCAGAATTTGGAAGGATAAGGGCCTCTCAGTGAAAGTACCTCATCTTTCCCATTTCAAGAGTGGCAGGGAAAGAAGGAAAACCAGAAAGCAGGTACTGGGCATCACCTACCTAGAAGCGCCTAGAAAGGCTGCCAGCAGGAATAAGGTTAAGGCAGCTCGAGAAGCGTCAGCCCAGACAAGCAGTTCCCAATCTTTCTGCTGCTACTGTGTACGCGAGGGGGTGAGCACCTCCTGACGGAGCCTGGCTCAGCAGGGGGACGCGCCAGCTCTCCTCTGGGGTGGCTCTGTCCCAGGCACGTAATGGGGACCAGGGGAGCAAACAAGCGCCGCAGGCCAGGCCCACATGAGCCCAGCCAAAATACAGCCAGGGCTCCCACAGGGAAGCTGGGCTCATCCTTTTCCGGGCTACTTGATCTCTATTTAAAAGCAATGCAGCCACTTAAAACTTCCCAGGACAATTGCCAGCCCCAAGTCACACCTGTGCTGAACTCCAGGGTAGTCAGGCAAGAAACCAGATTATAATAAAGTAAAAGCAGGAAAGAGCTAGAAAAATATTCTTCCCATCAATAGTTCGTCTTCTTGACCAAAATTGTTTCAATAACAGGTTCATTGTGAGAGCTTCTGGAGTTTCTTTCCAGCTTAAGTCCTTAGGTTTCTAACGCACCCTTCCAGGTTGTTGAGAATCAAACATGGCATCAGGTAAGAGCACTCACATGCTCTGGCATGCATTCCGTCCTGTTCTCTGTCCTGTATATGCTAGTCACTTGGTCTTTTTTTTGACCTGTCACACAAAGTTTGCTGAACAATGCACAGCAACATCCAAGCCTTTACCTGAGTCATTCGTCAATCAGTTAACAACTCTTCTGTACTCTTGCGTGGTTTTAATTCATTCATTCTTCCCATTGGCATTATATAGCATTTATTGATTCTGTATTTAATTTGCCACTGGAAAGCACTGAAACCTGGAAACTCTTTGGAGTTCCCATCATCTCCATCTCAGCCCCCAAAAACACTGTTCCTTGGATATTGTGTAATTTAACCTGGGTCTTAAAATCTTGAGGTACGTCATAATTAATGTAGCTTTGTGCTGAGGTTTAACTAAAAAGCGTTTCATCACTTTGTCTTTTAACCTGTATGTAAACCACGACATTGCTTTAATCCATAATAGCTTAGTACTTTAATAAGCTCTTAAGAGTTGTGTTGGCAACAGGGCTTTTTCTGAGATCACAGGCAAAGTATGCCTTTGTCCACTGTTTTGCTGGTGTACTTGAAGCTCAGCAAATTAAAGGAACATGATTTCCTTTGAAGAAGCCATTATCCTACCAAGTTTATAGAAGGACTTTTGAAAAATTGTTTAACTACTACTGCAGCCAAAATGCACGATGGTTGGAGTAAGCCTTAGAGCTTGGAACCTTTGTATCGCTCTTCCTTTCTCACATTTTTAAAAATACAAAGAATATACCTAAATTTCCAGTATTAAAAAAATGCTTTGGTTGTCTAAATTTATTCCTTCCTTCCCTCTTGGGAATATTGCAGTGGAGAGTCCACACCACAGAACATAACAGAAACCACAGATGTGGCCAGCAAGAACTGAAGAAGCTTCATTATCTACACCTTCCCCTGGCACAGTGTGCTGAAGCATTTTTCCACTAAATCTTAAAGTGAAAATCTTCTCCTGTTAAATAACACATCATTTCTATAAATTGGTCAGGCAGAAGGTTCTGCTTCCTTTTCCAGATGTGCCTCTCTGTTTTCACTCCTCTTAACTGCAATGCATTTAATTTCCAGGCACATTACCTGAGGCCCAGGGGTTGGGAAGGTACTTCCTGAAGGTTGCATCTCTGGAGAACTCCCCCATCCTTCTTTAAGCATGGTCACAGCCTGAAATAAAGAGCTGATGTGCTGAGTGCTCAGCAGGCAGCAGTACCTCCTGGAGCTCCAAGTTTAACAGCAGGGACCCTTCAGCTACACATTTCATACTTCCTAGATGCTTTTATGCAGCCCCCTAGTTAGGTGCACAATGCCGGTGAACTAAACTCCTGTTAACCACCCTGCCAGCACAGTATAGCAACCTAAAGCTTATGGATTGGATCCTCATCTCACTGAACCAGTTTTTATGGTACCTTTGGGGCAATGTAAGCTAGAGCATGAGATATGAAGAACAAGCTGGTGAGTTGCTTGCTAGAGTGGTGACATGCAGGACCTCCACGGAAGAGTCTGCTAAAAAAGCCTGGCTGGTGCTAACGTGGATAACATTACTAGCAAACATTTCACACAGCCTAATTTAGGCTCACAGTTCATGTTACTATTGCTTTATATGAAATCTAAGCAGACTTTAGCCATGCTTATTTAAAGCAATTCACAAGATATTCACTATCCTACTATTGACTACCAGTAAGGATGGTATTTCCAATTTACGGCTCTAGAAGCTTGCCTATCTCTGTAGCTATTTGTATGCTTCTCATTCCTCTGAAACACTTAGATGCTGTAAACATTAATAACTTACCTCTCCCACTCCTGGGAGAGACATACTGTTTCTCTGGAACAGATGCACTGAGATTAGATTTGTCCAAGGTCATTCAGAGGGACAGTGGAAAACTAAAATATTTTTCAAGTCTTAGTTCAGGCTCAACTAGGAAGCTTTTTAGCTTACACCAGGGAGGACAAACTGAAAGATTAGACCTTGAGAACTATTCCAATCAATCAACATGGCAAAGTATCATGTTTAGCGCAGATGACCTCCCTTTTGTCCCTGTTGAGCCAGTTTCATGAACTTTGAGACCAACTTTTCTCTAGCAGTGGAAGAGCCAATATTATATTCTTGGCCAAACCTGTGTACTGTTAATTTATTTTAGTCACATAAAATACAGTCCAGAACTGAGGTTGCTTAAACTCTAATCTCTTCTACACATTTCTGCAGATGAAAAGCAGGACCAATGTTTTCTAGCACTACGTATGATTTGAGCCTAAGCAGGTGAGAAGCAGAAAAGGAGAGCAGAAGAAGAGTGGGAAATGAATCAAGGAAACATATGAAAAAGAAATACAAGTTGAAAAGTATGAATGGCATAAGAATACTGTGCTTTTTCCTGCTCCCATCTATTTCTCCTTCATCACTTAGTTGCCTTCCAAACACCAATTCTGTTACTTTCTGCTTCATTCCTGGCACTGGCATACCTAAGCACTCCTAAAGCAAAAGTCAGGCCCTCAGAATTACTGGACTGATGTACAGATCACACAGATCTTGAAAATAGCACCCCTGTGGTGTGCCTGCAGAGCTCATTTCTTCACACAGAGTGTGTGTCCACAAGGAGCTTAGAGTAACAGCTGATATTCTAAATACTATTAGAGAAGAGAAAGAGCTTCTTACTAGCTCCCGTTAGCCCTGATGGACCAGACTGAGGCCAGCTACATAAACCATAATGTTCTAGAGAGTTTTGCATTTAAACTCAGACCTTAAAAGGACTGGCATGCTTACCTATGCTTAACCCTTTACTCTGCTTTCTGATTTTCAAATTATTAGGATTTACTCAGATCGTGTTTCTCTGCCATCATACAGACTTTTTTCTTTATTTACACAGAAGCTCTAAATAAAACTCATCAGTTTCTTTTTAATAAAGCATGCCAGAGTTAGCAATACTCTGGCTTTCTTTCAAAACTAAGCTTATTTTAATTGATATTTAGCTCAGAGGCGTGTTGCAAACACTCAGGGGATTGCAGTGTTCCCACATTTCTTCAAAGAGAGCAAGTCTGTTATTTGCAATCCACTTTCCATCCTCCGAGCCCTGTGACACAGATGGAAACAAGAAGGTTAACCTGGATGAGTGGATCAGCTGTTTGGTAGATGGCTCAGAAACCTGGTGCAGGGATTTCACGTAAGTAGCAAATCCCTAAAACATTCTGTTAGCATGGGAATCAAATAAATAACCCCTGCTGGGACCCTCAGGTCACCCAAGCACACACTTGGAGTTTCAGTCTACAGGATAGATTTGTTATACATATATTTAATTATCTTATAGCCAGAAGGCTCTACAATTGCCTGGTTGATAAGCTACAGTTAAAACACGTAAGTCTATGGGCTCCCACAAACCAGTCATTTTAAATGCCAGCAACACAAAGCAAAGAAAAACCACAAGAAACAAAAGAGCTATTTAGTAGCCAGGAAACAAGCAGGTTATTAAAATTGTGAAGGAGACTTAATTACTTGCAGCAGTTGTGGGAAACGTTACCAGTTACATCTCTAGAATAGATTTAAATTTACAAGTCATCACTGGAAGGCTGTCATCAATCCTGAATTTGTTTTGCAAGCCAGTTCAAAGAAAAGTTTAAATATGGAAACAAATACTGTATCTTTTCTATGTAAATAAGAGATTTTTTTTTATTTCTACCAGCTTCACATTTCCAGCAGATTATCTTTAAAAAAAAAAGCTTTTAAAATACAGCTGCAATCATCAGGCTTGAGAGGTATTACAGAACATAGAACCACGCAAGGGGATTAACTCCTAATATCATCCAGCTGAACAGCATGAGCTCATCTGGGCTTAACCTTCTGAATCCATTCCATTTGTAGGACCCAAGCAAAAACAATAAATCACAGCTAACAAGCAGGCAATTTTTATTTTAAACATTAAGAAGGATGGATGACTTCCCTTGCATCTCCATTAAGGAACCAAATTTTTCCTGGAAAGGGCATATTTATCCGTTCATGGCTGCTATTAGTGCCAGGCAAATAATTCATAAGGGATCATCTGACGCAGAACATCCCTTTGAGCTCACAGATTGCCATAAGCATACTGTATTTCTCAGATTCATTCGTGAACACAGAACAAGGAGCACAGGGCTGGCAGGTGGAGTGCAATTTCCAGTGAGCACATGGGCTTGGGGACACAGCATCACACAGGGCACAGATCCTTGCCTGTCCCAAATGAGAGAGAAGTTCAGAAAACTGATTGCCGAAACCCATCTCGCATCTCTCACTTGTACTTTGGCTTCTTTTGGTGGAGCCAAAACCAGCCTGGAGACCTGCTCAGAGCAGACAGATGGAAACAGCCCTTGGGCTGCAGTGAGCCCTAAACAAGGAGGAAGAGGCACCACAGGAGTCAGTCTGTGTGGTGAGTTGCCAGTGAAGGGAGGGTGGAATAGCAGGTAACAGACAATTCCAGTGGCTCAGTGAATTTCTTCAGTGAATCTCTAACTAGAAAGACTAAGTAATTCAAAAAGGTCCAGACTGCTCCCTCTGTACCCTGCCCGCAACCAAGCTGATAAAGTGAAATAAAAAAAAAAACTGGGACAGCAGGGCTTAGGGAAGCTTTGTGTTTGGTAGAGAAACAGGACATTACCAGTGGAACATCTAAGAAAATTCTTTGCTGTTTCGCTGTGATGGTTGACCATGACCTCTGCCCATTATCCGTGCCTGCAATGTCTTAGTCCTCATCATCCAACTAGAGTTAAGTGGGAGCTTCACAGAAGTGAGACTGGAGACTCCCGTGAAGCAGGACACGCCACTACTCATATCTGTGCACTGTTGGGCAGCCGTTGGGTATCCCATCCCCCCAAAGTAGCTGCACTGCCACCCTGGGAAGTCAGAGGGAGACACTTTGAAATGCTTTGTTGTCCATCCTACAGGAAGGGGTAACACGGGCAGGACTGACCCAGCAAAATGGACCTCTCTCCCTGCTCCCTCCAAAAAATCCCCCATCAAGGCCTGAGAGCAGCCTTCCCAGTCTGAAGTGCCCTCCAGCCATCCCTGCCCATACAGCCTCGTAATCAAAGCAAGCCCAGACCCTGGTTCCCTGTATCAGCAACACGCTGCTCTTTAACCCCCCTGGCATTAGCCCTGGTGGCATAACTGCCTGCACAAGGCTTAGGAGGGCTGGCAGGGAGCAGGCACCCTCCTGCGCCCTCCGGTACCTCTGGGTCCTGAGAAGATTTTGGTAAATGAGCGTAATGATGTCAGTGGGGAAATGGCATTAGTGCTCAGAGCTAAGCGCAGGCGAAGCGCACGATTTCATTGCTTTCAGCGGCCGTGAGCTAGGTGGCTGCCAGGCTCTGAAGGGGGAAAACTGCAAGTCTTTCCTTTTATTCCCTTTCCCCTTTCAAAAGGCTGGTTCTAGAAAAATTGCTGGCCAGTACAGCTGGACACTGAGTGAAGGGAAGGTTGTCTGAAGGACAAGACATACCAGAAGAACCACAGAAGGACCAAAACAGATACTGAACAAAGTGCTGTCAATAGGATTCTATAAACTGAACTGCTCTGGCAGCCTTTTGCTCACCCTTAACTGAAAAGACAACTCACTGCTTTAAAAGGTTAAAAAAAAAAAAAGCAGACACTCTTTCAACATCAGTTTTAAGCTTCCTCAGCATGTTTCCCTCCTGCACAGGCAGGAGGGCTGAAGGGGAAGGGCTGCAGTCAGGCTGCACCCTGACTGCACATCCACCTTTCAAATTCATCTGGGTTGGAAGGCTGCAGCATAGCTGCTTTTTGGCATAATTACCTAAAAAACATCTGATTATTTTCCTTATTCCATCCCAAGTTATGCTTCTTTTGTCATCTTTATGCCTCCTGCCTCTACTTTGTTTTGAAGTGGAAGCTCCCTGGGGAAGCAGCATGGCATAGCGGCACGTACAGAACCAGCCAGAGCCATCCAGGACAAACCCAGTACAAGTAAGAACAGCTGAAGGTAATTAATCATTTTTAGCAAGTGTGACTTATTGCATAAGGCAATTAAAAAGAAGCAGAATTCCAACTCTGATGCACACCATTTAAAACGTTTGTGATTTTAGGTGCATGCTCCTACCTCCACGCAGCAGCTCAGGTAGTGTCGAGGAGACTGTGCTCTCCACCCAGCAGAAGAGACCCAGAACTTCCACCCTGTATTGCCCTTCTTCTGCAACACTCCTAACCAACAGGCTTCATGGGAGCTTCTTTCAAACAGTTATCCTTTAATTACAAACCAAGCTGGATAATTATGCAATTTTTACTGATTAAGCCAATTTGATTGTTTGGGATGATTCAAACAGGCCACATGATGTCAGTTCTCATGAGGGATGAATGCACGAGCCCTTTTGATATGAATAACCATCCCATGGCATTTGAATTGCAAATATTCATGTGCGACTATGACATTCACTTGTTCAAAAGGCTTTTGTAGAAAAACAGCTATAAGTTTATAGAAGAAATCCTGGAGCAGTCTGAACAAGCCTGAAGGGGAAAAGGAAGGAGAAGTGAACTTAAGAGTTCTAGTCCCTATTCAGAGGTGTTATTACACCCACAGCTGATATGTGGCAGTGTGTTCCTCCCTTCTGCCAAACAACACGGAATAGCTCCCTGCAGAAACACTATCTCACTTCAAGAAAATTTCAAAAGCACCAACCAAAAAGGGCATCTGCCTTCACTTAAGAGCCAGGACTCTGGCCCTTCACTCCCAATTACAAAGTACACACCCAAAATAAGAAGCATACAACCAACACAGTAGAGCAATTTAGGAATAAGATTCCCCCAAAATAAAAAACAGACTGAGATTTGTTGAGCACTTATCAAGTAATTCAAATTCACCTGCAGGACCACCGCTTGCTGAGTTTGTGCACAGTTGCTGCAAAATTACTTTCAGCTGAGGTAATTTGGCAAGTTGAGTATAAAATAACTGCTATTTTGCTATGACCAAGGCAGTGCATCTGCTATGTGGGACTCTTCCTTGCTGTTAAGATTTTTCACTGTCAATCCCACTGGAAACGGTGAATGCCTGAGAGCAGAGGCTGGCTCCAGGCCTTTTGGGAAAACAGCCTGCCAAGGTCATTGCCCTTGTCTGCATGCCTTCTGCCTGTTATTTATGTCCCCTGCCGCCCCAACAAGAAGCTCTTAACACACAAAGACCAAGCAGCAGACTCCAGATTAGTTCTCCCTGTGCTACTGACTGTGCATCTGTGCCAAGTTTTAGGTGACAGAGGAAAGAGGCAGCATTCACACACCTGCTGGGCTGGCTCATGAAGCACGTGCAGGGGTGCTGCTGAAGAGAAAGACTTTCAGTAATTAGCTATAAAGGCGGATTCAAAATGGGTGCCTCTCGCTACCCACACACACTCAGATGTGGGCACCTTTTCTGTGCCTGACCTGGAAGAGAGCCCAGCACAGTTGTAGTCCTGACGGTTGAACTACATATTTGATTTTTTGTTTTCTTTCTTCAGCTAAAGAATTGTTAAATTCCTCTATTTTTCCTCAGCTATCAAAATGGGATCCAGCAGCCTGCCAGATAACAGGCAGCGAGCAGCAAGAAGTAGTGAATCCACAGAAGCACAGTCTGATTCCTCTTTACCATTCAGAGAAGTCAGATCAAAAGCTGACCACAACTGCTGAAATGGAGGGGGTTACAGCTCCCAGCCACAGAATACATTACAGATCCTCATCTTTCTCTGCTTCACATTAACGGTTGTGATGTGACAGATCTAAAGTTGTGTGCCGTTCTCCGGATAATGCCTGGTTGACTGCAAGGGCAAAGGATGCTGCAATTGCAAACCTTGTTCTGCTCTAGAAGTCTTCCTGGAGACATTGCAACAACAACCTTGCAGAGTGCAGGAACCCAAACAGCATGTGCTCACCTTAATATCTAGATGGGGACATGGGGATCTCAATTCCAGGCAGCCTCCTGGGAAAGCAGCACCCATAAGCCACCTCTTCAAACACGAGCACCTCATCCACCAACGCATGATGGACTTGCGCTACTTAACAGATCACAGAGCAGTTACTGCTCAAGTGACAGAATCCATGTTGTTCCAACAGCTATATGCATCCTCAGCTTGCAATGGTTTGAGAGCAGGGGGGAGTTATCTGAGTATTTAATACCTTCTTCACATTTGTACTTTATTAATAGAGAAGAATTTATTTCCAGAGCTTTCATTTGTAAAAACATAACTCTCAGCACTAAAGATTGTCCCAGATGTCCCTTTAGCACTTCTGCTGTGATCAGGAAGCAGCAAGGGCAAGCTGCACCCTAAGAGCCAGGAAGGCAGGCAAGCAGAGCACCTGGGCTGGCAGGGCAGATGCTTCACCAGCCCCAGCCCCATCCCACAGTACCTGAGCAAGGAAAGCTGGAGATAGCAGCCTAGATCAGACAATGTCATGGTGACAAGCAAGACCCACAGGTCTGAAGCAGCATGGTCCACAGGAACAGCTGAGCTGGAGACCAGCACTTCTGCAAAACAACTCTAACCAGAGCTGAAGGCCAGGGCTGAGTTTAAATAGAGATGCTGGCCCCATGGGCAGGAGCTGTGGGTGGAGGGAGCCCCAGGTGAGGCCAATCAGGGACATTAAGATCTATTGGTGGGACTGGCAGTGACTAGTTTCTCTACAGAAGGTAATGGTTTGGTATCCAGCAGAAAGACAAGTGAACTATCCAGACACTTTGTGTGTTTTTCTACAATATTGATGGTACTAGCTGAAGCTCACTGGAGTGCCTCAGAACAGCACCGATAGATAATAGCAAAACATGCCAAGCTGTCACTGAGTTGTCCTTATCTCCTGGTGCAGTGCGATTGTTCTCTAAAAATTAAGTGAATATTGATGAAAGTTATTGATTGACAGCTCTGCAGATAGATATCCTGTGTCCATTCACGGAGCAGTTACTGCAAATAAAGACGTGACAAATATAATGTCAATAGATGCAGCAAGACAATGACAATTCTTCTCCCATGGTGTCAGGAAGAACCTGCTCTGTAGAGTGGTTTTGTGTCCACACAGAGTGTACGCAGTGTGGTTGCTTCAGTCACTCAATGCAATGAGACTGCATTAGCCACACTACTTAAAAATCACTTCCAAAACTATTTGAAGTGTTCATACAAGGTGATCCTTTCAGATCACTCAGGGTAAAAAAGGTTTCCAGCCAGTTTGCATAACCTCCCTGCACCTTTTCCCATTCCTGCTGTGGCAGCAGGTTCTGCACAGCCTCTGACTCTCCTGGTGAGGTATTTGCATGCTCTCCTGGTCAAAAATACCCAAAGCTGATTATAACGAGAGGTATACCTGGAGAATACGACTTACACCATTGCACAGAGGACAGTCATAACTCTCAATCACATTAGTGAATCCCAAAGTTACTTAGAGTTGAAAAGCTCCATATTCCATTACCAGAGATCAGGAAAGCGAGATGCCCAGTAATTCAACCCCTCACACAGTGCCATTTTTTCTCCTACTTGAATACTCTGGATACTGTTTGAATAGCTTTGAAAAGTGCTATTAGCTTGTCGGAGTGATGCTAAACTACTGGCATTTTGCAGTTTCAAATACATATTGATTTTTTAATGATGCTGTAATTCACCTTGTAGGTCAATGCTTCCACTTGCAGATTTATACTTTTATTACCTTGCATTCTTTTAGAGAGATTATTTTGTCATAGTTCTTCATGGTATTATAAAAAAATAAATGGAATGGTGTTAAAAAAACCCAAACCCAGCCATTATTGTCAGCTATTACTACTGAGGACCAGTACCTGTCTGACTGTCTGCACCTCCATCTATTGCCAAAACTGCCCAGAGGCCTATCAGCTTGTCCTGAGCTCAAGGAATGCCTTTCAGCTCCTCCCCAGGAGCTCTATGAACCCCAGGAAGCACTCAGCCATTCCTCTCTTGCTCACTTCCGAAGCAGAGGGGAGAACAAAGTACTGGGAACCTAAGGCCTTAATTTAAGACTTACAGTGCAATCTGCACTCAAGCATGCCCAAAACAGGGATCTTACTTGTGATCATCTGAGGTCAGAAAAAAGGACATAAGAGCTGAGGACCTGTTTGGAAACACAGCAAAGAAATTTAGGACTCCAACAGAGGTCAGGAAATTGCGGAATTTTTTTTTTTTTTCACCATCTGACTTTTGAATGGCAGCAGTGTGGTGTAACAGTGAATCAATAACAAGAATAAATGATGAAAGCCTAAATGGACTCTCAACTTCAAGCTGTGCCGTATAAATCTGTCTACCAGTCCATCTCAGATAACACTGCATCTCAGATAACACTGATAACTGCCCTGAGACAAACCGTAGGTAGGAGTAGATTAACTAATTATCATTCATTTCAGAATGCATCCATCTACTTGTAAATGTCAGTCTCAAGGAAACAGTCTTGCCTCCTACTTAATCTGCTCTCTCATGAAAATCAGATCAGTAACTGAACTTTTCCCAGTTGTGACTCCCCACAAAAGTGCACCCGTCATGGTGCTTCGGGTCGCAGCTAGATCCTCACCCCACCCCACTCCACTTAGCAATGCAGAAAGGACAAGAGGGTCATGATCTGCAAACAGAAAACGGTTGACTTAAATGTAGGAGGAGCTGCATACTCACATACTTGAATTCTCAAGACTATTTCATGAGGGAGACAGGCAACCTGTGCTCTCATTTCTGTCTACTCTGTGAAACAAGTGGCGTCACTAAGTGTGCAAGTTCTCATTCCTGTCTAAAGAAAGGAATTTTTTCCCTCAGTGGAGAAAAGAACATGCTTCCCAAAGGCTCCGGGGTTGGAGACACAAGTATGAGGAATTCCTTCCTGAACTCCTTAGTGCTGAATTATATGTTGCATACTATGTATTTTCTCAGGGATGCCTGGATGGAACTGATATCCCTAGAAGTATTATTTCACTCTACTAAAATTATTCTTATTTCTAATTATGATAATGTATCTATCATCCCTCGCATGTCTCTTTTCCAGCATTATAAATACACCTGTTCTTCAATCTGCAAGGTGCTGGATGGATAGATCACATATTACAAATTAAATTTCCAGTAATAAAGATTCCCTCTTTCCTCATACCTGTGACAGAGAGGCACAAGAGTCACACTGTCTGGTATTTTGTCCTTTGATTAGTGGCAGCTCTGCAAGGAGGTAATCTCTTCGTCCTAAAATACAAAAAGCCAGCAGATGAGGCAAGAATCTAGACTAAAATCTTTTGAATGACAGGCTAGAGGAGCAAGTACCAAATTTGTCACCAAGTAGTACTGCTAGTGTCCAAAAAGCCTATATGCTTTTCTCTTCTATTTTAGTTTAAAGAGCTGCTTGAGTTTGAAGATTTCCTACTTAGAAAGGGTTTCTCTCTGGACACCTCTCTCTGTCTCACAGGGACTTTTCCCCACAAGGAGAGCAATACAGAATCACAGAATCACAGAATCACCTAGGTTGGAAGGGACCTTTTAAGATCATCTAGTCCAACCTAGTCCAATACCTCCACGTCTGGTGCAATACCTGCTTGAGATAAGTGTCACATCTGCCATTGCCCCCCACCACTCGTGTTCCCATCCCTACTCTGTATGTCCCCCCAAACAGAAAATGCTTGTAGACCTGTGCTGGGACCTCAGAGAAGGGCCCAGGTGCAAATAACCTCACCAAAAGATTTCACACCGCAGGGCTGGGAATGGCTCTGTCCATTGGTATGGGAGAAGCAAAAGGGTTGTCACTGAAGAAATGTGTGTGTCGCAGACTGATTTTGCTTCTAAAGTAAAAAAAATAATTCAAGCTGACAAAGTGAATAGATCTTATCACGGTCTTTACAGTTCTTTAAGAGCATGCTAAATACAAAGACAGTGCCCACAGTAAAATACAGAGGATCATATATGTAGGCTCACCCTACTGAGCACCCAGAGCCACCAGAGCTTGGGTCTTCTCCCCCAAAAAAATTCTCCTTGCTTCAGGCCAGTGTTACATCCAAGGGTTGTCAGTGAAGGCCTCATCATTGCCTGGCTGTCTTAAAGTCCCGTCAGGGGCTGATATAAAGTGTTCAAGCTGAGTCTGATTGTATTACCTCCTGCCAGAAGCAGTAGGTCTCAGGTCTCTGAAGGTCAAAGACAGAGGCCTAATCTGTGCTTGCGGAAACCATATACATTACAATACAATTAAGAAGCCGATTTACCATCTCTCACAGGTGCCTGCTGTCTGTTACTGACAGAGAGAAACAGAGATAAGGTCACCACACAGAAGTCATCAATTGGCTTTATGAGACACGTTTGATGGGAAAATTTTCAGGGACAGCACAACCTGTCAAATTGCAGCCTAACTTCTCTACGTATGGTTCAGAAATTGGTATTTTAATATGGGGAAAATATAAGCAGCCTCAACCATGCTATGAATATTATAAGCCATGCTTTTATGTTGCTGTGAAACTATTGCTATTGTTTCCAGATGGTTATTTAGCTGTTTTTAATTTCTGACACCTAGAAAAGTTTGTGGTTTTGCCAGGGTTCACAAATATTTCTCAAACTTTCTTTAATCTTTCAACGCCGGGTTTAGTAAGAAGGCAAAAGTCTCATATTTTCCACTCAACAGAAAGAGCAGACCAAAGACACATACCTGCCCAGAATGATAGACTGAGTTAATAGTGGAGACAAAATCAGAAATAGGGAGAAAATTGGAAACCCCAGCACTGCACTAAATGTTCTTCATGGGGAAGTGTCATCTTCACAAATGGCACTGCAGGGAGTCATGGTCAGGACTGACCAAGGCTGCGTGTTCCTGTGGCCCAAAGCACTCTCAGCTAAGTGCAAAGTCACCCAGTGATGGGTATGAGATGAAAATAATTGGGGTGGGAACACAGAGAGAGAATAGGGAAGTGGAAGAGTAAGAGACAAGTCTCAAAGGAAATGTAAACATACTGCCAGCTGTGACTTGTCTGCCTCCGTTTTGACCAGCTAATATTATGCCATCCCAGTTTTCATACCCAGTTGCCCATGGAAGGAAAAGCCTGGGGAGGGCATCTGGGAGAAAGTAGACTTCTCTTTTTATCAAATAAAACACCATCAGCACAAAACAAGCCCAAACAATTTTAATTAGACAGAGGACCTCTATAAGAGGAGCTTAAAAGCAGGTACAGTTTGAAGTCTTTGCATCTGCATATTAAAATGCTGATATATCTTGTTGCTTGTGTAATAAAAAGGGGGCACATCCCTTACGAGTGCTTGGACTACATCAGACAAAAACCCTGACAAGAGCTGAGCTCTGGGTCCGCAGCAGCTTGGCCAGAGTTGGTGATTTTACAGAGTACCTCCAGGAGGAAGAAGAGTTTTATCCTCTACTTTCAGAGCAAGCCCTTAGCATGTCTTGCAAACCATGTCTTTCAAAACCCATCCTACAAGGAAAGAGCCACTTCTGACACTATTTACTACCAGCTTCCATTCTTTTTCCTCCCTGCTTAGCTGGAAGGAGTGTGGACATGTCAGCAGCGTGGAGGCCATTGGCTAGCAGGGGCAGTCAGGGAGGTAAGTTAAGACAACTGAGCCACACGTTGCCACCAAACCCCTCTTTGCAGTATGGTTTACGGTGGGGGAGCTCAGAGGGAGCAGGTTTTTCACCAAGGTATCATAGCAATCTCTTTCTCTGAGCATTAATATAATCTGCACCTGTGCTCTCTCCGCGTAGCTTTTAGGCATCTCTGGCCAAGAACAAAGCCGCTCCCCAGGGTCAAGCCCAGCCCCTGTGAAAATGCTCAGCCTGCTCCTCTGGCGTGGGGCCACCTGGAGCAGCACGATGCTGCGAGCGGTTTGCTGGTGATCACCCAGCATACGGGCCTGGCACCCCTCCACTGCACCGTGGTACAAAGTGTGGACTTACGTCCCTCAGGCTTTCCAAATAACGAAGGTACCTGCAGTCTCAGGTCCTTCTGCGGGAGCTGCCAACGTGGAAAAGGGCTTTCTGAGAAGGGGAAAATCTCAGGGAAATATCTTATGTGGAAAGTTAATAGGTAGGTACTCTTGAAGCAGCTTGGAGAAATGGTCACACACATTTCATTTTAATAAGTGGAAAATATGTGGTCAGACTGCCAGATTTGTCAGCCTCTTTTGTGCATTAAGCAGCTATATAGAGATGACGAAATTGTGGGGGGTTTCTATCTCAAAGATGAGGGGCCCACCTCTGGTTAAGCTGTGCTGTTTGTGGCATTAATCATTTTTTAATTGGCTTTTTTAACTGTGCAATTAAAAGCACATTCTTAGCACCTTTCTAAGCCAGAATGGGTTCTCTGGGCCAAAGGCTTGGCTTCGTAACCACTCACCCCTGTGCATCACTTCACTGGCAGGAGAAGCCTTGTTAATAATTCATGAGTAGCGCTTGCAGATTGAGGCCCTCAAGCATTTTTACTGTTGTTGTGAAGAAAGGAAAAAAGGGTTTACTCTGCAAAGGTGTGACATTTGTATTTAAAAAAAACCAACAAAACTTTGAAAGGACTTTGTCGGCTTGTTCATAAGACCACAATGGAGCTAACTTAGTCATCTGCTCTAAAGTTCAGAGAGCTCATGTGTGGGCTTCTGAAACCCAGGAATAAAGCCAACTTGGCCCAAACAATGTCTCATTTGTCTTGACCATTTAGACTGCTGACTTTCCTTAGTTGCCTGATAGATTTCACATCTTCATACGAGTGCAATATGCATTCTCTAGTTTAGCTTCCTTCTACAGCTGGATCAGGTTGGCAAGTTGGAGTGTGAAGGTGAATTTCATTTCCTTGTGGTCTTGTAGTTGAAATATGATGGCAGAGAGACATTATTCCTTTGAAGGCTTTTTTCTGACAACCTTCTTTGTATTTCTGAGTAGATCCTTTGAAAAAAATCTACTTTCTTTCCCCACCTTTCTCCCCCAACTCTCTTTTAGCTTCTTTCTCTGAGCCAAGATGCTTTATCAGATTTTTTTGCCTCTATCAGATAAATAAGTCAGGTGCATACTGCAGTGAAAAACATTTTTAGTCAATTAACAGAAGTCCCCTGCAGTGCAATCGCTCAGCTAGTATGATAAAGATGCTCATCAGAGGCGATTATGAAGAGATTAATTCCTTTAGGAATTGACTGTATCTTCCCTGACAATAGTGCTGGGAGCAGTTTTGCTTAGAAAGGTATTCTCCCAGAGTAGACATTTATGAACACTTGGTTTCCCAGCAGTAGCTTGTTCTTCATTAAAAGTTCCACTTCTCTGATTCTTCTCCTATTCCCCTGTGACAAGGGGATTTATTAGCATAAATCAGAAATACAAATCTGGGATACCACGTCAGACAAACTCACCCCAGGATCCAGGTGAGGGGGGACATGTTTTTATTCTTTGGCCTGTGTAGTTACAGGTTGTGGAAACTAATAAAACAGATCACACCTTCACGCATGTTGCTCCAGACAAGAAAATCTGATAAACCTGCACTGTAAAAATGGAAATAGAAGAGCAGTTCTCCCCACCTGCCAGTGCCCAGCCTTTAGAGACAATGACCTGGAGCTAAAGTGGTGTGACTGTTTCCTCTCCCTCCTCTGCCTGACCTCCTGGCTCCCTGTTCACCAACTCATTCCCTTTGCTCCTCAGATGGCAGCTCCTCTTCTCCCCACTGCTCCTCTCTGTGCCGCAGGGAGCGATACTGCTCCCCTGCCCCCTGGAGCAGCATCCCTGTTGCTCTGCCCCCTGTGGAATTTGAAGAGAAGCACAGGGTCAGTTTTGGGAAGAGACATTTCCTGACCCTGCCTTATGACTCCTCCAAACGCGACGTCTGCTCGGAGGATTAAACATCTCCTGAAGCTCTGCTCCTCTCTGCTTCCACAAGTTCAACAGTTGCCTGCCTTTTGCCCCGTGGCCCACCATAGCTTGAAATGCTGCCTTTCTCCTGCAGCTGACTTGCACCGTGACTTCCTTCTAGCGTGGCCCCTTCTGTGACAGGAACGTCCCACCCTTGGCCCAGTCACAATCTCATGTCTTCAGAGCAATAAAATGTGTTTCTTCCTATGTGGAAGGGTCAGACACATCCCCCTGCATCCCTCTCACACTCCCAGTTGTGTGTAAAACAACAGCCAAAAAAAATGAGTTCTCAGCAGCCTGGGGGACAGGCAGGACCCAAACATGAACAGCCCTCTGCAGGACAGGTTCGGGGCAGGGAATGTCAAAACCAACTGTTCTGCTTCCTATTGCACGAGGCAGGCCGTGCTGATGGGTAACCTGGTTTAGGGCTAGTGAAATCCAGCAACAAGCAATTTATAATCATCGCTTAAGGAAAGTATGATAAAACATAAATTGACATGCAATCCGGATGAACTTACAGATGCCAAGGCTCTGGCAACATCGCAGCGTTAGGTAACTTATTCTTAGCATCAGTCCTAATAATAGACACAAATTAGAATAAAGTTTGACCCAAACCAAGAACTATTCTATGTAGGTAAAGAACTAGGCATTAAATTAAGTTCACAGGAACTCAGAGGTGTAGGAGAGCTCAAGGGTTTCTGATGATCAGCTCCTCTTTGACAACCTGTTCTTCAGACCTTCGAGGAAACTTCAGCCTGAAATGGTTTGGCATTACATTACCAGAACCCCCAAAAGGAAGTTGGACATGAAAGTAAGAAGCTGAGGGGCTGCCAGTGCAGGTCATCACTTATGGGACAGGCTTCCCAGAGCACTCTGGGCTGAAGCAGTCTTACTCTGAGCAGCTCCCTGGAAAGCTCAGTGATAGGGAGCGCTAACAAGGTGGTGAAATTTCATTTCATCTGAAATCTACAGGCAAGACTTAGTAAGAAACGTCCACTGGCCAAGTGGTAAAATAAATGAGACCAGTGTCAGGAATAAATCTGAAAAGCCAGCCAGACAACACCAGAGCTGATCTAACGTCAGAAATAGTATTTTAACACAGACCAAGTCTGACATGTAAGTAGCTGTGTCAGGGAAGGGAGAATACTGAACTAGTCCTAAGTGAGCTTGTGGCTGTGCTTTCTTTGCATACATTTGCCTCTGATTCAGTGCAAACCCAGTCCCAGTAAGCATCATATATAGGGTGGAATTTCCCCAAATTCTCTGCAGTCCTGCCTATGCCGTGCCATCATTGCTTCTCTTGTCATAGGGCTCTCCAGAGGCCCGTCCATGAGTCCAGGAACTTGCCCATGGAGACTAGGGGTCACCTGAATACAGCAGAAGCACACAGAAAGACAGTATCTGTTATGCCTGTCCCAGATATCTCATGTAATCCTCCAGGATGAATGTGCCATTGGAGCTGTCTTAGTTTTCCTTAGTTCCCCCTTGTGCTGCAGAAGCTTTGTAGGGTGATTTGGTGGAGCCTTTCCTTGGGGAAAGAGATGAAGCCCCATGGTTCTGGAGTCAGGACAGAGTCACCGTTTCTACCCCAGACCATGCCAGGACTTAATGGATAACCTGTGATCTGCAGAATGTGGGGTCCAAACATCTGCCAAGGAAAGAGGGAGCACAAAGAGATGAGCTGAGAGCATTGCAAAGGAAACCACTGCTGTTAGGAACTGCCTGCAAGTGTAGATGTTAATGTTATGTCAGACCCTGTGTAGAGGCAGAGATATTAATTCCATTTCATTATGAAAAGATACCAAGCACCATAAAGTGTCAGCTTTCAACTTCATAATTTATAAATTAAGTGTAAATAGCCCATATTCTGAGATCCTCTCCAGCTGCCCATTTATCCTTCCCCAGTGAAAAATTAATGAGTCTATAAAATAACTTGTAAATTTAGAGCAGTCATGTTTTTTTAAAAAATCAACAGTGTGATTTTCCTAGAGAACCTGAAGCATTAGCTGGCTCCCGCCACTGCTGTTAATCACTGGTCTTAGGTGTGCTGCTCTGCTATAGCAAAGGTTTTCCACCTCCTGCTAAGATTCCTGCTGCAGACCAGTGCCAGAGACAAGATACAGCACTGTGGTTATTAGGTTGTCCTAGTCCAGCAATCCCTGCTTTCAGCAGCCTGGCAGACGGCTTCCTTCGGGGGGTTCTTGAGGATGTAACATCTTAGCCAAGGCATCAGGAGAAGACTTAGCAAGACAATTTTTATAATCGTATTTTCTAAGTGGAAAATTCACCCCATGCAAAACTTTTGCTGTGTGGGAAGGAAAACGAGCTAGCTCTGTATTTTCACTAAGAGGATTCCCTAAGGGACTTTTTCTACTATTTTGTGACCTCTTGGGCTTGCCTCGGGATAAAAAGCTGCGTTGGTCATTTTGCAAGGTCCTCTACAAATTTGCAAGGACCTGTATTCCTACCTACTGGTGTGCACATTTACAAATCCACTGTGAAGAACAGAGAGAAGTAGAAGACAATCAGAGGGCAGCAGGAGACAGGGAGGCTGAGAAACGGACTGGGGTGCTTCAGGTGTTGGAGTCGTGAAGGACCACGACAGAGGAGTGCAGAGAATGGGCAACAAACTGGTCTGGAGGTGCTCGTGGCGGTGTGAAGGCCGCTTTCCATGCACTTGAAGACCTGCCCCTTCTACCTTCATTCTCTTCTACCATCTCTGGGGACTTTGCTCAACACCCAAATAAATGCCCATGAAGCCTATTCAAAACCAAAGATGTTCCTACACACGCACTCCATATCAAAACAAATTGCTGCGTGCTGGCCTGTGCTCACCCAGAGGTGCTGGAAGAGGAGACAAGACTTCACGGCTGCTAGGACATCACAGCATGGGGTGTTCTGTATCACAAGGGAGGCTGACATCAGGAGATGCAGGGTGAGATGGCTGTAGGATGAGTTCTGTGATTTTCTGTTAATTTTTATACTTGTGCTTAACATTTAGAGGGATTTGCTCAATAAAGAATTTTGGCTAAAAAAATTGTTTCACACAAACTGTTATTGTTAAGCTCTCATGAAATATCCAGATCTTTTCAATTCAACAGAAAAAACCCTGCATTAGAGTAAACAAGGCAGAATAAATAAAGCCCAGAGATTACTTTTCCCCTTCTGCATACATATGTATGAACATGTTTTATCTTCCTTCTTCTATACAGTCTAACTCTGACTATCACAAACAGCAAGTTGCTGTGATGATTTATGACAAAAGTGGCAGATTTTATTAGATGTAATGTTAACTTATTCATTAAATTCCTACAATCAACCATTAAAATGGATACTATTCCTCTGGGAACAAGATGGAGAGACGAACATAATAACTTTATCTCTGTTGCATGTAAAATATTTGTAATTGAGCAGAAAGCCTGATCCCAAATGCTTAAAAATATAAGGCCAGGGCAGCAAATGTGATTGGATTTCTTATAATCTAATCATTTTGCTCCATATGTGGCCCCCAATCTGTTTAGGATTGTTAAAATTCCTGGGTATTGTAGTGGCTTCCCCAGAGAACACTGGGAAGAACTAGGGACAGCCTGGACCAGATGGGATGCCAGTGGCTCCAGCCAGCAAAGGCAGAAAAGAGGACAGTGGTTAACTCCTCCTCTGCCGGCCACCGCGGAGGAGGTCCGAACCAGAAAATTAACGCAGACTGCTTTCCAATACTGTAAAAGGCAGGTTCTAGTTTAAAGCTTCTGGGAGCAAACTGCTGCACTCCATGGGGACAAACAAAGCAAGGACCGATAATCACATTCTTCTGAAAAAAATTTCCAGTGCTGTAGGTGGAAATTTCAGTTGCTTGTGAGTTCCCCTGGGTACGGGAAGGAAGGGGGGCTCCCAGGAGCCCAAGAAGGAAGTGAAATGCTGTAAATGAAACCAGCACCTACAAGATGAAAGGCCTTTTGGTCAGATTGAAGATGTTTTTAAAAAGCTTACGGAGTAGCTCAGGATCAGAGAGCCTTCCTCCAGATGCATGAAATTTGGCAGGCCCATGCCTGATTTAAGAGCAAGAGTCTGGCTGCTCAGCTTTCCCTGCCCCTCTCTAACTTGTCACTGCAAGGAGTTAAACGGACACTTGAGAACCTCCACCACAGGAAACACTTGGATGCTCCTTGTCCACCAGGGTGGATTAGTTCTATTTATACAAGTTTAATCCTTTGGCACATAAAACAAGTGACACTGTAGCTAAAAACAAAATATAGGATTACCCTATTAAAATGGTGTACTGATTATGGACAACGCCACTTCTTTCCTTCCTGTCACTTTGTCAACTGAGATACCCAGGAGCTTTTAGCTAAGCAGAAAACCTCACCTTATCACTGCCCAAACTGTTCTGCTGCTTTGATGGCTTGAAGGGAATTTTGTAGGTGTTTCCTATAGGCCTTATTTAACAAGACTTAACCTAATATCCCGAAAGCCTAGGGGTATGGTAAAAGGAAAGGAAATGAAAATAGCAGCTCAGGACCTTCAATATGTTTTCCTCTTTAATTCATAAAGAAGCCGTTAGTGTAATACAGACTCCTGGCTGGGGACTTGAAGGTTTTTCTGTTGCACTGAATTTACACTTGTGGAGGAACAAATTCTGTCATAAAAATAAGGAATTTTCCCATTAATCTGGATATAATAACCTCAGAAGCAATTTCTCACATCCCACAAGAGCAGAGCAAATCTCCCCTGTCACATCTATTATTTCTTGACTCTGAATAATTACAATCATTATTAAAAATATGGAATACGAAAATAGTGAGGTGTAATCATGTGTCCACAATCTTTATATCATTGCTTACAAAGATAGCCTTCAAGGCTATCTTTAGTTTAAACAGCATCAGAAAAAGATAATTTTCAAGTGTATAGGTGCCAGCATCTTATCCTGAAGAAGAACTGCTAAGCAAAAAACTTGTGTAATTTTAGTAGATTCAACAATTATCACTATATAATTCCCTGGAGAACTTCTCGATATAGATATGCCATAATGTGGGCCACAGATCCAAAAGGTAGAAGGCCACTGGCTTTTTATCCTGCAAAACCAATACATACTGCCAGGACAACTCACCAGCTTCCAAAATAACCTATGTGTATGTTCTCACCTGGGTACATGCTGCACGAAAAATCCAAGTCTGCTTTTGACTTACAAGCAATTCTCTGTCTCTGCTGCTTATTAATGCCTCTGAATAGGAACAGACCGGGGCTTTTCTTATCAGACACTCCTTTGAGTCCTTGTGCATTGCCAGGATTTGACAAAACCTGGAAGAAATAGAAGCAGCTGCCACACTATGGTACCCTCGATAGGTTTTAAGTGCCAGACTTTTGCTTAGGCTCATCTTTCACAGCTTCAAAGGAAAGTGTGATTCTTTCTGGAGCCCAGCTGTGTGTCTAAGAAGATATTTTTTGAGCAATAATACTAACCACAAGCATGTTAACTTCTCAAGGACACACTAGGTCCATTAGCTGTCAAGCAATGATTATGACAATCCCTCCACTTGTGAGAAGATTTTTACAGAACTTTGCACCCCCCTTTCCATATCCAGACAAGCCAGAAGGTACATTCTTTTGCCAAGGGGGAATAGATTGTAACTCTCAGCCATGGAAAAGACAAAATATATTTGGATGCAATAATTCCCCTGAAGATCTGATATGGAAGACATTAGGAAATGTCAGACATTTATAGTTATTTCCACTCAGGGCTATTAATGTAGTTTATAAATGCTAATTATAAGCATTTATACATTATGCTAATTATAAGCAAAATACCATAAGAAGGTATTTTGTAGGCAGACAGGTACCTGAGAGCCAAAGACTAACACTAAGCTGTTTCTAAGATATACGTGTAGCTGTTTAAAAGACAGAAAAGGAGAATATTACTTGTCTCATAACTGAAATATTAGGTTTCTATTTCCCCATGCATTGTTAATGTGCTTACAGAGTTTCATGAAACAGAACTCCCTGGGCAGGGCTGAGGGCGCAGGGAAGTCATCTGCGTTTGGGTACCGGCCGGGGCTACAGCCAGGGCCTGATCCAGCTGGGCAGAGGATGGGGAGACCGTGCAGTCCCGTGACCGCTCTCCCATCTATCACACCAACAGCGGGGACTGGAGCTCTCTTGGCCCCTCACGCAGACACCGTTTCCTGAGGAAGGGGACCTGACCGTCTCAAAGGTAAGTTGGCAGGGCAGGGGAATTGTCTCATCAGAAACACATGCAGTCAATTTTTTTTGCATCCTCCCTGCCGAGTACAAAGCAGTGCTGCGTGGCTACCAGAGGGGTGCTGCGTGGCTACCAGAGGGGTGCTGCGTGGGCTGGGCTGGAGCACGCTGCCGAGCTCTCCCAGCGTCCATTTGAAAGGGAATCTGTGAAAGAGCAACAAAATGCTGCGGGCAGAGAGTGCTGTGGGACAGTGTGCTCCCAGTATTGCTGTCAGGACTGTGGGACACTCCTTTGCCTTGCAGAAACCCTCACCTAAACACAAAAACTGGGACTGCAGTTCTAGGAAATGCACATCTGAAGCATCTTTGAGAGCTGCAAGTGAGATCCCTGATGGTCTGACTCCATGCTCCAATTTCAACAGAGCTTCTTTTTTTTTTTTTTTTTAAAGTGTTACTGATCTTTAAGCAGAGCTACTACATAACAGAGTATAAATCAAGTCTCTGGTGTCAAAGGTGGTCATCTCTTGCATTTGTGAAAGATGTCAATGCCCAGCAGGGTTGGGACAGAAGTAGGATCTCTTGAACAGCCCTCCTGAAGTCACTGGTTCAGCTCTGAGGCACAGCAGAGCCTTCTCATTATAGACTACATTTTTCCTAGTGAGAAGTCTGTTGTATCAATTTTATGCCAAATCAAGAGTTTGATTTATCCCTGTTGTAACTCCACTGAGTTCAGTCAAGCTATATGAGTCATGAATTTAGCTCAACTTTCTCTGTAGAGAATACTGTTTTCTCCTTTGATGCTGCTTCAGTGAACCTCTAAATCTATGAACACGCATCCTGCTCCAGCAAACCATATGAGCACACACATGTGGGAAGCATGAGAGAAGTCGTTGTGAGAGGACTGGATTACTTCCATACTTAAACCATCTTGTCAGCCTCTTTCACCTTACATCCTTGTTATTCAGCAGGAGACGAGTACTCCTTCAAGCATTTGGCTTAACACAGCTGAAATGATGGCCAGTGGAAAGACTCCCATTGCCTTCCCAGGAAGCTGAATTGTGCCCTCGGTAATGGCTTGTCTCGATGGCAGTGGGGAGGTTTAGGGAGGAGGAGACAGTGAGCCCATCCCTTTTATAACAAACATGTTTATTCTGTCCATATTGACCAGCGATTTTACCAGACATGAGTGATGTCTACTCCTGAGCCCTGCCCAAAGATCTATTTGCTTAACAGCACTGTTTACTTACTCACAATTTCCCCCACTTACTTCTGCCTGTGAGTCCCTCCAAATCTCAGCAAAACCACACTGTAGTCCCTACTCTTATGTTATGGCCAATATCTTTTCTCTCGTGGCCTGTTTTCAGTGCACGCTTTTTGATGCACCTCATCTGGCCTACATTTTCCCCTTCCAGGCCTGCTCTGGGAACTTATTGGACTTCACAGAATCTTTTTCTCATGCTTCTCTTTCATTAGGGGAATGATTTGCTTCTGGCTTGGTATTTATATTTTCATTACTTCCCATGTCTGTTACCCAGACATTACCTGTTCTGGATTTCACATCAGAATGACAATTTGTCTGAAAGATCCTATTTGCTGTTTACCTTACTTTTGGTAGTTGTCTAGAAAACATCTTGCAATGTCATTTCCCAGATCAATAGTGCCAATACTCTGATCATACAATGCCTGTACCAAAGCCCCTACACACTGTCCCTTTTGAAAAGCCCAGTTGCTCAGCAAAATTTTTCTGCAAATATATTTTTAGCAAACCTTTGATGAACAACATCGTAATTATTCCTGCCATCTTCTGAAGTGAGAGTAAACACACTGTGAATATTTTCCCGTTATCTCTAGTTGATAAGCAAATTTACGTTTGCATAAGGATTTGCTTTGCAGAATCTGTTGAAGCTTCTTTCTACTTCTCCCTCACCTGCCCCTCTTCTTAGCAAACTTTTAGTCTTAGGAAGGCTTAAATAATACAGCTTTAAATCCAGGGGGACAAGGCAAAGGGTTGCTGCAAGTCACTCTCTTCAAACACTGAACAAGAGACTTAATTTTCAAGTGAATAAAAAGCCTAGCCTCCTTACTATACTCTGTCTTTGCCCCCTGCAAAGTGCCTGCCTAGAAGCTCATGCAGGTTTCTGGGGCTTGCCTTCCGAGCAGACTTGAAGAAGCCGAGTACGCATCTCCACAGGGACAACCCCAGGGCTTCTTTCCCGACATCTTGGCCAAGAGGCCAAGAAGTACAAGCAACACACGGATCCTGGCCATACCCTGCTCTTGCTCAGCAGGAGCAGGCCTTTTCAGGACCATGGCTTTGCTACAACTGCTTTGTAGCCTCAACTGCAGAAGCAATTGTTTGGGCTCGCTGTGAGCCATTTCCCATACACCCTTTTCCCGCCTGCTCCCCCAGCCACAATATGTTCACACCAGAAATGCTCCCCCCAGCCCATACAGTTTTGGAGTTTCTTTCTTACACTGCCTCCACAAGCCAAGAAATCTGCTCAGCTCTATTCACTGGATTCCTGACAGTCTTCAAAGGATTGCTAATTCCAGTCTGCTTAAAAAATGCAGAGCATTCTCTCTCTTACAGCTTTTCTGCCTTCCCTTCTGTGAGCCAGTCAGCACCTGTTGGCCCATAAAAAACACACCAGAAACACAGTACACCTGAAGCTACCTGAAACTTCTACAACGCTGTGGGCAAAGAGATTGCATGCTCCATGGAAGGGCCGTCAAGCTACCGGTGCAAAACCAGTTTTCTGGAGCAGATCTGCGTGTCCCTGGCTGGCTTGTATTAAGGGCTAATAAGGGTTAACAGTGTTTGCTCTCTCCGTCTCACCCCCTCCTCCTCACTGTGCTTTTCTGTCAAAGACCTGCTCTCTGGCCAGCCACCGATGGGATTAGGCTGCTCTAACAGTCTGGCTGACACTCTCTGCCGGAATAAAGTCCTGCTGTCTGGAGGCAGCACGCTCGAGTGTGCTTCGCAGCCCTCCAGAAGGAACTCTAGAACTGAAAGAGAAACAATCAGGACTTTGAAGATTTGAAAATTATGCAGATTTAAAATAACCTTTGAAAGCATCCCACTTAAGGAAATACCCAAACCCTCTGGTTTTTCTTCTTTACTTAAAAGACGGCAAGCATTTTAGTTACTATGTCTGTTCAGGAGCCATATGGAAAAATCAGTTCTGTCCTGTTAAACTGGTTGCACAGTTTTGGTTTTCATCTGTCTACAGAGATCTGAGAAGTCTATGTTGTTTTATTTTATGCTTTTTCGGCAAAGAAGGCAAGTGGTCTGGGGATCATCTGGCCAGGAATACAATAGGTAAGCAGAGTATTTTTGTGTAACATATTTCCAAGTGTACTGTTTGTGTAATTGAGTAAAATCAGCCTTTAGGATGATGTTCTCTTTGGGATAAGCTGATTATAGGTTGGTCGGTCACTTGGTTTGTTTGTTTTCCTGGACAAGAAAAGCTGAGCTGCTGTGGTATCAGTGTGGTTTGCAAGATCCTGTCATTTAAGCAGCAAAAAGACTTGACTTTTTTTTTTTTTAAAATCCTCTCTGAAGCGCAGAGCAACTCAGATTCCACTGACAAAGGTAAAACAAAATACTTGGGGTTATATTTTGAATCTGTAAGCTATAGTTAGACTACAAGAATAATAAAGTGGCAAAGAAGTGACTCAGAGTCATAAGGAAAGCTCTGTTATAACATTAAAAATGGAATTGATGTAATAATCTTAACTATTCTTTCAGCTTGTTCAGGTAGTTGTTTAATCTTGCCTTCAGCCAGGTGCTAAAAATATTACAAAGAGGAAGAGAATATCCTAACTTTATTAGGATGTTAAGTAGGACACTCAGATGACCTGGTAGTGATAATTTCAATAATAATCTCACTGATACTAAAGATGTGCATTACTTTGGGAATCAGTGATTAAAACAAACTCTGTACGTAAAAATCTACTGATGTATTCAATACTATGTTTAAATGTGCATGTTTGAAATAAATGGATTTAAAAAAGAACTAGTCCCTTTATAAAATTACTTTAATTCTAATGGACAGCAGGTCTGCTGAATTGTAGATATTTTGACTGCCTACAATCTTCTGCCCATTTGCAGGCACCATGAGAAAAGAGCTGATCTCAGAAACGAGTAAAAATTACAAAGGATTGAGCCTTTGTTTTCTACGTTCTCTTCTACCATTAGCCAATAATCAGATTTAACAAAGATCTGTACTTATTGCTGTTTGTAAGATGCAATAAGCTACTTTTTCCTTAAAAAAGGGATCTTGCTCACAGAGCTCCCTCTGCTTTCCAAATCCCTGAGCTACAGCTGGCACCTGTATTAAAGGTCTATGCCCTTCTTTCTTCTCCCTTTCATGCACTTTCTTCTCTTTCTGAAACTGCATGAAGCAGACATAAAAGTTGTAAGGCTAATCAAGAACCTCACATAGTAGTTTACTGTCAAAATTTCTTGTTCTAACTGGTGTCTCCCATCTGTGTAGCTCTGTGCGACGTACATAGCACAGTTGAAATAATGTCAGCATTTGCAGACGTGATTCTTGGGACTGCTTGTGCGTATTTTTTTTCATAGATTTACAGATAGTAAAGCCTGCTGGCAAAAGGAAGGGGCATACATGATTTTTAAAAATCTATTATCAGAGTGACTACAATAGAACTGTTATAGCTCCAGTGAGCAGCAAATGCTGAGATGGGCTGGAAGTGATGCAGATGTGAAAGGGACGACAACACAAAAATCTCAGAATTTTTCCAACTGCCCTACAGTAATAAAGCCTTCCTCCAAATGAGATATACTGAAAGCTTAAAATCTCCTATGTATCAGGTTAGAGATTCCTATCCAGGATGCTCCACTTTTTCCTCAAACAGTGTCCTACACTGCTCTGATAAGTTATTCTGATTCTCTACACATACCTACAATCACAATGGATGAAATAGAAATTAAATGACCTCTGACAGAACAGCAGAAGTAGTGTTTGGGATATAGTGACGTCCTGTGAGTTTGAAAGCGACAGTTCCATTACAAATGACTCTGCCTTGAAATTTAGTGACTGAACACTATAAATTAGGAAAAATACTTTGAATGTAATTCTCCACTCATTTTTCAGCAGTGAAAGGTTTGGGTTTTTATACCTGTCTTGTGATATTGCACCTGACCATATACTCCTATAATATGGGACTTCATAGTAGCTTCTTCAATTAAATCTTTGCAGAGAGATCCTCTGAGAAATATTTCATGTGAACTTTAAGCAACTGAGCAAAATGGAGACTGGCACTGTTTGAATGCCTGGCTTGCTGTGAATATGATAAATACCAGGAAAGGCACAGAAAGAGAGGGTCACTGATCATTTTCTCCCCCAACAAAGCAGTTTCCGTTCACTTTTGTCATCCCACTTTGCAGTGCTGAAGATGTCCTGGTTCTGGTTTTATCTGCCTCTCCATCTTCTCATGGTGGCTTGCTTGTGTCATTCCATAAAAGCCCCTACCACCAGTTCCCAACAGAGCTTCAAGACCGATCTCTTCAATTTCTATCACTCCCTGATACTTGCTGATGGCAAGGAAACTACAATTCACCTGCTGAAGGATATACCTAAAAGGTAAGAGCAAATCAGTCCCTCTTATTTTCAGCTACTTCCCTATGACACTGGTAGCTGCATCCTACCAATACAACCCAAGAATTGCTATGCCCCTGCAGAGCTCTATCAGTGTCCACTGAATTTCTAGAGAAACGCCTCATTGCTGTCAGGCTCAAGTGTCATTATTTCACCCATAACCTGGGATGACCTTCTGGGATGAAGGTATGCATTTCAGGCAGGTTTCTGTGTGGTGTTTGTCAGAGCAGCAGCAGAGCTGATACAGAATACGTGGGCTCCAACAGCAAACAGTTGTATCACAAACCGCCTGGCTTCAGACCCATCGGCCATCCTACATTTGCTGTAAAATACAAGAATTTTACCTAGCAAATTAACTACTCCCAAAAATCAATAGAGTATCTGCACAGACTTCTTACCTTATCAGAAAAACTTCTGCCAGTGTTCTGCATGTTAGAAATGTTTTTGTTGAATGGCACTAAAGCTTGCCAAGATCAGAAGTGCTTTGCATGCAGAAATTCCACAGATTCTTCTCTTTCCCAAAATACCTGCAAAGTCTTCTGCCATATCTAGATACGAAGGTGAACTAGATATTACCACTGGCACTGCATCTTGGGTAGCAAATATTGATATGCTTGTTTGGGAAGAGACACACTTCAAGGGCTTAAATCAGACTCCACTTTGGACAGTGACCAACACATACAGATTTTGTCCTATACCAGGAGCAGAGTGGTCCTGGAGCAGAGAGTGAGCCAGATGGTTCAGAGCTGATATGCATTGCACAGAAAGAAACTGGAACATGGCACATGTTATATAATGTGACAATGCTCACAAGAGCAAAACTAAGAGCCATCCTTGTTAAAGGCAAATGGGTATTGAAATCTCAGAGAAAAGTGAATTTTGTAGTGCTCTTGTAGCACCACACTACAATTTCTAAGAGAAAGCAAAACCCCCCTCGGTTTATCATGATCAGGTAAGGACCTTATGAACCCCAGAGTCATCCAAACAGGAAGCCAAGAGATGAAATGTTTTGGCTTAAAAAGTAGAAGACTCAAGATTGTGGAACTGTTTCCAGTAAAGCCCTCTAGCCCAGTATCCATATCCTGAAAGTAAGCCAGACCTCCAGGCTGACATGATCTATTCATAACAACTAGGCTTGTCTCACTAATGAACAAAAACATCTTGAGTTGCCTTCATGTAACTGCAGAGGGAATGACCCAAGTCCAAACATTTCTGTGGCTGTACACTATATTTCATATAGTCTGTACACACCAACAGAAATAAACAGAAAACCAAAGGGGTGGGACAGGAGGTTGCGCTTTTTTAAGCAAGAATCAAAATCTGACTGGGTAGGCTGATGTTGCTTTGTACTGCTCACGCACTGTAACCTCTATCATGAAGGCAAGTAAGCTAGAACTGGCCTGGATGAAAAAACATTGACATCTGATAATGTTCAGGACTGGCTAAAACTCTTCTGTTTTATCCACTTCATCTAACACCCAGGAAGACCTAGATGTGCAAGAGCATAGGAGGAAGGATAAGCTCTAAGAGCTTTCCAAACCCTGCAAAAAAAAAAAAAGTGTACCAAATTCCCCAGTTAGCCAATGGGTGGTTATCTAGAACGCAATCAGTTTAATCACATCCATTATCCAAAACAACCAGGTAAGTACTGAGGTACGATATTCAGTTCAAGTGAGTTAAAATGCAGTGGAAAAAATATCGCTTACGGTAAGTGGATAAAACTTCCAGCAAATATTTGTGAATTAGAAAAAAAAAATCCAGCATCTATTCTTCCCACAGCTGAAGATTTCAGATATTCACCACCCCCTTGTGTTGATGCACCTCAAAGCGTAGCAGTCATTTCTACCCATATCAGAATAGCCAATTACAAGGAATCTTAGGCAGACTTGAACTTCCTGACACTTTCCCTCTGTTTTTAATCCACTTTTACAGGTACTACTTTGTTTTGGAGGAAGGCAGAGCCCTTGCACCTTTCACAGTAACAGTGACCCCGTGTGATGTTCCCATTGAATGGAGCATACTTGTGCACAAGACTTCAGCAAATTTCCTTGGAAAACCAGCACGAGGTAAGACCTTCAAGTCTGCCTAAGCAGAGGCAAAGAAAGCATAAGTTATACATAAGGAGTTGTGTTACAGGAAATTCCCAACAAGCTTAAATATCTCATGCTTCCCTCTCCTGTAAACTGCCATTGGCTGAAGAGGGCATCCTGTCTCCATGTATGAAACATGGGAGCCCATGGGATTTTGCTATCAACTCAAGCAAATCAAGGATTACATGTGGAAAAAGTCTAAATCTAAGGTTAATATTTGGGAACAATCCTGGGTCTTTGGGGTTCCACAAGAACAGATCAGCTTCATAAGCTGTTTGTACCAGCCCACGCTTCCCTCTGCTACCTCAGCTCTTTTTCTGTGGCTTAGGCCACTTGAACCAGTCATTTTGCTCCCCACAGTGAGGCAGAGAAGATTTACCATTTATTTTTCTAGGAATACCATCTACCATGGCAATGAGCATTATGCTGCCTTTAAGCCTAAGAGAAAATTCCATTCTCTTTCATGAGTTTTTCAATTAATTTTTCAAAGTAAAGTCTGAAAGCTGCCATTAACAAGTTCTTACCTGTCAGGCAGGTACACCTGACTGAGGAGTTCAAATAATGTTCCTTTGAAGTCATAAATTTTCCCTCTTCAGAGGAGACAATGGCACAAAACTAAACCAAAGAAAACTTCTTTCATAGAAAGTATGAGTCTCCTTGAAGTAACGTACCCAAAGAAACAGGCATTAAGAGAAAATTGTAGGGACATCAGACATGATACAAGTCAAGCTTTTGCAAATTGTGGTTTTATAATTATAGTCTTTTTGAAAACAATTCTACAACTGCACTGCTAAAATAAAAGCTACTCAAATTTTATTTTAATAAATTGCCAGTAGCAAAAAGTATTTTTAGTTACAATTATTGTTTTTAGGAAGAAAACATGATGCTCCCTGACATATGAACAATAAAACCTATGCGATGTGCTTTATTTCACATCTGTTAAAACAAAAGTTACAAGTTTGCTTTTTGCCTGCAGGTGATCGTGATACACAAGAGGTCTCAAAATCTCAGAATGCTCCAAGCATGGTGTCCACCATTTTTAACTATAAGGGAAATTCTGTAGAGACTTACATGGGTATGTCTTCTCATTCTGCCCTTTACATGCTAGAGTTCTTGTCCACTGAGCGAGACACACACATTACTGTGTACTTAACAACTGACACAACGTCTGGGCACCTCTATCCAGAGCTTCCAATGGATCCACGCATAGATGTTATCGGCATTGGGCATACAACAGTGACTCTGACCTGGAAACACAGTCCGTCTGTCTTGCAACATAGAGAAAACATCCAGTACTGTCTTCTAGTTAATGAAAAGCACAACTATAAGAGCTTGTGTGCTGCTGAGACAGCAATCAGATCCTCCGGAATGAAACTGCCACCGGCATTAGCTTTGTCTCTCTCTCCATACCTTCTTGAACCACAGCAGGTGATGATATTGTCCAACAGTGAATTGAGCATCATCAACAGAGTGAGTAGCGGGGAAGTCAGGCAGATATGCATGGGTACCAAGAACACTTACACAGTGCCCAATCTCAGTCCCAGCACTCAGTATTACTTTGACGTTTTTGTTGTCAATCTCCTCACAAATGCCAGCGCTGCTTACACCGGGACATTTGCAAGAACCCTGGACGAACCTGAACCTAAGATAACAGAGCTGAAAGATGGGAAAGTGGTTCAGGTTGTCCTGGATGGGAAAAAACAGAAATCCTACAGTCTGCAGTATCAGGCAAGGCACAAGAAAATACAATTCACCTTTCAGTTGTGTCGTGGCCAAGTACGGGTTCACATAACAAAGAATGGTAAAACAGTGGCATCTGAAAATGTCTCAGGACTGAGGTATTTCTCCCTGAAGGGAAAGCTGCTGGACACATATTTGGTGCAGGTGAGGTCCACAGAGGAGACTAACTCTTCCGTGAAAGTACAGGTGTCCCCCCATTTCCACAAGCCCTTATTCCCACTTCTTCCAGAGAGCTTAAAAATCAAGTCCTTCAGTAAACTGAGGACCTGCAACTCTGTCACCATTGCCTGGCTAGGAACTCAAGAGGAGAGCAAGTACTGTGTGTACAAGAAAAAGATTGAAGAAGATCAGATCTGGATGGAACTGCGGAATGCGGACAGGTGCTCTGGACCTGAATCTCGGCACAAGTCAGAGAAAGTGCTGTGCAAGTATTTCTATGATATAAATCTCCAGCGAGCTGTCACCACAGAGACCATCAAAGGGTTGGATGCAGGAACGCTTTACCTGTTTGACGTTTATCTCTTTGGGCCATCTGGCATCCCTGTCAGATACCACAGCAAAGTTGTGAAGACCAGAAAAAAATGTTGAAGGTTTTTAAAGAAATGTTTTGAAGTGAGTGAATGAAGACTATTATCAAACTCTATGCCAATCCATGCCATAGCTCAAGCAATTTAAAATATGCTGACTCACAAAAAGAATTATGGAGGAAACATCTTAGATGTCTAGATCATTATGCTTACTTTTTCATCTTCTCTCCTGCATTATCATCTCATTTTTCCCTCAGGTGTCCCATTCAGACATCAAAAACAGACCCATGAAACAAATCCATGCACACGGAAATAAAATATCCATAACGGCACCCATAAGAAATAGATTGGTTACCTAAAAAGGTACTGAAATTCAACGCAGAAGTGATGGGGAATGCCTCTCAAGAAGCACACATCATTATTTTAAAGTCCCTGAATTTTCCACTTTGTGTAACTCCATCAGCTAATGAGGAACTGAGACACACCCCCTGGCCCCAAGTCAAGCTGCTCTTGAGAAACTGAACTTCGCTGCTGCTTGAACAGGGATGCAGACAAAACAAAATTTAAAAAAAAAAGAAGTGGAGCTGGTTTAAAGCTCCAAACCTTGAGTAAAGCAGGCTGAAATACATCTTCCCCTATTACCTGAATGTTTGCTTGGCTTTCATTTCTGTAGAGAAACTGTGCTTGGGTAAAAACACAAAATTTAGGCCAAGAACTGGCTCTGGATCAAGCTTTCCTGGGAGCGTACAAATACATTGCTGTGCTGCTGCCCATTGATGAGAGTAGCAAGTAAGGAACATTGTCATGGAATGGAGGTTTTTATCTCTAGTCTCTGATATCAAGCCCATGTCTATCACTGTGTGACTGCTGAGTGTAATATACTCACTCTTTACATCCTTAAATGAGCCTGTACCAATGAATGAATTGCTTTAGGAAAAAAATAAATGTGGTTTTCCTATTAAATATCATGGAAGGAAAATATTTGTAGTAGAAATCGTGACACACACTTTTTTTTTTGTTGTCTTGTTTCCTTGATTACCTTCTTTAGATTGCAAGAAACACAGTAAAAAAAAATATTTGAAAAAATTAAAAGTCTTCACCAAAAAAAAAAAATCCAACTCTTACCCTCAATTTCAATTATCAGCAGAAAATAGTTTGTACATAGCCTCTTGGCAGGCCTGGAATTTGCATATAAAGAGATACAATAGATTCACTGATCCAGAGGTTCGCAGAGAGATCTTTCCTACTGTAATTATTTTTCCTCTACAATTACACTAAACAAGGATATAAATGATTAATTCCATTACTGTGCATTTCAGAATTTTGCTTGCTATTCAGGGTCATCAAGGTTCTAGTTTACTCTGAAGCACCACTCCCTCCAGGCACGCTTGGAGGCACTTGGTAAGGACTGAATCAGTCCGCTGTGCACACACACACACACAGAGGACAAGTCTCCTGCTCCAAAGACCCGACAGCGTCGTGCACGCCGCACAGTGTACACTATACATTAGTAGACTCACAAGTCCCAGAAGAAGGGTTCTGGCCTTCGCATGGAATCAGCCGCAGTATCTGGGCTTTGGCTAGGCTTTGCATTCCTGCAGGCGCTATTCTGGATTGAGCAGTGCCACGGCCCGAGCCATGTGCTCCGTGACCTCCTCCCCACACTCTGCAAGCCTTCCGGCTAATTACAGGGGCTGGCAGCTGCACTGCCTTCTTTCCAAGGCAAGCCTTCTCTCCATTTTGCTCCTGCCAAAAATAGTCTGAGCTCACAGAGCAACAGAGGTCATCTTCACTTGGAAATTTCGATGTTTTCTTCTGCCTTGCTCCTCAATTTCAGGCATTTATATTCTGGATGAACTTCACTTAGATGCCCTACGAATGACGGTAATAACAACCATAATAATAATAATAATAGAGGAGGAACAGGAAGATCTGTTTAATTTCAGATACAATATACTCTTAATCCACTGCCCTTAGCCTGTCAGAGCATTAACCCTTGCTTTTGGCCTCTGTACACAAATGCCACAAAAATGTTACTTGGAAGAGGAAGATACACTGGCAACTCACCTGATACCAGTGCCTCTACTGAAGATGATCTTTCACAAGAGAACTGGCTTTAGACCTTTCAGCAAAGCCTTGGTTTAGAGCTGTAGCCAAAAGGTCTGAGGAAGGGATAGAGGGAGAGTCTAGGAGAAGACAGAAAGAGAGCCAAGCAGTCAGGGGTGATACGCAAGCAAGGGCTTGATGTAGCACTAAGTTAACCGGCAAAATCTGGAGGGAAGGAAGTGCAGGCTTGGAGATCAGCAGATATTTCAGGGGGACTTTGGGAAGAGCCAAGAGATTTTCCTTCTCCCAGATCCTCTTCACTCCACCTCCCCCTGGCCATTGCCACGTGGCTGAGGCAGAGACCAGAGGGGAGCTCTGAAGACCACAACTTACTGCTCTTGCAGCTCAGGCTGTGACACAAGTGTGACGAAACGGGAGAAAGGTTCAAACTACTGAGAGGTTCAAATTCACAATTTAATTGGACTTCACTCACAGGCCTATACATCACTATTGCAAGTTCTATGTGTATAATGGCAATTACACTATTGCAATTTAAAAGCAATTAATGGAATGCACTATTGCAACCTACAAATGATCCTGACAAGCAACAACACAAACCACAAGCAAGCAGAGCATTGGCTACTGCTGGGAGGGCTGGTGCTAGTCCCTCACTCGCGGGAAGAGCTGCCACCCACAGCAACCCAGTCCCTCCATCAGCAAAGGCTCCTGTGCACAGGAGGGAGAGCTTGGCTATAGAGAGGAACATGCTGTACTGTCAAAACCCATTGCCTCTAATATAAGCAGAGTGGGCAACCTGCCCTCCAGGTAGCAGCCCACTTTACTTACACGTGCAGCCAGCCATGGTCTGTAACTCAGACCCCAGGAGCAGCAGGGAATATTCCTCTCCATTGATCTTTCCGCTCCGATTCTGCCTGCGTGCATCAGACTGCAAACCTGTTTTCAGTTCACTTGTGTCCATACGCTGCCTATGCCTTCGGACACACTGGCTTTTAAGTTGGGTGTCACTTTGCTGACTGCTCTCCTGGGAGAGAAGTTTCGGAGGTTTATCAACAACAAACCCAAGGGTGCTGCGTTACACCATCGCTGCTCTTCCTACCCCTACCAACTGCTCATGTGCACAGCTCCCTGTCTTCAGCACTC
This sequence comes from Xenus cinereus, assembly GCA_025774025.1. Taxonomy (NCBI): domain Eukaryota; kingdom Metazoa; phylum Chordata; class Aves; order Charadriiformes; family Scolopacidae; genus Xenus; species Xenus cinereus. Next base: position 8,537,047 of record JAOXJK010000002.1, on the reverse strand, counting down.
GGAAACCCTTCTTTTTCAAAGCTGTTTGGCATCTTTCGATCTTCTCTCTCTCCCATTTGACTATTGCTTGCCTACTGCAATCTGACCATAAGCATTTCCCAAGACACATTTACCTCCTTTCTTTCCGTTATGTTTTCTGCAGTCTTTCTTGCTAAGTTTCTAGGGAAGCTCAGTTCCTTCAGCCCAGCCTGTCCTAAGCTGTCATCAGCTCTTCCCATCTGCTCCCCATCCCTGCTGAATCTGAGTCACATGGGAAGTGCAGACAAATATCTTCGTGGAGAACATTTCAAGAGCAATGTTTTGCTTTTGTGGATCATTTAAAGTAAGTCTTCAACATTGTTATCAGGCCAAAGTATTTTTCCTAGTGTTCAGTGGTGGGTCCCAGCTTTTGTGTGCTTCCAGCTGTCATATCTCAAGCCGTGTGACAGCTGAGATCAAAGTCCGAGGCCATACATCTCTTTCCAGCATTTTTATGGAATTGCTCCCATTGCCCAGCTACTGCTCCACCTGGGAAGTGGGGGTCAGAGCTACAGAAAACAGAGAGGGCAAGTAATAAAAGAAAACAGGTTTCATATCCACATCCCCTTTTCTCCGTGGGCTCCGCCTCACAAATCACCACTTGCATTCTGGAAATGAGGTGCAGGTATCTGAAACAGTGAAAAAATAATAATGCACAGGCTTCTAAGTTTGCCATTGTAGATACCCATAAACCACAAACCAGTATAGCAACAGGCTCTTCAGCATCACTTTCCAGTATTTCATACAACTGCTATTGCTGGAAATTTTAAAGTGTAACTTAAGACAGTAATAATTGCTCATTTAAGTTCTACACTTTGAAAGATACTGCTGCCTAAAACCAGCATAGAGGTTTCTGACATTGAGTTCAAGGACTGACGGTATTTATGAGTTAATATTTAACTGGCATTGAGAATCCTATATTTTGTCATTCTTTTACACATGTATTTAACAGCCCATTTATTCAGTCCCTGTTACTTTGAGTTTCCTAACAGATGTAAATACCCTTCAAAGTGGATCTGGTACTCTTTCTGAAATTGTTCCCTATCTGCCCACAAACACATTCGGTGACGCATTCACAACTTCGAGCAAAATGCCTTGGGTGGTTGTGTTTTTTGGTTTTTTTAATTTCATCTTTATATTTTGCATGGTTTTTTTCTGGCTAATGCTTTCCCACTTGGAAGACTTGCTTCCAGCTTAAGCAACATGTTAAAAATAGTCTTGCTGCTCTTTTTGGCCCCAGGTGCTGGACTGAAATCCTGCTCACAAATTGCTTTCAAAGCCAGAGATGATGTGTTTGTTTACAAATACACACATCACTCCCATTTTGGGCTTCATTACTATTAGTTGTTGGGGTTTGGTGGGTGGAATTTATGAACCATGGACACTGCACTTAAATATCCTGGCCACATGTAGCTTTGCACAAGGCTTAAAATCTAACTTCTAGAGTCAAATAATATTAGCACTGACAGCAAGTCCAAATCAGTGACCCCAAAATGCCAAAGGCTTTCAGGTGCTGGTAAAGCTAGTGAAGCTCTCTGGCATTTAGTGAAAAATGGATGACTTGGCAGTTGAACACTCATTCAGCAACATAACAAACCCAGACAAACCAAAAGAGATTATTGTATCTTTGGGGATGAACGTAAACAGAAGATGCATGGATGCTCGCCAGCGTTGCCTATTCTGCACATGCTGGATTGAGAAATCAACAGCGCATCACAGCACAGACAGGTGAATGTGCTTCTCTTGTAAAACAACAGGTATTTCCCAGGCAAGTCTGCCAAACAATATTAAGAAACAGCATTGTAAAAACCAGCTAAATTTACTAGAAGAGGCAAGCGATAAGTATGTCACACTCCTGGGCTGCATTCTTCTGCAAAGAAACGTGATATACCTCAAGGATAAGCCCAGAGGATACTGGGCTAACAACCGCTGCTGGCATGAGCTGCTGTCGCTCCAGCGGCCAACGCTGCCAGGAGATGGTTGAGCATCCATCCCAGGCAGCACACAAAATGCTGCGCTGCTGCCAGGCCCTCGAGCACGAGAGGGCACTGTCAGGCTGTACGAGAAGTGGAAAGAGCGCACTCGATAAGGCTTATCAGGAGCAAATATTTCAGCAAATTTAACAAGCCAAGCATCTTGCTGATAAGATTACTAAGGCAAAAATGGATAGAAGAAAAATTCAAGGAGCTTACGTTTTATTTTCTTTTAGTCTTTCAAGTGTTCCAAGTTTGGGTTTATTTATATTTTTATTTTTTTTTAATTAAAGGACATAACAAGTGACAGCTAAGGAACAAAAAAAGATGAGCACTTACTGGAATGACTGTAACACCACAGTGCTCCCAGTGCCTCTGAGAGATCCAAGACTGCATCACTGAAGAGGCCGAAGCTCCTATGAAAGAGAAGTACAGTGGTGCCAAGGACAGTCACAGATTTGATGAGGTTAGAGTGGGGAGCTCAAACACGATCTGCCCAGCAAGTTGTGATCCCAGGCACCCCTGACAATTCTGTATCTTCTCCTGTAGTGCCCCTGCCCTGAAGGAGGTTCTCTGGAATGCTATTTCCCTGTCTCACTGACAACATTTGGCAGCAACTTACTTCCCACCAGAGCTGGGTGCCCCACCAATGCTCTGGGACATGGGCAACAGTCCCCAGTTTCTCAGGGGGTTGTTCTTCAGGGATTTTCATCACTGATTTTGTGGCTTCTGTGAAAGACTGAGGATTTGTTTAAGAGGACTAAGAGCCATCCCTGGAAAACTGTGTACTCTATCCTATACTGCACTTTTGCTCTGAGGAAGCTTCTCCACAATGCTGCTCCTCCACCTCAAAATTATGAAAGTGTTTGAACAAGGCTAGCCTGCCCCTGGCTGACAGCAGAATAGACTGAGGAGGTAAGCACCAGAGAGTGCTGTTTCTTTTTGCAGGTATTGGTATCTGTGATACAGGTGAGGCTCTGAGAAGGTGACATGGGAAATCAGTTTAAAAAGGTTGCTTCAGATTCTTTCAATTTGCTCCGAAAGCAGAACGCAGTAGGACAGGAGACCTTCAGAGGCCAGAGCAGGAGAAGAAGAAAAGCATGAAGTATCTGGAGGTAATGATGTAAAATTTGAATTTGTTAGAAGCTTCTAGGGAAGGAAGGGCCCAGCCTGGATTCACATTTTGCATCTGCCTCCCATTTTGTTAAGTTGCCTATCCTCAGGAAGCCTTTTTTTGTCTGGACGGGGATTTCTCCAGAACAACATTCATTTTCAGCAGGGTTCTGCAGGAGCCATGATCAAGGCTGCCAGTAGGATACATCAGTCCTGGCCTGCCCTGCAGCATTTTCCAGGCAACAGCCCCATGGTGGTAACTGTCATACCAATCACTTTTTCATTCTCTTTCCAGCAAAGGGAAGATTGTGCCTGATTGAGCTTCACTACTGATTCATTTCTGTCCCCAAGATTCAGTGCCAGCACATAAACCCACTAAGCCCATAGCGTTCCTGTAGCTTGCGACTCACACAAAGCGCAGAACTCAGCATGCAGCATGTTGCCTGTACCAAGACCTTCACTCTAAGGAAATACTCAATCTCCGAGTCTCCTTTAGAGCCTCTGAAAATAACCCCACACAGCACACTGTTAGGGGAATGTGCTGTGGAGACCTGGATTTCACATCTAACAGATCAGCTGCACAAAAATTCCACAAAACCAAAACAGGGACTTGAAGCAAATAGGCAACATCTAGCTCTTCTGCTTTTCACTTTCTTTTGGGAGACATAGATCAAAACCAGTCTGGCAACACTCAAAGCAGTACTACACAGCACAGCTGAGGTGGTAACATTGTTGAGAAAAACATCCAATTTAAAGATAGAAAGTACCAGTGTGGACTCCTATACTTTCTGTAGAGGCACGAGGAGCCTGACGATGGCTTTAAACAGGTCAAGTGAATCTCCACTATGATCTTAGGCATGATCTGTCTCTTCTAAGGACACAGACATAATAACTAGAAAGTTTAAGGTTGGCTATTTGCGTGGATCTCTCAGTTACAGGAGTGCAGAAAAGTGGCTTGCCTGCTCTGTCCCAATGGAGAGAGTTTCACAGGTGTACCTCCAAGAAGCATAGGTAGCAACTTGACTGATTTCCCAGGCCTCACCAAAGAGATAAGGAGGATTCAAGACCATTAAGGATGAGTGCCATCTGTTTGGAAAGTTATTTAAAGTCAACGTTTCTGTGTGCAAACAATTGAAAACATTATGATATACTAAGTACATTTGTAAGATGTATTGGTGAGAATTTGTAAGGCCTCACCCTGAACGTATCTTCATTTTCATAAAACCTATGCTGCAGACAACTTTATATGAAGTTGTACAGATATCAAGTCATCCCTGAACAACGTGTGCTCTAGGTACTACAAAGGAAGGAAGCTAGAGTTCTCTCCACACACTCACCCAGACACACCCAAGGCTCCTTAACAAATCCATGCTTTCAAATCCCATTGAACTTGTCTTAGATGAACTTAACCATGAGCAGGGACTGGGAAAAACTTGCCATAAAACATAGCTCAGAAGATGTTTCAGAAACGAAAAAGTACCGAGAAGACTGAAAAGTGTAGATGGGTCAAAGCTGAGTTTCCCATAATTTCAGGAATTAACGAAGCTATCAACAACATGCACAGCATTGCTGGCTCTGTTTCCAGGATGCTTGCAATATTGGTATAAGATCAGTGCTGTGGGACAAGCAGAACTATTGCTCTTCACTGCAGTGGTCACGAGGGTTCATCTCCTAATGCTTCACCCACCGAACCCCTATAATTAGGGAGTCAATTCATTCCTTCACCTTTTCCTGTTCTTGATATATAGAAAGTAGTGAGCTGTGTGGCTTAAAATTATCTCTTTGTCATGACTGGGAGCCAGTTTCATGATTTTTAAGCATATGGAGTTGACAGTACCCATGACTGTGGATGTTCAGGTACAGATTCATGAAGGACCATGAAAGCATGAACAGTTTGTTTATGACGACAAACAGGAGGCCTCAGATGCTTACTGTATACGGTAGAAAGTTTTAACTTAGAGGATCCTTTGCCCTTTTTTCATACAGAATAATCCCAACCAAAGAGGGAACCAATATTTAGCACTACTGTCAGTGACCAGTGCCTTTGAGGACAACAACAATCCACCCACTGAGAAGGATTCCTTCCTTTGTCTACAACTCAAAGAAGGAAACACAATTTTATTATTGGGTTGACCTAAAAAAAATGCAAAGATTTGTATTCAGACAGCTAGTTTCATAAGTGGGCCAAAACCTCTAGTTTTGTAATGTGGCACAGTCCTCTGAAAGCCAGATTTCCAAAAGCACATAGTGCCAATTTCTCAGCTTAGACTGAGAACCCACAAATTGGCTAGACCATCTTAAGTTCTTTGCACATATTATCTCCTATTGGGACAAAATCTTTTAAAAAAAATCTATCCATAACTGAATGAAACCACAACACTTACATCTGCAAACAATTTGGCCCAGAATATTTTTCTCCCTAGTCATGCTTATGCAAAGGAAAAATGCTACTTTTCTAGCAACTCCTTTATCCATGTTATTCACATGTACTGATGCTCAACTTTCTTGAATACCTGGGAGAAAGAAGTAGGGTCATGGGGTTTTTTTCTCCCTGAATAGAATTTAATTAGCTACAAAAGAAAAAGCCACTTCTAACCCCAAAATACAACTATTCTATAGCTAAAAAGCAGATGGTTTCGCTTTGAAATGAAACTCCTTTAAAAGTGATATCAGAACTCCTATTCATGCAAATAGTTTTTGTCTGCAAGGGTAGTTATTCTTGAAGGACTTGAAGATGGAATTGAAACATCATTTAGAACATGAAGAAAACTAAGTCCATAGTTTCAAACAGGATATTAGAGGGGAAACCAGCAGCTCACATTGTGTTGGGCACAGTCAGTTCTGACTAAAATAACTGACAATTACATTATTTAATAACCTTTTGAGTCTCAAACTGGCAGCAAACCTAATATTTCAGCTATTTGGATAAAACTATTCCTTGTCTCTAGGGTATTGCTGTTTATTTGCCTCAACTCTATTAATTCCTTCTTAACCAGGTATTCAGAAAATGTGTGATAGCAGAATTGATCAGTCAAGACATACTGAACATTCTTTTCCAGACGATTGAGAAATAATTCATTTAAGTATGGCTTTTGCAACATCTTTGGCTACACTGTCCCTCCCACTAGCTTCTTATAAGGATAAAGAATTGCATCTCTTATTGTCCCACTACAGTTTTTTTTCTCCACAGGATTTAGCAAAACATTCACATACACTTTTACTTCATTTAGAGCAGGAAGTTATTTCCTCCGCCCCCCAATAAAACAGTTCCCCACTTGCTCCCCAAGAACATTATGTAAATTGTCACAGCCAGGCACAACGACATCCAATGTTAAAACACTAAGCACGTTCACGTCCCATTGCTAAAGTATATTCAAAGGTAAGCAAATGGAATAAGAAAAATAATGGAAAGACTAAACCTTAAGTACAGGAGGGGAAGGAAACTAACAAGAATTACCTACAGCCTTCGCATAGGAAGGAGCAGATCCATGCCTCTTAAGGGTTACTTTGGGCAAAGAGACTGGCTTCCAGGCTACAATTCATCTACAAGAACCTGACTTCCTCTGACTGTCTCACCAGACTTTGTAAAGTTTCTCAATCTGTTTTGGCTTGCAGCCTCTTTCCCCTTGTACCATCCCTCACCTGCTGCAGAGGGGTCCCTTTGCACAGCCTCCAGCACACTGTCTGCTCTGGGGAGTGCATTAACAGTAGAGCTACCGACTGTGCAGACAGCACAACTGCTCCGAAACACTCAGAAGCTATGAAGATAGTGCTAAATGCCTGGCCTTATTGCCATGCATCCATGCAGTATTTCCCACACCCAGAGAGGCACCTTCTGCTTGCTGGAAGTCACATAGGACCAGCAAATAGCAGCAAGAATTCAGAAAAAAAAATATCCAGACACAAACCTAGGATTCCGTCCTGGTTTCAGCTGGAAAGGAGTTAATTTTCTTCCTAGTAGCTAGTGTTTTAGATTTAGTATGAGAATAATGTTGATAATACATATTGTTTTAGTATAAGTTAAGTCAACAACTAAGTCAAGGAGTATTTCAGCTTCCCATAGAAGCTGAGAGGTAGCATAGACAGGACAAGCTGGCCAAAGGAATATTCCACACCACAGATGTCACGCTCAGTATATAAGCAGGGGTTGGCTGGGGGGCAGGAATTTACAATCACTGCTCAGGACAGGCTGGGTAATTGATCATCAGGTGGTGAGAGCAATCGTATTGCATCACTTTATTTTGTATGTTCTTTTACCATTTTTTTTTTCCCTCTTCCATTGCTGTTCCATTAAAGCGTCTATCGCAACCCATGAGGGTGGTTTGTTTGTTTAGGTTTTTTATTTTCCTCTTTTCTCCATCTTCTCCCTACCCTACCAGGGGAAGTGGGGGAATTGAGTCAACAGCTGCGGGTCCTAGCTGCTGGCTGGGGTTAAACCACAACAGATCCCTATCTGAATTTCGTATTCCCAACAGAATAAGGGTGAACAGCACATTGAGGTTTTTCATTTGGCCTTTTACAAAATTATGGGTTATTTTCAGAATGCAGCTTTTATTTCAGTCCTGGTTTGTTTGGTTCAGGCTTGTATCCAAACCTTTTAAAAAACAGTTCAGTTAAAACAGTTGAAGTAGTATAGGGTTTACTGTACTTTTTCCTTTAACAGTTTTGACTGGAAGCAATTTGGGTCAGGAGCCTTTTATTATTATTATTATATGTATATTCAGGCCCCAGCACTGATCCTGATGGACCTAAGTGCAATAATAGATGTGGTAGATACTCATCGTTTATTCTCACTTTAAAGTGACTGGATAGTTTCACCATTAGGTGGCGCCAGAGAATATTTTAACGTTAATAGGAAGGACCACTGGAACCGAAATCTGGAATAGCCTTAAAGCAGATGTAGCCACTAAATTAAAAAACATATATAGTCATCTTTGCTATGCATATGCGCACTTTAATTACTTGACTATAAGTGATAGCTTTACACAGCTCATCAGAATGCAAGTTACAGCTGAAGCCATGTTTTCTTTATTAACGAGTTTTTTCTATTCTTAATCACACATGACAAGTATTTAATGTGAAATTGCCATACAGTTTGATTTAACTGAGATGAATGGCTGTGCAGTGTTTTATTTGTCTTACTGAAAAGAGAAATATAGCTCTGCCCAGACAATTCCAAATGTAGGCTATTAAAAAAGACCCTTTCAAGAGTCCCTGTGCATATCTGGTACAATTCCAGCCAGGTCTATGAATAATTTACCAGCTAATAAGCTCTTTTCTGTTTATTAAATAATACTCTTAAGAATAGTAAGGCGGGACATAAGCAGTAGCCATATGTTTCTTCTCAAGTTCCAGCTAGACAAATGACCTGAAAATTGCTGTTGCAAGAACTTCTAAAACATATGGCTAAGTACAGGGAATTTGTTAACTTCTTGTGTCAGATCCAAGAGTTTCCAATTATCAACAAAAGATGGCATACCAACCCAATTACTCCTGATATATTCCAGTCAAGACAGATTCCAAGTAACCATAGCCGTGTGGGCGTATGTGGTTTGAAATAACAGGAATCACTGAGAATTTAGTGTAAATAGAAAAAGAAGTAGACCTTCTACATATCACATCCAGACAAATGTGTCCCAGTGTGCTGAATGTGCTTTCAACAGGAAGCAAGAATTTTTAGGCATTCTACCAATGCTGATTTCAAGCCATCATAAACTATTAGAGGTACGTTTACTTTCCAGCATTACAGAAAACTCCTGCAACAGCTTATTTATTTCATTTGTCAGAGTGGGAAAAAAGACGTGTTTCTTACATAAGATAATAAAAATGTACCAAATCATTTTCAATTACTTTTTTTTTTAATTATTAATTGCAGATTGCTTTTTAAGGCAATATCCTTGTGGTGCTGGATAAACATGAGGCTGCAATTAACTGTCAGAACACTGGCCCTTTACTGATACATCTGACTAAGCAACTGAGTCCAGTCCCATGGTCTTACTCACAGGAGCACTTAGACCCAGACTCTGTAGACATACCGTGCTTTCATACCATGCCTTACCCAAAGAATCTCTACGCATTCTACTTGACAGCAAGTTGGAAAAATAATGATATACTCACAACAGTGAACCAGAATTCATAGAACCGCTACGGAAAAAAACATGAGGAACACATTTGTAAACTAAACAATATTTCATATTCATAGTGTAAAATTTATTACATCATCTTAAGAGCTACATAAACTGTCAAGGATTATTCCCACTCTACTATGTCAGTGTGTAAATCCAGGTCAATGACAGTATGTTCTTCACTAGGTATTTTTCTGGGTTAATTTTTGTTTTAATCACACATTCATCTTGCAAGGAAGATAAAGGTCCACAGGTCACTTCGTGCTGCGTTTAGATTCAAATTCAGCATGATGAAAGCCACTGCTAAGGTCCTTTATATTTAGCTTCCAGCTACTGCAAATGTTCTGAGGCTTAAGCCATGGGTGGTAACAAAACGTACTAAACGACAATTATCCATAGGCAAGCCAATTACTGAGATGCTTGTCTTTTTAATCAGTCACAGCCCTGCAGTCACTTCTCAGACGTCAGTCCCCTCGGGTCAAGTCGTTCAACCCCTACCAGAGCAGAATTCACTTACTATGCTACAGACCTCTGGCTTTGCTCTAGCAGGAACACAGCCTGACTAAAGGCTGCAGGAACATCCCTAATGGGCCGCCTGCTGACGAAAAAGCCTGAAAAATCATGCATCTGCTGAAGTGAGAGAAAGAAGCCCCACAAAGCCTGAGAACCTCCTCATCTTCAAGATTTCCAGTCAGAGTTGATCACAAGGGACACTGGTCCATTCCAACCAAAGTAAACAAAATTCATGGAAAACAATCCCCAAATACTTAGAACAGACTAAACATTGAAACAACTGCCTTTACAAAAGATGATTTTGAGAGTCTAGAAATGCAGTCTTTTCCTATGGCTAAGTTTTCACTTTCATGAAACTTAAAGTCACTAATTTAACTAATCCCTCATTTATTGCATTGACTTTATGAGTAGTACCTCAGCTGTTAGTGCAAAAAAAAAAAGGCAGATTTTTTTTAAAATACAACTCTGGTCTAACTAATGTATCATGAGGAAGAAAAAGAAAGAAGAGTCACATTTCATACCTCCCTAAAATTATCTTTAACTACAGGAGGAATATTTAAAAAAACCTAAAGATCACTCTGAAATTTTCTACCTCCGTGCTATCTGAATGTAAATGACTGATGTATTTATCCCAAACGCAAGATAAAAACTAAACTGCTGTTCCTTATCAGAGCAAATAATATCTGGCACTGTTCTTAGGAATTTCCAATATTAACCCACCTGTAAACCAAAGAAAACATTTTCTCATAGCTCAGGAATCACAATGCCATGGCAGCTCATTTGTAAGGCATAGGAATGTTGCTTGTGAAACTTAATCTGGTATGAGCAGATGGAGCTTTTTCAATGATTAGCTATTGTTTTATCAGCTCCATGATGCAAAAACATGAATTTTCACCTGCATGTTAATGATATATAACTGGCAATGCTTCCTCACTACCAGAGTGTTAGTAGTCAATAGGTTTTCCTAGGTGTCCTTATACACCTTTTTTCCTACTAAAATGTGGAAAAGTATTCAGAAAACTATGCCGTGAATCAAAATACCTACTTCTAAGTCAGCGACAATCCACCTGCCAAAACACCAGTCCCCACTGCACAGTATGCTCCGCTTGTCAAACTTGGGCTTTCAGACTTGCATATAGCAACGGCCAAACACATTTTTATCTCCTCCTTTTCATGCTATTAATTTTGTTGGAGATTGTACTTTCTCCCTGAAGCACATTGTTTCACATGCTGTAGCTTAAAATATGTGACTTCATTCCAGAAAGACATTTAAGCAGACACATTAATGCAATCACATAAGTAAACCTATTGATTTTGGTGAACCTATTTGTATGCATAAAGCCAAACTTAAACACTACAGTGAATGATGGCCTTTCTTTGTAATCTCATATGTTGTCTAGAATCACCTAGCTATCTTAATGTCATGAAATGTATGTGCAACCGATAAGCTTTAGCTATTTCAGAATACTTGTGTCCACAGTATTAGCTAAACATTGATACGATGGTACCACAGAGTGGGTACCCCAGGGATCTAAATCCTGCTCACTTTTCCTTCTGAGGGACAGGATATTACAAGTGAGTCTCCTGACTACTACACTCTCAAAGGGGATTCAAGAAGTCTGTTCCTCCACATCAATGTTCAGCGTCACTGCAGTAACTGTACATCCACTGGTGGATTATGTCTGGTTTCGACATAATCCTATATAAATAAATAAAAATTAAAAATAAAAACTGTCTGTTTTACTGTATTTCTGGACTGTTTCTACACATAAGTGATAATGCAACTTTCATCTGCTCTCACCTCAAGACACATGTGCCCTTTGCAACCCCAGCACTATCCAGTTTGTTACACAAAATGAGTTCAAGAAGGGTATGGACTAGTTAAGTGAGCACACAGCATCTGTGCAGAAGCCCTTGTATTGCAGTGTTACACCTCATAAATGAGAGCCCCCATCTCCCTGCTTCCTTACATCACTCTCTGAAATTGTACTGCTCTTCACTAACTCCACCTGCTCTTCCTCGCACATGACAGCGTATGGAAGGGCACTGCTCTTGTTAGCTGAAGTCACTGCTGCACCTCTTAAGATTAATTTGGTTCAATGTCTCAGCCAGTGGTTTTGTAATAGATATTAAGAGATTTGCTTATTTTAAATATCCAGACAGTCAGATAAGACACACTCAGTCCATTTTAGCATAAAATGCATAACATTCTTAGAGCAAAATGTGCAAAACTCCCACAAGTATTTAAGTTAATAATTAAAAGGCCTTCCCCTAGGGTTAACCAAGCCAAGTTAGCAATTCATCTCATTTAAAAGTGCACATACTAGGACGAAAAAGGAATTATTTCACATTTCATCCATGCATAGCTCCATATTATAACCGCATACAGAAATACAATATGCATCCAGAGAAGTAAAATATTGCTACGTACTTTGGTAGTTGTGACAGAGTGCAGTAAGCCACATACCTTGGAGCCATCCAAGCCTCTCAGTGCCCCTCAGACTGCTACAGAAGACATACCTGCATATCAAACTACTCTGCTGACTGCACCAGTTCAAACACTATGGCATTCACTAAGAATACAGGCAGATTTGTACATGTAAAAATACATTCACAAAGTTACTTGTACTTTATACCTCCTGTATGGTCCATGGTAACTTGTGACTGCTGGTCCTAGCCAGTCACTACTCCAAACAATGCTTGAAAAGCAAATTTGCTTTAATCCCAATATTGTTCACAGCTTTGCAGAACAATTAAACCATAGAAGGCGGCAGCAAGTGGAAAAAACATTTCCAGGGGGCACAAAAATAAATTAGGTGCTTGATTCCTACTGTAAATGAATCTAAATTGACTGCTTAATTCCATCGGTTTTCTGAGAATCTTTTTAATATACTCACCTACATCAGCTAAATCCAGAAACACAATAATCCCAGCAGGCTCCAGTTTAGCATTTTTAGAAAGTAGATCTGTCTCTTCTCCTGCCAGAAAATTGCTCAGCAGAAAAACAACGTTAGTGTGGTCAACCTTACAAAAGATGACTATTACTTGATACCGTGTAGCTCCAGGGGAGAGACCAGTTGCTGCCTCCATTAGACAATAAACAGCGCTTTCACGACAAACCTAACTCTGTCCCCATGCCCCCCATCTATAGGAATCAAAGCATTACGCGTAACAACAGAAAAGAAGCAGCTCCAGTTACCACAGTAGAGGGGCTGTATTTCCCAAAGGCTGTTACCACTCTGTGCATGCAAGACATCAAGGACCATTAAAAAAAAAAAGCCATGAACAACAGTCCTGAGGAAAAAGTGACATATAAAAGGAACACAAGAGTACAGCACCAAATCCAAAGCCAGAAAAAAGTGGGAGACTGGAAAGATAATAAGCGATGATACCAGAACAAATTATTAAGTGATTTTTGACCAATTAGAGTCTAGAGCATGTTAAGAATGTCATGGCTTTAACTAGCAGATGTAGGGTATAATAATAGTAAGATAAGCCTTTAACAAAGTTCCACATAACATCCTTGTAAGTAAACTAGAAAATTGTGGTCTGGACTAAGTTTCTAGAATAAGACCATACAACACTTTGAAATGCAAAATTCAGAAAAAATCCTCAGTATATTTCACACAAGAAGAAAATAGGATCATAGACTGAATTAAGGTGGAAGGTCATCAAGCCCAGTCAAAGCAGGGCCAAATAGATCAGGTTGCTCACAGCCTTGTCCAGTCAAGTTCTGGCACCTCCAAGGATGGAAATCCCACACTCTCCCTGTGCAACCTGTTCCAATATCTGCCCACCCTTAAGGTGACCATGTTCTAAGTAAGATCTTTTCAGGACTTTGGGTGCTAACCTCTGTTTGCATCCTGTCATCAACTGACTACTCTTTTAGAAAAAACTAAGAAGAACGGCTATCAGGCAACCCTGCTATCTGCAGCCACAGTAACACCAGCGATCGCGCTGAGGGCAACACCAATTGTTCCAGAAAAAATACTGTTTAATGAATTATTCATCTTTGGAAATAAATATCGTTAGGGCTTAAACTATTTTTCAGATGAATGCTATGTCAACATACTATCTTAGTAATTACTGTGGAAGCCCAGGTTTGGCTTTATTATTTGTAGCTCATTCATGGAGTAAGATAGTAAGCATTCCTACATAGTCTTGCTAATAATTGTGTTCAGATGCTTTTTGGTTTGTTGTGGGTTTGTTTTGGTTTTGTGTGGGTTTGTTGGGGTTTTTGTGTGGTTTTTTTTTTTTTTTAAGAGCAATACAAGCCTTAGTCA
>JAOXJK010000002.1:8512609-8522922 GCA_025774025.1 Xenus cinereus | reverse complement strand
GGTTTTGTGTGGGTTTGTTGGGGTTTTTGTGTGGTTTTTTTTTTTTTTTTAAGAGCAATACTAGCCTTAGTCAGAAATCATCAAAACACAGGATATTTTGAAAGTGACATTTTACATTTCAAAAATTAGCATATTAGCAAATCGAGCATCAGGTATTTATTAGGCAAACTAAAGAACATGCTTCACAGCACTGCCAAAGACTATTTGTTACACAAGGATCTCTGGATCAAATCTCTATCTGCTACATGGACAAACTCATTTACTCCAACATGTCTGTGTAAAAATGTTCAAGAGCAAAAAGTATTCCTTCATGTCCACTGAAGTTCTTGGCCCTTTACAGCCACTAACCTGATAAAACACTCTTACAGACTTGTTTTAGGAATGTAATTCAGTCATTTCAGTGCTTCCTGTCTCTGCCTCTGTGGGCTAGTAAACTTGACTTCAACAGTTTGGTTACATTAACCTAGCTTTTCTTGCCATTACTATGATGTTTTTCTTTCTTCTGAGTACTGTGAGTCATTTCCTTAAATCTTTGCTGGTTTGGCTGCAGTCTTTAGGATAGTAGGAACTGCCAATGCTCCTCTTCCACTTCTGGTTTTAATTCCACTGTGTGCTAGAACCATTTCTCTATTACACTGGCTTTATCTAAGGTATTTTTGTTCAAGTAATTAAGATTTTCACCCAATGTAAAATCGTCTAAGCTCAGCTGTCGGTGTATCTTCTTTGAAGCCATACAAATTTACAGTTGTTGAGGGTCCAAACCCTATGTTCTTTTACCATTCGGATAATGCCCTTGCAGATGACTAGCTGTTCCCCATGTGTTTAGAAACATGGCTGTACTACTCCATTCTTTCATTCCTCACTGTAGACTAAGGAGTAAATGGAAAAAAAAAAAATCATTACCCCTAAATATGTAAACTCTTCTGATGCATTTTGATGGCTTGGGTAGTTGCCTATGTATTCCTAAGCCTTAGGCAGGGAAAACATACAACAAAAGGAACAAGAATATCAATACATGAAGTCTTTGACCCCTGAACATGAACAATTTTTTTATTCATGTCTCCTATGAAGGCAGGCTGAGAGAGTTGGGGTTGTTCAGCCTGGAGAAGAGAAAGCTCCAGGGAGACCTTATAGCAGCCTTCCAGTACCTAAAGGGGGCCTACAGGAGAGATTGGGGGGACTTTTTACAAGGGCATGTAGTGATAGGACAAGGGGTAATGATTTTAAACTGAAAGATGGGAAACCTAGATCAGATACTAGGGAGAAATTCTTTACTGTGGGGGTGGTGAGACACTGGAACAGGTTGCTCAGAGAAGCTGTGGATGCCCCATCCCTGAAGGTGTTCAAGGCCAGGTTGGATGAGGTTTTGAGCAACCTGGTCTAGTGGGAGGTATCCCTGCCTGTGACAGGGGGCTTGGAACTCGATGATCTTTAAAGTCTCTTCTAACCCAAACCATTCTACACCATCAGTTGCCTGAAAGATATAGTTCAAGATGATAGGTCCAGAACAGCCCAGACAAAGGTGGTTTGCATTATTTTTGAACCACTTGGGCTCAAGACTGTTACCACTTCTGAAACAGTTCTTATTGATAGTGGACTTTAAAAGACCCCATAAAAGTATAAGATACCAAATGGCTTTCCACAGAAAGTGCCTGCTTCACCAAAACGTTATACAGATGAAGAAGAGAAAAAATGATGACTACTGAAACTACCTTTGTACAAGGCCACTACACAGAAAAATAGGGTACTCCAGCACCTATATGCTTATAATACTTGTAAGTATTTAGATACTTATAATGCTTATAAGTATCTAAAGAGTGGGTTGAAGGAGGAGGGAGCCAGACTCTTTTCAGTGGTTGCCAGTGAGAGGACGAGGGGCAACGGGCACACGTTGGAACATAGGAGGTTCCACACAAATATGAGAAAAAACTTCTTCACGTTGAGGGTGACAGAGCCCTGGAACAGGCTGCCCAGGGAGGTTGTGGAGTCCCCTTCTTTGGAGATATTCAAGACCCGCCTGGATGCAGTCCTGAGTAACATGCTCTAGCTCTAGGCAATCCTACTTTGGCAGGGGAGTTGGACTAGATGATCTCTATGATCCCTTCCAACTCTAAAAAAATACAGTGAAATCTAATAATCTTGCCACTAGCACCAACAGGATGGTGCACATTTGTAGTATCACAAGAGCCAGCTGTAGTTGCAAAGCCAGACTTGCTTCACTGCACCACCCCCCAACCATTTAGATCATGGCTGTATTTCTGTCAAACACAATGGCAAAACCAAAGCTACTCTCTTCCCAGTCATTACCCACGTTTAATATGTGCATTAAAATAAACTAGTTTTACCAAAAATGTAATCACACAATAGGTCATCTCCCTTGGTAGATCGAACAGCCCAAAAAGGAAGGTATCTTCCGCTCTCTCATTGCTAAATTAGATATTTAAATGATCAAATTACACACCATATAATAAAGCACAAAATATGAAAGAAAAGAAAACAGGACTGCTCTCATGCACCCTTACAATGCAATTTGTACAGCTTGGATGCTGTTTTGCTCTATATTTAACAGCTGTATTTAGCTATATTTAACATTCGGAGTGGTATTGTGCTGAATTAAAGCACAAATGGGGAACATAAAATATTGATAAACATTATCTACAAAAAACCCTAACTGTTCTGAATTGCCGTAGCAGAACTAAGCTTCTGTAGTGTAGTGCAGAAAAAATCATGCAAGGGAAAGATTATTTCAACTATGAGTTTCTTTATGCTTATGATGAGGCAGTTTCCCTGCCTCTTACTGAGTACTTCCATGTCTTCTCATAAAGACAAGAAGTTTTTTGCTCTCACAGCCAGTTCCGTGTTAAAGTTCATGGACCTTTTGTCTCCCTTCCTTTACCAGAGGTCATATGTTTATTTTGTCTTTGAAAACAGAACAAAAAGTTCTCCAAGAATCATGCAAAACCAGACATCAAAGCTCCTAAGAATATTACAAGAGGAACGGAATTGAATAAAAACTAAGAGAAGATCTTTTCAAGAGTAGATTTTTTCCCTCCAGTTCTATGATCTGCTCAAGTCAGCTCGGCTCAATCAACAAACTATTTTAGATAAAACACATTAAACACATTATTCAATTTACAAAAGGAAAGTAAAAATTGTCAATTTTTTATGTATTTTGTTTTGATATGACTTTTTACTCCATATCTTTTGTTCAGCTACTTATACCTGCATAAAATAGACATTACTGTTACTTTGGCAATAAATGACTGGAAATTCTGAAATAATAGGTTTTGGTGCTGGAGAAATACACGAATACACAGAGCAAAGGATATTGGAGAAACAGTTGCCTAGAGTTCAGACTGCAGCTCATGAGGGTCTCTGCTGGATACCTAGAAAACCACGTCCGTATCACCTTGTGTTACTGAAAAGCCCACTCAGCATAGCTCCATTAGCATTACCTCTGAAATTCCAATCACAATTAAACAATTTAAGTTTGCAATATTGACACTTACTCACTTCAGAGCTGGGATCCTTTTCAGGAATCCAGGACAACCAGCTGATAAGGGGCATTCCTACACTTCCTCCAGCAGGGAAGTTCCTACCGGGGAGCAGCAAGGGCAGGGCTGCCCCTCAAGGCAGGACAAGCCCAGGGAGCCCAAGCAGGAACAACAGAAAGAAAACTACTTACTTACAGCACAGGCCCAATGTCCAGCCAAGCCAAACAGAACAAGAGATGAAGCTCCAGCACAGTTCAAACCAGGACCACACACTCAGGGCTGAGCTCAAATAGAGCTCCTGGGCCCATGGGTGGAGAGTGTAGGTGGCTTCCCAGGTGAGGCTGGTCTGGGAAATTAAAGCCTATTAGTCCACTCAGAGCCCTGACAGTGGACGTGTGTGGCTACTGAGGACAGACAGATGAGTAGTTGTGTGGAATAAAAACAAGCATGTTTAATCGCAGTATCTATCTGGGTGGTTTTTTTACGGAACAGTGACTCACAAAGTGCAAGCAATTTTTTAGTAGTGAAATCGAGTATTAGACTCGTGTGAAAAAACAAAAAAAAATCCTCAAATCACGTTTTTCTGTTTGAATTCTGGTAGATAAACAAAGACTGATCTTTGCAGCTATTACCCTTTACTGCTGAAGTGTAAATGCATGAATTATACCGGCTGTTTTACAGAATATGAAAGGCTTGAGAACCAAGGATGTCTGAGCAGTGTAAAGGAGAATTTTTCTTCATTGAGGGACTATGATAATAATTCAGTAAATCTTATTTGCTGATAAAAAAGGAAGAATAATTTTTAAGAATGTATCATTGTTAAATGCAGTATTTTAGCTATGCAGAATGCTAAAAAAGTACACTAAATGTACAATAATAGTAAAACAAAAATGATCACAATATTATTAATAAAGAAATAATTTTATTTCTATTAATTTAGGAATAGAGAGGAAAACCGCTTAATTATATAGTTGACTTTGAGTGACGGAGAAACTCCATGGTAAAGGTATATCAGAAATTATTTTAGATTATTTAGATTTAGGTACCCTCTTTTAATAAAGACACTCTTTCCTGCCTGCCACTTTAAACCTATTTGAATAAAATAGAAGGGATGTGAAATACCTAAAATTCACCTGTGAGGAGTACAGAGGCAAGAGGGGAGTTTCAGAGCAGGAGTGATTTTTCCTAACACAGGAGAACTTCCAGTAGCTTCTAAGGAAGAAGGAGAGAGAATGATAGTCTCTCTTCCTCACAGGTAAGGAAATAATATGGTTATAAAATCCATTATTTAGTATTTAGATTCTAATTTACTGAAAATATTACAAAACAACCTTTCCTAATTTACAGATAAATAATGCACTCCCTTTGACAGCAATGCAGGATATCACCTGACATGACAAATTGATTCCCAGGGCGGTGCTCATGTTCTCAGCCTTTTTGGATCTTTAACTACATTCTAATTCAAGCTATTTTATTAAGTGTCTACAAATTAGGCAATAACAATATAGTCATTCTAATTGGTAGTACTTAAATCTCTCTTTATAGTTGATTTCTAATTAGATTTAGTGTGTGAATTTATTACTTTGCTTCTGAGAGCCAAAAGAGACAGGTTGCACTCTTGCCAGAAATTGTCACTGCAATTTCCAAGAGTGAAAACTCCTGGATTTCTGAGTCTCATACATTTGTTTCTAATTCCCCTAATGTTTCAGCAAAGACAAGGCTCACAAAGTCCGTCTGTTGAAAAGTCTTCCAGAGATTAAGATGTTTAACACTGCATGGCTGTAATAAATAACAGTGTATATATAAGGTTATACAGCACATTGAAAGTTACCAAATGTTAGCACCTTGTGTGTGATCAGTCAGACTTTTAAGCCTAGACTTTTTTAGATCCTCTGGTTTTCTGTCAGGTTCACCAAGGCTGTATTTATTCCCCTGCTCATTCTCACAACTTTAAATGGCTTGCTTTAAAATTCTTTGGTGACAGGTGAGGTACCAGAAAACTAGAAAAGGTCAAATATAGTGACTTTCTTTAAAAAAGGCAGGAAAGTAACCAAGAAATTTTAGCCTAGTCAATTTAACTTCTGCTCCCAGAAATATTCTGGGGAAAAAAAAGTTATCACACAAATTGGAACAGGTAACTGGAACAGGTAACTTAAAAAGAAGATCTATACACAGCCAGTATAGATCTGACAGGAACAAATCCTATCAGACTAATGTGCTGCTATAGTAGACCAGGGATGTCTGCAGATATGGGACTAGAGCAGAGGCCATACGGGAGGGCTTGAGCAGAGGTTAAACCCTGTTTCCCGTAACATTCCTATAAAGTAGAGCAAGAATTGTCAGTCGATGACATAAAAATGGGTGAATAAGCATCTCCACACAGGATTGTTGTCATTGTTTCACTGTCAAAATGGAAAGATGTATTAAATTGGACCGTGATATTCTATTCTGGTCCCATGTCCTTTCCATGCTTCATTGATGATCCAGGTGAGGAACTGAAAGTATGTTTCTTAGAGGGACAAAAAATAAAATGGCAGAAGTACAGCATTAGTGCAAATAGATGTTAAAAATCAGGAAAACAGTCTTTAAGAAAAACAGGATTAAATTCAATAGGGACAAGACCAGGAGACCATGCTGAGCAAGAGCAGTCAACACCACGAAGACACACGAGCAACAATTAGTTAGACAGTAGTTTTTTGGAAAAGAACCTAGGGATTACAGTACATCAACACAAGCCAGTAACATCATGCCACGGAGACAGGATAAGTACGACACAGAGAGGAATGAGCAGGAGTACAGTTTGTGAGACACCTGATAAGATCATGCAGTTCTGTTCAGCACTGGTAAGGTCTCAGCTGGGGCACTGTCTCCAGTTTTGTGCTTTGTACTTAAGGAAGGATGTAGATTACTGCGGAAAGAATTTGTTGGAGAGCAGCAAGAACTATAACTTCTGAGAATGGGCTGAAAGTAAATGAAAAGAACACTTTAGGACTGATCAATGCTTGATAAAAGCCTTCAAGCATCAAAGGTTTATATAAAGAAGAAATAATCTGTTCACCATGTCCATGTCAGACAGGACAAGGACTAAAGGCTTTAAATTGCAGCAAGAATAATTCAAGTTACTTATTAAGGGGAAAAAGTACTTCTTGATGGTAAGTGAAGCACAGGAATTTCCTGGAGAGGTCATGGAGACCTCATCATTAGAAACTGTAAAGGAGTGGATAAACAAGTATCTGTCAGGAACAAACTCAGCACAGTTAGGAGATGAACCAGATGACCTTTTTGAGATCTCTTTCCATCTTTTTTTATAGTCCGATGATTCAGTATAATTAAGAAGATGTTTCAGAATCTCTCTGTTCTTATGGTTAGAAAAAGAATTTATCTTGGGAATTTCTAGAAGTGGAAAAGTTTTATAATGGCTGTGGAGGACCTTTTATTTATTTGCTGGTGTGCCTTAAGTGCACCGCACTTTAGTACACAGTAGGTCACATTATCTTATTCTGAGAAATTGGAGTTAATGGGGCCTGCTCAGGGAACATGGCACAACATCATGAAAGTAAAAATATTATGGGATATTCTGCAAAATAAATGAATGCACAAAATAATGCCTTTCAAAACTCTCCTAAACAACTAAAACCAAATTTAGTATTCTCCCTAGAAAAACACAGATCACTTCTAAAGATTCTGCATGCCTCCTTCTCTTTCCCCACCCTCACTTCATAGCTTCCTCAGCTGGTCTTTCTGCACATGGCTCACTCCTCAAAAACATACAGATAACATCGCTTTACTTCATAATGGTGTGAAGTAAATGAATTTGAGAATATAAATAGATGCAAGCTCTGGATACAGACTGTGCTGTATTAATAATAAGTTACATTGCGTCACTCTTCCATTTATAGATAACCTCTACGTCTTGCGCTCGTGGAGTGGAAAGATAGCCATACATCAGCTTCATGCTTTGGCAGCAGCCCCGAGGCAGACCCAAAGCTATCTAATGCTGCTTGGTGACTGTCACCTCTTGTCCCCAGGTCCAAGGATAGAGCCACATTCTTCACAGGAGAAATCCTATAGCTCTCTCTGTTTGGGGAGTTTACACAGTCCCAAACAGATGCAGCAGATCAACCAATACCTGAATCTCCTTTAAAATCATAGGATCTATTCCACCCCAACAAATATTATACAATAGGCTTTGAATATATGCTGAGTGTGAGAATAATATGTACATATTCGGCTTCACTTTTTTCTGAGATTTGCAGATATTATGTGTGTGTGAGGTGAGGAGAAGAGACCAGAATGAAAAAAAAAAAGGGGGAAATGTAGCAAAATAGACATGGTATGCCAAAATGAGAAAGATCCTGTTATTCTTTTCTTTGATCAAGCTACTGGCCACAGAAAAATGGCCAACATAAATTATATATGCCAAAGTCAACTTCAGCTGACGTTCTTTCTAGCCATTTGATCTTTTATCTGCCAACTTCCACCCATTTTCCCCAATTGTATCCACATTTAATATTATTTTAGCCATTAAAATGCGGTTTTCTACTTAGTTGAAGTTTTCTGTGTAACAGACATTTTATTCTTCCACTGCAATATACTGGAGAAATAAAATGCCATTTATGCAACAGAAGTGATACTCTACTGAATATATACTACCGATAACAACTCCTAATCACTAACACTGTTTCCTTTTCTGATCATTTATATGGATTTAAATAGGAAATCAAAGAGTTTATGTCTTATTTTTAGTTGAGAACCATACCATGAAAGGGTTATTTTCAGTGAAAAAAAAAATCAAGCTGTGTACATCATTATTTTTTAAGAGATCTTTGAATTATTATATTGTTTATGTGGCTGCTGAAAAAGTATACTGCTGAGTTCAACCACAGTTAATTGATGCGAAAGAAGATTTCTGTGGCTATATTGCAGGAACTGATGATAAAACACAAGGAAAGGGACCTCCTACATTGAGAATCTCTGACTGTAAATCTCGCTAGTTTATGAGTGGAAAATACCCAAATAATTGTTTCGCTCAGAGGTACTAAGCACCTGTAGCTGCTGTGGACTGTAATTGATGCTGTCAACACTCATAACTTCTGAACACTTGGGTTGTGTGACTCACTGATCCTGGCATCTAGAAGACAGACAACTCCAGCTGGTGCTGATCTGAGGTGAGGCAGCAGACTTCGCTGAGTTTTAGGTTGTTTTGATGTGGACAGTATTCACTTTCCCATCTGAAAAGAAAAAAATCAAAACAAAGGGCGGTTGATAACTGTAAACTTCTCTAATTGGGAAGAAAAAGACCTTCAGTCTTTCCTCAGACTTCCCTGCACACCTGAAGTATTGTCATGCTACAAGCAAACTATTGAGAGAAACTGAGATTGCGGTGTTTTCATGGCATATATTCATATTTTGTTCTATTGTTTTCCACTTTTGTTCTATTGTTTTTTTACTTTAGCTGTTTTATTTCCCATTGTCATGAGAATTATCAGGATCTTGTGACCAGTGTGTTGCCTACAAGCCACTGGCTAGCGTCCACAGAGGCTGTGAGACCACCAGGAGAATTAAACACTACAGCTGAGTACTAGACATTTCCAGTAGGAGGGCCTCCCTCCAGGCACATGGTGTTCAGTAGAAATGAAACCCCGGGTGTCACAGAATTCACACTGTCATGGCGCTAAGTGGGAAATACGAGAAGATTCAGTAAGCCAAAACCTGAACCTCTGTAAAAATGATGGCAACGTTGCAACTGGGCACAGGGCAGTCCCCATCTACCTGGAGTCCCAGCGCAGCTCCTGACGGATTTTAACATGGCCCTTCAAGCTGGTGTTAACTGTGAGGCGAGTTCACCATCACCTCAGGCGGCTGCGATTTCTGTACTGCTTTCCAGCGCGCACACAGCAACTGGGTTTGGCCATCATAAGTGCACAGATGCTCCGGTACTGGAGAAGAGAGACAACGGACACAACTGTGGGTGACGTGTGATGCTCTCAGGGCAGGATACCTTGAGGGAGAACTTTGTAGCTGACTGCTTTTTCACCAGAAAACAGCGATTCATCGGAACGGGAAGCTTTTGTTGGAATGCGTGATGTGCAGCGTAACTTTCTTGTCAGAAAGGACTTAACGGATTTGGGAGAAACGAGCCGGCTGGCACCCGAGAGACCCCAAGAGAGAAGGGGGGTGCGCCTCACCCTCACCTACCCCACCTGGGCAGCGATGGGCCTCCCGGGCAGCGTGTCCGGCCGCAGGAACAGGGAAACGCCACCACCGCAACCCAGCCAGCGTGGCTGCTCGGGGCCGCTGGTGCGTGCCTTTGGGCTTAAACCCTTTGCGAAGTGATACGAACTGGTGAAGCGGGGCGCTGACGGTGGGCGAACGCCACGGCGCCTGGAAGGTGAGGGGGGCTGAGCCCCCTTCCTTGCGGCGCAGAGCAGCAGCACCAGGCGCTCGGCCTCCCCTCAGGCCTCCCTACAGACAAGCCGCCGAGCCGGCAGCCAGGGCCCTGCCTCCTCGCCGTGAGGAGATCCCTCAGCCGCGCCAAGCCAGCGGCGTTCCCGGGACAGGCCGGCAGAGCCGTGCCTCGCCCGTCGCTCCTGGGCACACAGGCACGCTGCGGGGCCATCCTTTTTTGGGCGGGAGGAGGCCCGTTTTCCCGGCCCGTCCTGCGCTTCACCCGGCCGCGCAGGACCGCAGCCGACCCTCCCTCAGGCGGCGGAGGCGGGACGGGCGAGGGAACGACGAGCAGCCGGACCCCGGCCCGGGGGCGGTGCCGTTGGGGGCGGCATCTCCCCTCCCCCGGCCCTCCCCCTCCCTCCTCCCGCC
>JAOXJK010000002.1:8475133-8512309 GCA_025774025.1 Xenus cinereus | reverse complement strand
CGGGACTCTGGCAGGCGGCGGCTGGGATGAGCCGGGGGGGCGGCTGTGGGGGCAGATAGCGTCCCGCGGGGAGGCGGCCGAGTGGGGCTCGGAGCGGCGGCGGGGTCCGCCCGGCAGCGCCATGGCGGCTCAGTGCGACCCGCTGAGCGGGTACCTGCAGCAGCCCCTCTCCGACCCGGGCTCCAACAGCGAGCGCAGCACCGACTCGCCCCTGCCCGGCTCCGAGGAGGACTCGGCCGGCCCGCCGCGGCCCCTGCACAGCCCCGAGTGGGGTGAGGAGCGATTCCGGGTGGACAGGAAGAAACTGGAGGCCATGCTCCAAGGTGAGGGAGAGGCGGCGGTCCCCGGGGGGCGCGGGGCGGTGGCGGCCCGGGAGGGGAGGGGAGGGGGCCGCGTCCCCGGCCCGCCATGCCCTGCCTTCCCCTTCCCCGCCGGGCCGGGGATCCTCTCGTCAGTCCCTCCGGCGCCGCAGAGGGGCGGCCGGGGGCTGGCCGCGGCCCTGGGTCGGGGTGGGAGCCCGGTGGACCGGTCCGGGGGCGCCGTCGTGGTCTCCCTGGACGGGGCTGGGTACGGGGGAGGAGGCTCCATGTTACCCCCCCGGAGCGGGTGGCGGGGACACCCCAGGACCGTCAGCGGCGGCTTGGGGCCGGGCGGCCCCGGCGTCGCGGGTGGCGGCGGCGGCGGCCGGCCCCGCCGGGGCTCGTCCCGCACCGGGAGGCTGCAACGCTGAAGGTGGAGGTCTCTCAGAAATCCCGCTGAAAAAGTTACGGTGTCCCCGCTCTGGCGGGGCGGTCCGCGCTCTCGGCTTTCGAGGAATCCGCCGTGTAGCGGCCGGGGAGCCTCTGAAGCCGGGCGTCCCGGGCGGAGGAGCGGGGACGGCGCCGGGAGAGCTGACAGCCTCAGGAATCGCTCTGCCTTCGGTTCTGCTTTCTTTCTTTTTTTCTCTCTCTTTTTTTTTTTTTTTTTAACTTGAGGCTACATATTTTGTCCCAGTATGTTTTGAATTATCTAACTCTCAGTGGAAGTTACGTAGGCAGTTTTTGACAAAATAGTGTAAGAGTAGCAGTTGCTGGTTTTGTTGCTACAGAGCAGATGAGTAGGTTTAAACCAGTTGAGGGGTGATTCCCTTGGGATGTTCCCCGCTGTCGGCTCTGAAGAGCCCATGAGAGCAGAGGTGAGTTTCAGGTCTTAAACTGACAAATCCTGGGGCACGTTTGCATTAAGGAGGAAAGATGAAGGTGGTTTCCAGAAGGGTACTCCTTCCCCTGGGACTGCTGTTATGTAAACATTTAATGTTACACTTGACATGGCAACTCATGTGTTTTACCTACATTTTCAAAACAAATAGACCCCTGACAAATATTTCAGCGTTGTCCATGTGGCGTGTCACATGGAAGGCATTCCACTGACTGACTGACTGGAGAGCCCTAGGTGCTCGCTGCCTGACCATCCCCTGGCCGAGCACCTGCCTCCTCCGGCGATGGGAGACTGCGGGAGCCAGCAGAGGGATTGGAGTGGGTGAGTTGGGTTGGTCACTGAAGAGCTGAGGTTTGACTTGGTGACTACAATGATTGGAATTTTTTTAATTGAGATTCTCTCTCCTGGGGGTGAGTTAATCTTTAATCAGTTAATACTTCAGTGCTAGTAGAAAAATCTCATTATGTAATGCAGTAAAGAGAAAGGAATTCAGAGGAACAGAAGTCTCACAAGCAGCAGTAACTGCTTTGTAAAGATGTGCTCATCAAAAGTGTCTTAAAACCAAAAATACATGGGTATTGAAAAGAAAAAGTATTTCTGTGTATGAAGTGGTAGGAAAAAGGGTTGAAAGATACAAAGTGCTTTAAGAAGATTGAAGGTTGCCTTAATATTTTCCTCTAGTCGCAAAATAAATTTCCATTATCTCATCCCACACACAGTCCTTCCTTCTACTGCCTGAGGTAGTAAGCATGCGAGGGTAAACAAAACTCCTAAGCAGAATCCAAATGCTGCGTAAGTTGTGTCATCTGGTAGTAACCAGTGTCAAAATGAGATTTATTTTTTTTTAGTTTGCTCTTTTTTAAAGTTTTTTTTCTTATCCTCATAAGAGTGTAGTAAATACCGTATGATTGATAGAGTACAGTGAGTAAATGCTGCCTGCTTTTCGATGAGAGGTTGCTGTGTGTCCAGTCTAGAACACAGATGCTTCAGGTGATGGTTTAAGGAGCTTTTGCATCAGATAGTTACGCTTTTTGTGAAGAAAAGTATGTATTGGACTTGGTAATAAGTGATTTTCTGTGAAAATCAAAACTTTCCGGCTTATTGATAATGAAAAACTGTTTATTGGCAAACATGAGGGAAATAAATAATTATTTGTCGGAAAACTGTGAACTATTTGTTAAACACTATCACTGTTGTTCAGTCTCCTCTCCGTACTCTAGAAGTTTTTACCTCATCTCTTGATTTCCTACGAGATAGGTCTTATTTATCCTTTCCTTGTAGGAAAATACCTCAAGCACCCAGCAGTGCTGCCAGGGTGTCACAAAGAGCATCATTAAACCAGATCTGTAAATGGTACCCAGGAATTTAGAGACAGTTATACAGCTGACTACAAGCTAAAGTTGATTTTATTTTTTTATGTCTTCCCCTCCATTTTTTTTTGTGGCCATCTTTTGGGTATGCAAACTTCAACTCCCCCTAGTAGGAAAGCAACATTGGAAAGGAAGCAGTGTGCCATCTCCAGCAACTAATTTATATTACACAATTCAGAGGATTGTGTTTCCTATGGTTTCTAATGCCAGATCCTTCACTGGAAGTTCCTATAATATGCAGAAACTGCATCATGGAAGGGAAACATCTCAGTAGTCTAAGTGGTGATGATCAGATTTCTCATTTCCAAAAATTATCCAATTTTTTGCCTTTTTTTTTAAAACTCAAGCTAGTGTAAATACAACTCCTTGTTTATATTAGATGCTAAAAGGCTCTTCTTTTGCTTTTACTGGCTGCTAGAGAACATGTTTACACTTGTGAAAGCTACTTTTTAAATGATTTAAAAACTTAAGATTTATTCTAGTGTTTACCATAGCTTTCTTATATTATGGGAAAGTGAGAATATGTCATCTTTAGTTCAGTTGTCTTTAAAGCCAAGTTTGAAAAGGCATCTGTTGAAGAAACCTGTAAGGAAATGTTCTCATTCTTGCTCAGGGATCCCTTATTTTTTTTTTTGCTAGTCAACATCTGTTGTTTACCGTACTAATGATGAAATTTAAAAAAAAACAATCAAGCATAGAAAGAGGATGAAGAAGCTCAGTGTTCAGCTTGGTGCTTCTATTCTGTGATTGCGCTGCTGAATTTTATATGCATTTTTGCCACGGTCATTTTCATCTTTCCTGTGCTTGATGTTTTGTGGTTAGCTGCTTGGGGGACAGGGCTGACTTCAGCGAGACTCCCTGGGACGCAGCAGACTGTGTAGCTCATGGGGGAGACTGGGGTACCTTATTGTCAGAAAGAATCCACACCTGGAATAAGTGCAGTAGCAAGACACTGGGTAGCTCTTTCAAAAAGGAGTTGATGTAGCTGGTTTGCTACCAGCTGTATCTGAAGCAGAAATCCAATCTGAATTCAGGTGTCAGAAAATATTGATAGATTTGAGTGCTACTGATATTTTAGATTTTTTTTTTCCACTTTGAAATAAGTTTAGTATTTTTGGTGTGTTGAAGTTTGGTTCTGAGTAGCCTTTAGATAAATGTGTTAAATGAAAGGTAGAGGGAGCTTCACTGAGAGCTTTGCTTTTTCTGTTCAGAATATCAGAAAATGCAAAAGCTGTGGTAAAAACCTTGAGCATAAGAATATTTTTTTTTGTTGTGTCCAACTGTATTGTATGACTGTTTTATTACTTAGAGATGAGTGGAATAATATTCCGTAAACAAATCTCAGTCTTTGCAGTGGGGTGTAAGCTATTTTATGCTATGTGTCTTCATCAGAGTTTGTTAGTGATCAGATGTCTTTAAAATTTTACTTTCTCCAGAAAGAAAATTTGAATAAACTGAACAGCTAGTCTTTTCAGCAGTGACAGAAGATGATATTTCATAGTAGTCCTATTAATTATAGCTGCTCTGCACTAAATTCTCATGAACACTCAGGTGACTTAATGCTGTGGAATGATTTAGTGAATGTTTGAGTGCCTGTTTCCATAGCAGCTGAGTATTATTACAAAAATGCAAACCACTAAACTTAGAAAAGCTGTCCAGAAAGTATAATCTAACAGGGTAATGTCACAGCCATCAATAGACTTAGGCAAGTTGGCCATACACCTTAAAAAAACAAACAAAAACCCCACCAAACAAAACCTCAAAAAGAAACACAAAAACCTCAACCACTACCCCAAAACAAAACCAACAAAAAAAACCCTAACAAGGCTTTTTTTCTTGCGTGGTGTTTTATTCTTGGATTTGACTGTTACGCCAGTCTTGGGTTTCAGATAATCCTTTTTCTGTGTCATGTTCTTTAACAGACATTGGGGGTTTTGATGGGATGTATGTACAGCACATGCTTCAATACTTTGTGCACCATCACACAACAGTATTTGGGTAAAAAACCCCAAATCCACATAACTGTTTTTTAAGAAGAATCTAACTCTAGCAGTGGTGTGGATGCCCTATTACATACAGCTCTTTCGTTAAAAAAAACAATCCACAACCAACTTGCGTGCCTGTTAGAATTCAGCTTTTCTCTGTTCTGTTTGGGGTTTTTATGCATTATCTTTCAGTTTGGGGACTCCTGGGTAATTTTTTATTTTGGAATCTAGAGACTTTTTTAATGGGTAGTTTTATATTTTGTTTTGTTTACTCTTCTTGAGGTATTTCAGCATTTATCTTGGCTATTGATAACCAAACACATGAAGGCACATGCTGGGGAAGCTCTGAAGAGTGCTCAGCACCTCAAGCACCCTGTTTGCTGTTGAGCTCATCTTCCAGAGCAGGTGGTGTTGATACGGAGTGGGAATCTTGGAAAATAGCAGTGACCAGCGCTGACTTATGAAGACACTAATGACAGTCAGCACTATGTTAACTGCAGCAGGTCAGAATTTATAGGAATCGTGTCGGTATAAATTTACATACTGTAGACCTAATTTCTAAAAATAATAAAAGATCACTTACTATTTTTCAGGCAGTAAGGCTGCCATCGCAGCATTGGGCGAGCACTCCCCCATCCTGTTAGCTCGGTTTTGTTGCTCTTTGCCTGTCATAGGGAGTTAGAAAAATGCTCAACTAGTAATTTTTCACCAAAAGAAGCCCTATTTTTCTTAGAGGGAAGTGACATAAATACTTAGGTTACTTTTTTGCATGATTTAATCTAGGTGAAATTTATTTACTTTAAATCTGCTGAAAACTAATTGCTAATTCCTTTGCCTAAAGGTTGCTCTCGCGACTGTTGCGCAATCCCAAGACTGTACTTATGCGATGCCTGGATGATAACCAATTTATTTTGTTTGCTGATCCACCAGGTGAAACTTGCTGTATTTAAACAAGTATATTTTCCCTACTTAATGCATAACTATGTGGGGAAGTGTAATTTTAATACTTTTGTAGACTTCTCTACTAGTTTGTTTCAATTACAGAGAATGATAAGCTGGTATAAGTGTGACAAGCGAAGTTTGGAGGGGAGAAAAACACTTGTAATTGAATGTACCAAAGAAAATGGAGATGTTCCAGGAAACCTGGGCCTCTGCTGGGACTTTGCTACAAACAGTAGTTTTATTAGAGGCTAGACCCAGGAGACATGAATTAATAGATTTTTGAGCAAGTTAGCTGCTTAATAGGAAATTGCAACTTAAATAGAATGATTCTGACTATGATGGTTTCTGTGTAGGGATGGCAAGCACTGTGCTATATTTATGTTGGGGTTTTATGTTTAAATGGCTAAACAGGAATTACTACTTCTGGGGTTTTTTGTGTGTGTGATGGTGTCAGAATTCTGTATAGTAAAACTAAATGTACTGTGATCCTTCGAATAACTAGTGTACTTTGCTTGCAACTGAAGTTAAAAATACTCAGAGTGCTTTTTATTTATACCCCTATTTATACTCCTTGTTGGAGTTTTAAGGGATGTGAAGTGTGTCTTTTCTTTGACCAGATTCTTACTGAAATATTTTCTCAAACTCTTTACTCAGTAGGTCCTAAACATGATTTCTTTTCCTAGAGGAAGAAATGTTTTTTTTCCTGCTAAACTGTGAGATTTCTGTTGGTGGTTTTTATTATTATTTTTTTGTTCCTTGCAATGTATCAGCATAACTTGGACAAGGACATAGTTGTGGGGAAACTGGAACCTTTGTAATAGCATTTACATTTGGTGTTTTAACTTGCATGTAGCAGGAAAAAACATTCAAGTTCTTTGTCAGGTTTTCAAATCCCTAAAGTGCTGAATAGTCTATTTCTACAAAAATAAATATATTAAATGAATTTGTGTGACTTGTACTTTAAAAATGTTCTTGCATTCCATTGTTAACAATTGTAATAATACCACTTTCTCAAGTTTCAGTGTTTTTTAAGTAGTAAAACGGACTATCATGGTTTGGCATGAACTGCTAAGTTAAGTATTGCTGGCTTGCACATTCCTGTTGGTTATATTGTAATCTTTACCTCCATTGGAAAATATGTCCTATTTTGAGTACTTATTTCAGGCTGTTGGCTTTATGCCTGTCAAACAATGAAACATCTTAGTTTCCTTTAATTTCAGAATTCTGTGTTGAAGAACTAATAGCATTTTTAATTTTTTTTTTTACAGTAATATCCCTTACTGTGAGGACTCAGTAGGGACTTTCATGAACTTTGAACATAAAAATTAATATGACTACACGTGAGTTGGAGTTCAGATAACTCATTAATTGTGTGTACTTCTTGTAGCTGAAGGAATGAGTACTTGATGTAAGGATTTCTTCTATAAGATATTACCTGTTGATCAGTGGTAGTTTAAAAAAATAATTTGACTTAAGCAACTGAAAACATTCCTTGAATATATCTGCAACTTTGTTCTGTATTTATTTTTGTTTATGACTAGGCTTTCATGTCTCTGGATCAGATCAGTATGACTGTATTGCATGGGGCAGTGTAACTCTTCATGCTTCAGTGCCTTTTATAGCTGATTTATGTAGAGATGTCTACAGTGATATCCTCTTTACTGGAATAGGAATACATAATTTAAAAAAAAAAAATATTTCCTGTTAAAGGTTCACTGATACTGTGAGGGAATGCTCATGTGTGATAGCAGCCCTCTGCCAGGGTATGTGTGGAGCTATTGGAGTAACTCTAATCTTAGAGAGAACAGAGCTGTATCCTTTCTGATGTTCTCTCTCTAGTTAATAGCGCCTGAGGAATCTGGGTATTCAACAAATTCTCTCATATAAATTCTTTTATATCCTCTTTCATATTCTTTTATGTATAAAAGTGTAGGTTTTGGATACCGGGAGGGAAGCTCTTCATCTCTTTAAGCCCCCCCGGCTAGGGGGTTTACAACAAATGCGGAACAGAGATAACGCTAGATGTCTGAATGGGTACATCACTTGTCTAGTAGCCTAACTATGTTTAATTCTTCTGCTGCAAACCAGATTTCACAAGGAGAGGTTGATGGGCATGTAGCAACATTGGTCTGTCCTAGTCATTATCCTGGCTCTCGCGTAATAGAAACCAGGGCACAGAAATCAGGAAGGCACACAATAGGCATGTGCCTCCAGGACAGTTATAGGAGAAGCTCTCATCCCTTTTCTGGGAGATCCAAATGAGTGGGTACCTCCCTGAAGTGCCTGATGCTAATGCAGGCAGCGTGGATATCAGACAGGTAGAATTGGAGGTCTGCAAGCAGTCACAGGTTTGTGATCTCGCTGAGGTTGGAGAGATGTCGTGGGGACAGCTCTCGGGATGAGAGTCCTTCCATGACTGGATACAGACCCTTCAGGATGGACAGGCTGGGATGCTGAGATGCTGCCCTTTTATGTGAGAGAGCAGCGGGGTTGCACTGAGCTCTGCCTTGGGACAGATGAGCCAGATGATGACCCAGTGCATGGGTCAGGATAATTGGGTAGACCAGTCTGGGTGCCATTATGGGTACAGACCATCTGATTAGGAAGAAGCAGCAGATAAGGCCTTCTTCAGACAGCTGGAAGAAGCCTCATGCAAGCCTCGGTCTTCATGGCGGACTTCAACCACACTGCTCTCTGCTGGAGGAGCAGCACATCAGGGCACAAGCAACATAGGAGACTTGTGGAGTGCATTCATGACAACTTCCAAACACAGGTGGTCAAAAAGGTGACAACAGGGGGTGCTCTGCTGGACTTAGTACTTGCAAGCAAGGAAAAACTGGTCAGGGGTGTGAAGATGGAGGTCAGCCATCCAGAGGGACCTTGACAGGCTGGAGAAATGAGCCAAGAGGGATGTCAGGAAGTTCATCTAAAGGAATCACCTTAAGTGTAGCACCAGGGGAGGAATTGCCCTGTGTACCATCACAGGTTTGGGCCTGCTAGGCTGGAGAGCAGCATCCCCGAGAAGGATGTGAGGATCTTGATGGACAATCTGATCACGAGCAAGCCTGCAGTGTGGCATTGTGACAAGGAAACCCTACAGCATTCTGGGCTGCATGAGAAAGTGTTGCCAGCAGATTGATCCTTGCAAGGTGATCCTTGCTCACTACTCAGCCCTGGTAAGACACAATCAGGAGTGCTGTGTCCAGACCTGGGTTCCCCAGTATGAGAGAGACATGAGTATTGGGACAAGTTCAGCAGAGGACCACAAAAGTATTGAGGGACTGGAGTATCTGACATAAGAGAGGCTGAGGAATCGGGGACTGATTGGCTTTAATCTTGAGAAGAGAAGGCACAGGGAAGACCTTATTAATTTTGTGTATGTGTGTCGGGGGTATAATTAGAGGGAACCAGACATCTCAGTAATGCATAATGAAGGGATGAGCAGAATTTCATTTTAGGACTTTTCTCCTTTTTCTGAAAAGGAAACAATCCATAAAATCTGGAGACTTGACAGTTTTGCAGTGTTCAGTGTTGAAGTGAGATCACTAATGTCTCTTCTGGAGAGGAAAGGAATCAGGGGATTATTAACTATAAAGCTTAACATTAATTTTACATTTTCAATTGTAGAGTTAAAATACTAAACCTAATATTGGACTGTAATATTAGAGCATAATTATTAATGTTATGCATTGAATAAGACTATAATTTTTTAGGTAAATGCTTGATCAGATACCAGTGTTAAAAATGGCACTTTGCAGCCTGAACTGTACTCCAGGGTCAATGAAATTGTGACTGAGTACAGGGGTCAATTTGTATTCCCCAGGGCAGTGAGAAACATCTGCTGGGAACAAATGGTCTGGACATCCCACCTCTAAAAGTCCTCATAGGATTTAGATTATTTTTTTCATTAAACACTTCAGATTTCTTATGCCTTATTATTGATGCTTTTAGTGTCATGTCAATGGAACTTGACTGCTTCATCAGTATTTTATGTAGGTTGCCTTTGCGTTTTTAAGCTGGGGTTCTCTTAAACAGGTGGAAAATAACTAATACTTTTAAAACTTTTATTCTTATTCTATTTGTTTAGTGTGATTACTGCTGTTCTTTAGACATTTACTACCTTATAATTTATGGTGGCTCCTAAATACAGGCTAATCATCATCTTGCAAGTTATTGTTTACTATTTTATAGTGTTTCCAAATTTTTTTGATGTGCGATACGCAGTTTAGCAGGCCAGTTGCTGACCACTGGCCTCTGCATGGGAACTGTGGTTTCACAATGAACAACGAAGATCAAAATGCTGGGGCAGCAGACCTCTTGCTCCTTATGCCCACTTCTTATGTTGATTTTGACCCTTGTATCATCTCGTGCCAAAATTGTGTCCTGTCTTATTTCCTTAAATATTTGGATATTGACAAAATAATAAGGAAATAGTTTGGATAGTCTGTGTTAGGTGTTGATGTAGCCAGGGCTTTAAATATGTGGCCCTGAGAAGAAGGGACAATGACCAGGACACTTCATATGTCATTTGGTTGCACCAACCTGACTGATGCCCACCCAGGTTTGGTATGTGAGATGACGTGAGGTGGCAGCGTGTGTGGGCACATAGATGAGCATGTACCCTTGGTCTGTTGTGTGCGAGGGCTGGGTCTGGCTAATGCAGGCTCAGCTGTGGCCCGGGCCTGGGGAAGGTGCTGGTGCCTGAGTCCCCACTGCCCCTGGGAAGATGGTGGCCAGGGGAGGTTTCAGTGGGCGCCTTCTTTTAGCCTATGCCTGTCCGTGTGAGGAGTGTGTGGGTGCTGTGTTTGGGTGCAGATTGCGGTCTTGCTAGGGGTACTCTAGCCCATGGGAGCCTGAGTGGAGGGTCCCTGGTGGGAAGGGGACCTGCAACCTGTCTGGGCAAGTTGGGACACGGGCCTCCTGTGGCAGTACATAGAGCACTGCTGCTCCGATGCCTTCAAACATCCATGCTGTGCTTTACACTGCGCCCTATGAGTTTTACGTTCTTACTGATGGCACGTTAGCAAGTTGTGAAAACAGGTCTTCCTAATGCAGCTTAGATGAGAGCACAGTCGTGTTATCTCTATCGCTTGGATTCTGTTGTGTAAACCACAGAAAGACTTGTTGCTCAACATACCCTTCCTGGAAGTCTCTTCCTTGCACATCTGAGCGAGAACAAACAGGAGATAACTTGTTCTTGAGGTTTCTTTTCTTTAAAGAAGTGTGAAGGATTTTTAAAAAAATGTGTATAAATGTATCACTTGCGATGAGAAAGACAGGCAATAATAGACATTGCTTTAAAAGGCATGAGATTTCCAGTCATACTGACTACCTCCCAAATGGCCAGCTGCCAGCAGCTGTGTCTTCTGAATTTGGCATCTTGAGATCTACAGTTTTATAAATGCTGTAGAATAAAGCACTATTTTTAATGTTTAGGTTGTTTTTTTTTAAAGTTGCCTAGGTTGATATCCCCTAGAACTTTAAAGACCAGATTTTTGACCCATTTTATTAGAGGCTGAGGGCTATTGGAGCACACTGTGGTCACCTTACAGAACACACAATGTGTGATTTGCTGAAGATTTTTTTTGAAGCCCTAGGTAGTACCTGGTAAGTGATATGTGTGTATGTAGTTAAGTGTTTTAGCTGTTACGCCATCTCTGGAGAGGTACAAATGCAGCCCCGTAGAAACGTTACTGGACTAGGAGCAATATCCTTCACTGACCTGCCTTGGGATCTCAATTAAATTACTTTTCTTTCCTCAATCTGATTTGACTGTTGAGCCTTTTCCCAGAGGTAGGAAGCTGGTTGGTGCAGTGCCAGCCTCAACACAGCTCAAATTCCTGGTTCCTATGCAATTCCAGTACTCTCCTGGTGTGTAAGGGTTGCTATAAACCTTGTGGAAAAATACTACTTGTGTAGAAAACGTGATAAACTTGTATGGAGAATCTTTCTCTCAACTATTAAGAAAATAGCAACTCTCCATTCCTCTTTTTTTGGCTTTTTGCCTGTTGGGAACATGTGTGGATGCAAGTGAAGCATGAGCCATCCATTTTCCATTTGCTAAACTTCTGTGCAGGCCAGGGAGGCTTTGTGGAGTCTCAGTTCCATTTTCTGCTAAAAATGTGATATGAATCAGGTCTGTAAGTATTGTTTTCGAGGAAAAATAAGCAGTAATCTTTGTGCTTAAACAGTTATTGTGAGGCTTGCAGTATGTAGATGCTGAGGATTTTTTTTTTAATACTTTTATACATACATTTTATCCCCCTGTCCCACAGAAAGGATTGTCTGATTTTATTTTTTTTTTCTGTGGGTCTGCCCAATGTTTTAGTTTAGTGGGATAGTAATTTTTTTAGATCTTCTAGTGCTTCTCTAAAGCTTTTTAACTTATATAGGTAACTTCTATTTGTAAGAGTTAAAATGCCACAGGATATTTTTGCTCTAGGTGCTAGAATACTACAGAGCTTTCAAAAGCAAAAATTATAAATAAAAATGAGTGCCAAGGAAAGAAAAACAAATCATAGAGTGGTTTGGGTTGAAAGGGACCTGGAAGGTAATCAAGTTCCAACCCCCCTGCCATGGGCAGAGACATCTTCCACTAGACCAGGATGCTCAAAGCCCCATCAAGCCTGGGCCTTGAAAATCCCTTCCAGGGATGGGGCATCCACAGTGTCCCTGGGCAACCTGTTCCAGTGTCTTGCCACCCTCACAGTAAAGAATTTCTTTCTAAGATCTAGTCTAAATCTTCCCTCTTTCAGTTTAAAACCATTACCCCTCGTCCTATCTCTATACTCCCTGATAAAGAGTCCCTCCCCATCTCTCCTGTGGACCCCCTATAGGTACTGGAAGGGGCTATAAGGTCTCCCTGGACCCTTCCCTTCTCCAGGCTGAACAATCCCAACTCTCTCAGCCTGTCCTCATAGCATAGGTGCTCCAGCCCTCATTGAGACCTTATTCAAGTGAAATAAGTACATAATTTGAATACGGATATATTAAAAAAAAGACTGGGCTGTGTTATTTCTTGCTTATTTGATATGAAGCATCTGTAAAATCTAGATTCATTGTCTGTACTAGCAGTGGGATGACTAGCAGAAGAAAACCAAAATGCTGTTCTGCTGCCTGTGGAACAGGTCAGATCATGGGCTTTGTCTAGTTAAACTTTGTTCTTGGACAGGAGTTGTATGTCCTTGTGAGAAAAACTTGCAACATTTTAATAATGAAGTTCAGCTAAATAGTTGATACTATAACTTCTGAAAATCAGCATTAAGCCAAGTGAGTCTGGCCTGAAAGCAACAATGTTAATAGATAAGTGGAGGTAGAAGTTGGTAATACTACTGATTCAACTTAGTTTTTTTTTTAAAAAGTGCCATTTTAATCCCTTTGAACATATATGATATATGTGATTTTTTTCTATCATGTAATGTGCATATACAAACTGTCTGGTGTATGATCTACCTCTGTTATTAGTATCTTGCTAAAAAAGTTTTAAAATTTTTAATTGTATTGATATGCTAAAGTTTCATGATGAGGCTACCAGATATTCCAAATTTTTAAATAGATTTTCACCGCTTCCTTTTTTGTTTATAGAATATTGTTTAATTCTACTTACAGGTAATGATACCTCTTTCCATTTTAAGCAAAGTCTGGTTTTAGGAATCTGTATTGCCACTCTGAATTCGTGGTTTAAACTAACCTTTAAATTTGCTTTTTCCCTATTGGCAATAACTTTGCGTGAATGGAGGGCTTTGATTATGTCTATTTTCATTGGCTCTGTTCTGTTCAGACTGTGCCTACAATAAATTTATGGCAGTTGAATATATGAGAGTGGTAACTTAAGACTAAGCATCTTGAGAAATGTAAAAAACGAAATCTGTAATTCCAGAATAAATATTAAGTCAATTAAGTGATGCATTTTTATGTTATGGAAAGCTTTAGCAGTTTGATGTCTTCCGAAGAGATTCCCCATGACCTTTATGGTAAGCTAATTGAATAGCTTGAGGGAATACAAACTGGGATTCAGCAAACTGTTTGCTGAATTAATTAAATGAGAAGCTATGTTGTGAGAGAGTTCCTGTGGAGAACATTATACTGTGCTACAAAAGCCATGATGAGTGAAAGGTTAATCACTTGATTTAAAAAAAATCTGTGTTTAAAATCATATCTGTGTAATACAGATATTTAAATAACATATATGTATTTGTATGTAATTCAAGTGAAGGATACGTATGTAATCCTTACTCTGACATGGAACTAGCTTGTTTCATCGTGATCTACTTCAAAGAATGTAAGACTTGGTCTCACTTTTTCTGAATGTGTAAGTGCATCCATGGGTGAGAAGTGCTATAGAATGGTGAAATACTAAATTACTCTAAATGGCCTTTGTTTATATGCAGTTAGAGCAGTTAAAATAACATTGATTTAAAGAGTCTGGATGTGGAATACATTTTTAAAATTTTGTTTTATATAGTGGAAAAGAATCTTGGTACTTTTTTTTTAATAAAACAAACATAATTGCTGTTTTTCCTTAGTAAATTTACTTCTGGAGTGTGTGTAAAATACTGGATAAGAGAGAATCTGTTTCTAATCTATGCCATGTGCAGAAACAGTGAATAAAGTTGATCAAATCTTTAGTCCTTTATAAGCAATTCCTTTTGAAATATGAACATATTCCTGCAGAATTTTCTTTTCTCCCTCTGTGTGGAAGACATTACTGTCATTAGAGGCTGGAATACACGGATTCTCGATATGTGTGAAATTTTTTAATGTACTAAACAATTGAACATGTAAGTGTGTTTTCCGGGTTGCTTAGCAGCAGTCAGGTTTTTTTACTTTAAGTGGCCTTCAGTGACATCTTTAGATTGTTTGAGATTTGGCAGAAATAAAAAAGTCATTCCAGTGTTTGAAACATGAGGAATTGTTTAAGCTGTGAAAAAAGCAGGCTTGACTTATCGTAAAGTTTTGTTTATATTTAAATATTTACAAAAATATGTTCTTGGGTATAAGTGAGTGCTAGAAGAGTATTTGGTTAGACATTAAGTATAGATTTAGGTGACTTGCCACCTGAAAGATGCAAGCGTTGATTACAGATCAATTGTATCAGAATTATGTTTTTAAAAATTGAAATATATCTAGTTGGAAGTATATTTTCTGTATTTATATCTAGAGCTGACTATTGCTAGTTTACTAAAACGTACAATATTAAATATGCTTTTTTCCCTTATGTGATATCAAACTTATATTTACAAGAATCTTTTAATAGGGTGGGTCTCCTGTATGGCTGCAGAGCTGGTGATGGCAGTTCCACTCTGGCTTGAATAGCCAGCAGAGAATTTGAGACCGGTTTTAATCCGTGTTAGGAGGTTACGTGCTGGCAGCTTCCTGCTGCGGCTCCCCGCTGACTTGGGATGCTTTTGGTGTCTCTCTTCCCTTCCACCTCCTTTCTACATTGCACGAGTTAAAGGAACGTTCATCCTCCAAACGGAGTGGTGGCGTGGGTCTAGCAGGAGCGTGCTGCTGGACCGAGTGAGGCGTGGGAGAAGCAAGTGGCTGAGTTAGCGGAAAGACTTACATAGCTGCCCGCGCAGGTTAGCCAGACCAGAGTTTTAGCAGAAGGGTGTAAAGGCCAAGTGTTTCAGACAGAGAGGAAAGATTTTTAAAGTGGGAAATCTTGGGACCTGAGAGGCGAACGGAGACGTGACTAAGAGGATTATAAAAATCCAGTAGCTTTGGATGTGCACAGGAAAGATCTCCCCATACGTCGTGCAGCGGCCAGATGTGCTGTTCCGAGAGGAGCTGCTCTTGGCGCTTCTGTTCAGCTCCTCTTCTGCTCTCTTTCTCTTTGCACTGTTTTATGAGAGGAGAGGAGGAGAAACCACTCACCAGCTCTGTTCTGCCTCCTTCCAGCAGTGTGATGAATCAGGATCATCAGTTGGAGCACATTTGGGCACCTTTGCAGCTGGTACACAGAGTCAGGGCTGTTGCCTCTTTGTGCGAGTGAGAGCAGGTGAAGGGTGGGCTTGGGGAGCTGGGACCCTGCAGGGGCTGGATGAAAATCCAACTTCCTTCCCTCTTCTACCCTGTCCTTCCAGAGGGTGTAGAGCTTTGGTGAGCACTTAAGTTTTAGCGTAGGCTTATGGTGTAAATACTTTTTCTACTTACCTGTCCAGGCTTGCCTTCTTTCCATGTGTTGTGTTGAGTGGGCAGATCTGGTGCATACGCCAGGGGAGAGCTACCCCGCTTGATGGGATCTGCTTTACGGCAAGAGAGGCAGCACCAAGACAGTAGGAACTGGTACCCCTTCTTTTCACAGCAGTAAAGCGAATTCAGATACCTCAGTGCACATTGACTTCCATATTAAAGATTTAAACTGGAGGACCATGATATAGAGCTGCTGGTTGTGGGTCGGTCATCACTGATTTGCTTCATTCTATTCTAAAGAGAAAAGCAGCAGCCATAAAATAAATTTTGTAATTTTCTAGGTAACGTTAGAGGTTTTAAGATTATAGCTAACTAGTTTTGAGTACAGCTACTTATTCTCTTTGTAAGGTTTTGGCATTGTGCTGATTTACCGATTATCTTGATATCTTGTGGATAACTTAAAAATAATTTAGAGAATATACATATTTTTAAGGTAGATCACTACCATCACCTGGTAGTGTAATGGTAAACTTATAGATGGAGCTTCTTATTCTGAAACACTTTAAGGTCCTTAGTATTTAGCATTATGTTGTAATTTATCCTTTCTTATATCATTTTAATAATCAAAGGAATAAGAATGCATTCTTAACAATATCGAAGTAATTTTATATTCTGCAAAGGAGTTTAGAGACAGCAAAAGCTAAAACATAGATTTTTTTCAAATTCTAAAACAGTAAAATCTTTCATTGTGGTCTCTTGTAATTCCCAAATGATGTAGCCTTCTCAAACTTTCCGCTTTTGGGCTGTATGCCATTAGTTCAGGTTCAGAAATACAGAGGGAATTTACCTTTTTCGGTAGTTCCTGGGTTAAACCTGGTTGAATTTAAAGGGATAGTATTCCAGTGTTTTGAGGACAGAAGAGTTGAAGAGGCTCATCTAGGATGAAGACACCATTTTTAGGCAAAGTATTATGTAACTTTTAATTTGGTTTTTCATATGTCCTCTAATGACTCAAGTACTTTCTTCTGTAAATGCCAGTTAATGGCCCAGATAGACCACGGGTCCAAACCAGTATGTTACCAGCTGCTTTTGCTCAGATATAGACTGTTTTGTGACTTTCTGGCAGGAACTAGTTAGTTACTGCAAAGCAGAGGCTGGCAGCTGACTGATCATTCACACTGAATACATTAGGGGTTGGTGCTTAATCTAGTTCCATGATGCCATTTCTCTAGCAATGTAAATATAGATTACTTTTCTGGAGAAAACCCTCATCTGTGATCAAGTGGGCTCGTGCAGGCACAGCTAGAGCTGGGAAACATTTCACTGTGACAACTTAGGCAACAGAAGCCAATTTGTGTTTTTCTAAAACAAAATGTTTCTTCTGACACCTTAAATTTGGTGATTATTTTTCAGCAAGTTACAGAAAAGATTTTTATCAATTTCTGCAAATTGGTTCTGCCAAGGTTGTGGGTTCATACTAGCCAAGCTGTCTCATGATTTCAGGGTAGCAACTCACAGACCTGAAAAATATTTTATGGTCAAAGCCAATTGCACTGTAGCAGGAAACCAGAATTCAACCAAAATCAAAATAAAATAAAAAATGTAAACAGGAAATGCTGCTTTTTTTTGGCAGTCTTAATAATAATAGCTTATGAACTCTGGAAATGGAGGAAACTATCTAAACTTTCACTGCTGTTAATTCTAGATTATTTTTGTGTTATGCACAATTGAGATTTGTAGAGACTTTCAGAATCTGATGAGCTTTTTTGACTCTTATTCTGGCCATTGCAATGTTTTTTTTTTCTCTGTCAAGACAGCTTTGGGAGCTTTGCTGTGTCTATGGAAAAAGAATAATTTATAATTTACATGCTTGCGCTCACAGAACAAACTACTAATCTCCATACAACTTAATTAGCCCTGATTATATGCAGTACTTCATTGTTTTCAGTAATGTGCCAAAAAAAGCAAACAATAGCCGAATTCTGGTTTAAAGGGGTAGTTGAAGTAGTTCAAGTAAAAACAGCATTAAGGAAGAAGCTTAAAAGCATATATTAAGTGATAAAGTCATTGTTTGCACAGTAGAAAATACAGTCCTGTCATGTTTATCTGAAGAACAGGTGACAGAAGAAATTATTTTTTCCCCAGATAATGGAACTAGATGAAGTGTGAAGGTTGGAGCCACATCTGGTGCGTTGTATTTGTGCTGTTACATGCAGCTGATGGTTACACTTTTGTAATAGTTTGAGTTCAAGAATAAGTAGTACTGATAGTATTTTTCTTAGAAAGGGGCCAAGTAAATAATGTGTAATTTATGGTTGGGTTTTTTTGTTGGAATACCTGGATTTCAGTATTAGGAGATTGTATTCTGAATCTTGGGTTGGCATATCTGTGAGTATATGGACTTGAGGGTTTTTTTTCAACTGTAAAAATAGACTTGATATAAAATCACTCAGAATCTCTGCTAACTGGGAAAATTCCTATGGA
This sequence comes from Xenus cinereus, assembly GCA_025774025.1. NCBI lineage: Eukaryota > Metazoa > Chordata > Aves > Charadriiformes > Scolopacidae > Xenus > Xenus cinereus. The sequence continues at coordinate 8,494,197 of JAOXJK010000002.1, read as the reverse complement.
TTAATTGCAACTCCAGAAAGACCCAGTTAAATAAAGTCAATAGTAGGAGGCTTTGCTTGATGCTTATCATGTGTGGGTATGGCTGCGTTTGCCAATTTTTCTGGAGTAGTCATAATGCAGGTTTGTGCTTCTTAGTCAAAGTGGACACTTTCACTTTAGGGAAGATTTTTCTGAACTTAAAATGTTCATTTTCTCTGGTGTCCATCGCATGTGTGCGTCTGCTCAGTCCTCTCTGCAGTGACTTAACCTTTCTCAATGCCTTTGTGGCTGAATATGACTGAATGAGGGCTCCTTTACGATTTAAAGAGTTAGTTCTTATGCAAATACCTCATGTCTGGAAGGGGAGTATGATACATTTGCAAGAAAGCTCTAGTAGTATAATTTACAGTATTATTAACCTTCTTCCTCTTCAAGTGCAGTCTTCTCCAGCCTTGAGATACTGTTTACTCCCTTTAAAGACTCCTGAAACTTGAACTTTCCAAACATTCGACAGAGGAACTAGAGCAGCAAGACCTCAATTTTCCATTTCTGCTTAGTTTTAAAGCTAATCCACTTTAACTACATGAAGAATGTACTTTTGCTGTCAGCTGGTTTGCACTGCACGAAGCTATAGTTCATGTTGTGGAACATCTTGAAGTCTATATTATTGTAATGAAAGAGGAATGTTAGGAATCTTTTGTGGACAATTTATTTTTTGCCACAGAGCTTTCTGTATCCTTGCTTTGGATGGTGAAGAGACTGTAATTGTTTGTTTAGTTTTTCTGTTCCTTAGTAGTAGGCATTTTCTGATGCAAGGGCTCCATCATCCATCCTCTTTTTCCTGTCTTAGGAGAAAAAATATATAATAAAAACTGTAGGCTTGGCAATTTTAGCTAAGATATCCTTAAATTTCCTGGTTTCAGCTGTGGCACACCGCTGCTTTTTGGATTATTTTTTTTTCTGCTCCTGGACACCATAGTGGCATTATTCAGCACTACCCAAGGCTTTGCATAGTTCTTACAAACCTGTAAGATCACTGACCTGACTTTCTCTGTCCTGAGTCGCTGTGTGTGAATAAGAAGGCTGAAGTAGAGGGAGAGGGCTCGATATATTGAGAAGAGCACACAATTTCAGAGGGTGGTCAGTGGAGTGTTTTTCTTAAACTGTAAGAGGATGAAGCGTTACAGGGCTTCCTAGAAGTGTAAATTGGACCCAACATGGGAAAGAGTTTGTGACTGCCTAATAAAGCCTAGAGGAAGTAACAGAGAACTTAAAAATGTCATATTTTTTTGTGATTGTGATACTCGCCTCTGTGTGTTGCAATTTGGTGTTGAAAAATCATGTGGCTTAAAACAGTCATCAGAAAAAAGTGAGACCAAGTTACAGTGTGTGTACCATTTTAGGTAAACCATATACTTTTTAATGAAGCATTTATATTCCTGCTCTTCAGTGTTTATAATTTTCCGGCATCGTTGTCTTAATACAGACTTTAGAGAATGAAAACCTAAAGCTTTTTTTTTTTTAGTATTTATTAATTGGATCTGATTAGGAACTAGAGTAAGGCATTGTTGCATTTTTTTTTATTTTGTTTATTTGAAATTGACTAATAACTGATGCTTAGGGGAGACAGTAGCCAAGTCCAAGCACATAAAGAGTATTGACCAGTCTGTACCCAGGGTGGCGGTGGTGGCTGTTTCTCACTGAAATACAAAACTGAGGTCCCCTTAGCTGTCAACTGACAAACATGCCATTGTATTTTTACTCTCCGGCAAAACTGAGAGCTCAAGGCTTGGCTTATCATTAATTCTGTTGAACATAAAATGCTGATATCATTCCTTTTTGTCTGAAGGTACTACTGATGGCTATTGCAAACACGCATTTAGTCTGTTTGGTTTTTTTGATGGGTAACTTTTCTCCTTCCCAGAAGCCTGACCCCAGTACATGCTTATGTCTGGGAATGCTGGCTTTGAGCTACTTTACCCTGCCCTCAAGTGGAGTGTATTTCTTTGGGAAGGTTTGCAGTTCAAAGACCTTGCCTGTTTGAAACAAAACTGTTGTTGAGCTAGAAATTACACATCCATACAGAGTTCTTGTTTTCCCACATATCAACCACAGATATGATTATTATTAATTAAAAAGAATGTATTTGTGTAATTGAATTGAAAATAGTTTATGTGTATTTGCCCACTTGTTTTTTTTCATTGCATAAATCAATTGCAGTTAGGTATTCCTCAGGAGCAAACATAGCTGCATACATAAAGGAGTCCTTTTTCTCATATTACATACCTTCATCATTCCTACCTAGAATTACTCTCAAGAACTCTTTTAAAAAGTGTTCCCTGATTATGGCTGTTTGCTGTGCTTCTTTTTAAAAGACTTTTGAATAATGTTTCCTTTTGCCAGGCCTGATGCTTAGGTTGATGTTTTAGGCAAGTTATTTCTTGGCCTATTGTAAAATATATTTATCAATACTTATGTACCTGTTATATAAAAGCATGATTTTTGTGCTTAACATTAAAACATTATCTGCTGCCGTAGCAATCTAATCTTTACATGTTCTTGGGCAACACTTTGTTAATATTTTTTATCCAACAGCTGGATGTGGTTCTGGTTTTATTCACTATCAAGCCCCCAGAGTGACATTATACTCCTTGATTATAAAATAAATCTTTAAAAAAAAAAAGAGAAGGCTTTTGTACTATGTCAGCTCAGCTTCAACAGTTAGCTCTGGATGTGTGCGTTAATTATTTAAGTTAATTATGACTACTGTAAAGAACACAAATTGACAGTTAACAGGGCAAATAACAAGGTTTCAAAGTAGCCTTGATTTTTCTCATTGGTTCGCAGACATTGCTTCCAAATTAGTGAGATTTCCATGTCACTTAGAAAGTGAGTGTTTTGGCAAAAGCTTTATGCAGGCATGAAACACATGGACAATATTTATAAAAACTGGGATGTTTTGCAAGTACAACATGTTGAGAGATGTTACACAATGTTTAGTCCCTAGTGCTTTATACTGATAGGTGGTAACGCCATTCTGCATTTAGTGATAAAAATTAAGACTTTTGTATCTGTCATCCAATTGCTTAAAATATGCTCTAATTTGAAAGGGCTATAAGCTTTGTTAGTTATTATGCAGTGTATTGTAGGCTGTCTTTGAGTATTTTTAAGAGGAGTAGGGTGGTATCCTGCCTGAGTAGAGAGGCACTTGCCCCCATACTTGACACTCAGTAAGCTTTTTGCTTTAGTACTGAATATGCATGCAAAAGAAAATGTAAATATAGACTTTAGGGTTACTGTTAATGCTGGTAAAAGTCATGTTGGGATACGGTAAATGCTTGTTATGATGCTTACCATCGTTTCATCATTAATTGAGATGTGCCTTGTGCTCATCAGCAGACACTTAAAAGTGGCAATTTGAAATACTAAGTCATGTTTGAGGTCACATATAAATGTGCATTATGATGTATTAAAACTTTCTGCTAACTTTTTTATTTCTCCTGTGTACAAGTTACTTTATTACTGTGTAAACACTGAAAAATGAGTTGATACTTGACATAATACAGAAGAAAAAACATATTCACATGAACTTTTACTGAAAGGATCTGAGTTGAATAATACTGAACAGAAATGGGAAAAAATTATTCCTGAAAACAGCATTACACTAAGTCAGCTGCACTAACATCTTGCTACTTAATACTGTTTTTGTTTGCAAAAATACAGTGTTTCTTGAGCTAAAGCTCCCACACAGGAACTGGAGGCAGAAGTAGGCCAAATATTAGTTCCTTACTCTTTATCGTTTGTTTTTCTAGATTTTGGCAGAAATAGCACATTCTTTGTTTTAATTTTTCACTTCCCCACACTTGACATTTTATATCCTCTAAGTTTACAAGTTTCTTTCCAGTTTATTTTGCATGAATTTAAAGGAGTTTGGTATTGTATCAGCTTTTCTAAGCAGGACTTAATCTTGAGTCTTAAAAATGGAAAAGAGCAACTTTAATTTCAGAAATACTCAAGGTTACCAGATGAATGAGTTGCATAACTCGGAATTAGAGTTGTCTAACCACAAAACAATGCTTTCTTGTTTACTTGTGGTTATTAATTTAGCTTAAGCATTTCCTGCACTGTATCACAAGGCTACGTAAATGGAGTTTTGTAGAATTTCTCTGGCTTATATATTTCTTGTAAACAGCAGTTTTAGAAATAGCTTTGTGTCCATAAAAATACAAATTAGCTAGCAGGGGTCTAGATACTAGTGTTTGAGATCATGTGCTGTAGGCAATGATTTGTGTGCATGTAAAAAGAGAGGAGTCTTATGATTTGAGTAACATATTTTGGGCCTGTTTGTGTAGGCAACATACAAACATTCAACACAACTCTCCACTTCCTGACTGTTTCTTAAATGTCTCTCTCAGTTTAATAAAGTTTGAATAAAAGGTTCATCAGTCCACAAGGGCTGGTGTTCGAATCTCGTTACATGTACTCATAAGTGATGTTTATTTAGCATTAGCCTGCTACCCATAGCAGTTCTGTGAAATTTGCTTTGACTGCTCAAACCTGTAGGAGGCTTCAGTCCTCTGCAGGATTGCTTCCCCAATACTGAAAAGTGCAAACGATCATTTTTCACATCTTGCAAATGTAGCAGTTCAAAGGTGTTGCGAGGACTTTGCAGACTCTTGGGAGCATTTCAGCTACCCTATGGCAGGACCTTGCCACTAAAGGGTGGAAATCACAAGGATCTTATGCCAAACAGAGCTGGCTTTCTAAAGACCTATCTGCTAAGAGGGGTGGGGTGGGAAGAGCTTTGTGTTTCTGTGTCTGCCATGTATCCAGAATACAAAACTTGGAAATGAAGAAAAATTCACTTCAGCGTGCTTGTGTATATGAAAGCATGGCCCAAAAATACGTCGGGTTTGATGGTTGAGCTATCAAGTTGATGATATAGCATGTTCATATATTTTTATTTTTTTTAAGTACTGAACAATTTGCATTTCTGACTAATTTTTGTCTTCTTGAGATCACCCTAAGCTTGGGAGGAGCCCTTGTGTGAAGATGGCTAACAGCCTGGATCAGTGCTTTGAGGTGAATGGAGCGGTGAAAACTTCTCATTAGTTTTCCACCATCCATATGCAGTCTTAGCAATGTGTGCTTCCAGCATGTCTGTATTTAACTTCAGAAAGAGCCTTGGGGTCTTTCTGAGGGACGAGTCTCAATAGCATTGAGCAATTAGAATATATATCACTTGGACGTTCTGCCAAATAAGATTAATTTGTTAGTTTGGTTTTTTTTTAACCTTTGGGTGACTAACTTAGTCTCTTTGCTTTGACTTTCTGAGCTCAACTTCATAATACTTGAAGTATCACGCATTCTAGGGAGGTACTTGGTTCCAAGGCAATCTGGAGAAGCTTGTGGATTTATAGCACCTAGGACTGTAAAACATTAAACTGAGCAGTTCTCAGCAAAACAGTAATGAATACGATACTTTGTTGCTTGCCTGTGTAACTTGAAATTCTGCTTTTATATGTCACCCTTACAGTTAGTTTGTCAAGAATACTTAGGTTTTCTGAAATCATATTTAGTAAACTAAATGCAGTATGCAACTGGTTAGTTTTTTCCCTGATGAAAAAGATTTATCCTCCTGTCCTTCACCTGTTCATTCACTGTAGAGAAAATGTTGTAGTTTTTCCATAATTATTAATGAAAAATTAACTAGAAATAGTTGGTAAAAGAATGTAATTCTCGATCACCTGAAGCTCACGAGGATTTGCTACCACTCTGCAAATATTTTATAGAAGATTGTTTACTTTGAAAAACATGGTGGTAATGAAAAGACAGTCTACCAGTGTAAGTGCAGAATTTCTTGTGGAGCTACATCTTTTTTGTCCAGAGAAAGGCTTTCTCCTGGTGCCAATTTAGAGCATTTTTTTTTCTGGATATGTATGTCTGCTATGTCTCAGATATCGTTTATTGTTTATATCTGGTGTTGCCTCAGTGAAGAAGCAGCTAAGATTTCCCAAATGGAGTAACTTACCTTAGGAGATAAAATTAATGTAATTGGTTAAATTTATTTTAGTGTAACTCTCTAAAACTGGAGTGGTTTTGCTTGTTTTAAGCTAGCTGTCCTCTTTTCTGCTAATCAGTCCACAACACTAAAGTAAAAGCTACCAAAATATGTTTAATAGCTAATATTATCCACGTCTTATAACATGGCATGATTTGAGCCTGTCTGGAGGCTGGGCTCCTGGCTAAATTTTACCCCTGCAGTGTAAACCAGTGCAGGCTTCTATCCTGCATAAACTGTATCTAGAAATCCTAATTATACAACATGACATTCTTTCTTCACTCTCTGTGTATGTTTGTATGCTTTTATTTATATGCACATGCATAAATGGAATCATTTAGTGCTTTGGCAGCTGTATATAGCAGTTGTGTTTTTTAATATGGGAACTATTCATAAGAAAAAAAATCATGTAGATGTTGAAAATCTGGACACAAAAACAGCTGTGAAAATAAAAGTTTTTCACCTTTAGCAGAAGGGTCTAGACTTCTGTTGTGCTTTGATCTTCTTACCTAAACAATGACTTCATTTCCTTAGTTTCTTAAAAGCAGAAAGATCTTCTTGTTGTGAGTAAACTTAATTTGGTGAAGTAACTTATATTTCTGTGTTTTGTGCTGATACATAATTTGGATTCCTTGCCTAGCTAATGTTCCGGAAAAATGGGTGAAAAATTAGCACACACTTTGTGGTGGTGGTACCTAACTCTAAACTTGATGTATGGGTAAGTTTCTCATTTCCTCTATCTCCGCCCTTTGGGGAGATCCATCTCATTCTCTCTTCTTTACACAACTGCTTTGCAACTTCCACGTTGATGTTATTGGCTCTCTATTTTGCAATGCACAGAACTAGTTGTATTTATTCTTCAGTGAAACAGATGAACATGTTTTATTCAAATGTCATCTAGATTATGGTGATATCTAAGAATAAGCCAGACTGGGGCAATTTTTTTTTGTCTTTAAAGCTGTGAACAGTACAAGTTGAGACATACAGTGCATTACTGTAAATTGGGTTACATGTTAAAATGTGATTATTATTTTTACCTTCTGTGTTCAAAGTATGAGGTTTTGTATTTTCTTTGAATTATTTATAACTAAATAATTCAATGCCTTGCCTCAGTGCTTATGCGTGTACTTATTTAAATGTGTTAATATCTTATGCTTTTCTTGGCTTTTTAAACTTTTTGTCCTTTGCTACTTTATACTTGTTTATAGCCCAGTTATACTTTTCATGAAGTATCTAAGTGGGTTTCTCTTTTTCTGCATGTGAATTCAAACTTAGAATTTTGTTTTTTTCATTCAGGAGGATTAAAGGGTACAAAAAAGATCAGATTTACCCTTACCAAATACTCAAAGCAATAGTTGATATCGAGTAGTCACTGCTTCAGTAGTAGCATCGGTGTAACACATTATAAACTTAGGATAGAAGAGCAACTCACAATTTCACCATGAACTGGAAATCAGTTGTTCAAATTTAACAGCCCTCTTCTAGAATCCCCCTACAGTCATATGTCTTACATCCTAGAATTAGAATGTACGGAAAATAAGACTGAATTGGATTTGATTAATACTTGAAATTTTGATGAAGACATTTGAATTTGAAATGGAATTTTATAGGCTTGTAATATATATATTTGATAATTAATAGAACTTATTTTCATTGTGTCAATTATGTGTAGTACGACAGGTACTGAACGTTTGACCTGAGTACTAAATAATTTGTAAGGAGACGGGAGATGTGAAGCAAAAAGAATAAAAGGATCTATGAATGGTGTCTGGGAAGTAATTTACATCTGAGGTGATCCATCTATTTTCAAACAAACTACCACAAAATAGAAAAAGAATACTCGGGTTAAGGGGAAAAAATGATGCCAAGCAGCCTGGATGTGTGGATTTGTGAGTGTGGTGAGGTGCTACCAGCTGTGTAGATGCACAGAAACGGGAGCTCAGATGCTTAGAAAAGGATTCATCACATGTCCTTTAAAAACTGAGGCTGTTGTTGTTTTATTCTGATAGAGACAGAAGTGAAAAGAAAGTGTTTTTTGGACAGAAAAAGAAAACTGATTGTGTTTTGTTCTCCAAATATTCCAGTGGCATCCAGGAAGCTGGAGAGTATGAGGTTAGTCGGCTTTTAAAAAAGGCAGACACCTCTTAATTCCAAAAGGAATGGTTTTGTCCCTGTGCATATGTATTTGCAGAATCTCGTTCAGCATAATGGTTCCAGATATGCGTGATGTCTCATTACTGTTTGAAGAGGCTTTTTTTCCTTGTAGCTCAGTATGTAACCTGCATTGCAACAGACTTAAACTGGTTTCCTGTATAAAGCTTTGTCTTTGACTTAATCTTGGCTTCTCTCCTGTAACTCCACATCTGTGAATGACTCATAACAAGCAGGGCCATCAGAAAAATATTGTGTACATTTTTATCCAAATCTGTAGGGTTTTTGTTTCTAATTTTTTTACAGCCTTGCTACATTCTTCCCTCCCATGTAATGAATCATACGGTATCTGTACGCATACCTGACAAGAAAAGTGGCTGTGCATTGAGAGAAAGTTGAACACTAAACAAATAGAAAGAATATCCCCAACCATCCATCTGCTGAGAGCAGAGCTTTTGTATTTGGCAGTTATCCTCTGTCGGCCCCTGGGGCACTTCTGATACTATGATTTTTCTTTCCCCCTGTAAACAGCAAGTTGTGTTAAATGGATACTCTGGCTTAGGGGCAGAGTTGGATCTGTCGGGCACTGGCAGCAAGAGAGGTTCCTGAGGCACTCAAGGGCTTTTTTTTTTTTTTTGAGTCCTCACAGCGTCCAGTAATTCAAGAAGGCAGCCCTGCTGCTGAGCTTTTTAGAAAAATGCCAAGCTTTCCATCTCTTACTTTTACATGACTGTTTTGACTCGCTTCCAGATGTGTGACAGCACAGGAGTAGCTCAATCAGCTGTCCTGTCCCTTCTGGAGTGTTTATGGTGGCTAGGTTGCAGTGAAGAGGAAAAATACTAGAGCCTAAAAGATGAGTCCTTGTCTTCCATCTTTTCCTTTCACACAGTGTCTTCCTAGGTGAATAACAACAGTCCCTAAATTCAGTGGGAGTTAAGCGCATGCCAGCTCATACATTAACAATAAGGGAGTCAACTGAGGTAGGCAAGATGAAAGCATGGCTGGAATAGCTTAACCCTACCACGTTGTTTTGATCTCTTCCCTTGTGTCAGGGAGTAAGGATATAGTAATGGAAAGTCGGTTACTGGCATAAATAGCTTTTCGTTGCTGTGATGAGAAGCATTTTATAACAGCAGTGGGTCCCATGGGATAGTGGTGAGATTTTCCAACAGCTACCAGAGCAGCCCCTTCTCCAGCTGTCTCCTCCAAAACTACCTCTCTTTGGATCGTGGGTCAAGGAAATAGATATTATCTAGACTGTGTTTAATGTGGGAGAGCATTCTTGCTGACTTCATGGCTGGCTGCTGACTGCATCTGTCAGTTTTGTGCCTACAAAGGATTTGGAACAAATTAATACAAAGTGAAAATTGTTTCTGGCCAGCGTATCATTTTGACCAAATTTCATGAAAAATTGAGATGCAGAAAGGCCCATTTGAAGGAAAGGAGACAATTAACAGACTCTTCGAATAAAATAACAAAAAGTGAACCACCTCCTTTTTCCACATTTCAGTAGAGGTGACTTTTCTTGGGATATAACTCCACTTTGAATCTTTCTGGAGGGTAGCTTGGCCAAGGAAAGTAGGAAGACTGAGGTCACAGGTGCTTTATTCTTATATATTTAGGTACCAAAAATGTTTTATGAACATTAGAAAGAATCATTCTGTTCCCTTGTTAGTACTGTATCCCATACATTCTCAAAAAATGTTTTTCTTAGAACTGGGGGGAAATACTGGGGTGAGCTACAGTGCATGAATGTACTTTTAATATAATGTTTCAGTTATGTTTTACTCATGCTAATAGCCATGGATCTTAAAGCTGTTTCACTGTAATTGACAGTGTTTGATAGTTTCACTTTTTAAACAGTTATTATCTGTGGTGCAGATACAAATTCTTTCTGTCTTAGGAGAAACTAGAAATAGGTTGTTAAACTCAGCTACTAAAGTACTTAGATGCCGAAAAGCTGTCTTCATCCATTGACTAAAACTGAAGAAAAATGTTCCTTGTAACTAAGTAATCTGATGGTGGTAATCTGGAAATCTTAGTGAAAAATTATCTGAAGTCTCTGTTCTTGAAAAGAAACCTCTTCGCAAAGCAAAGCTCATTTTGCCCACATCAAGTATGTTCTCTAACTTTGTATAGTACATCTGGAACTTTAGCAGTGTTTTTTAAGTTCTGTTGATAAAAAAAGAAAGAATTAAATCTGTAAGTTTTAAAATTTAATTTAGGAATGCTTATAGTAATGCAGCAACTGTTCTTGTTTCAGAAAAATATCCAGTATCTTTTATGACCAGCAGCCCTCTAGTTGGGATACCCCATCTTGAATTCTTTCTTCCTTTGAATTCTCATCTCCTTTCCTGCAGTGGTGGCAGCTGACTACACTTTCTGCGTGGATATTCTATGATTTTAACCTTTTGCAATACAATTTAAGTGCTTACAAACTTGAAATGGAATCTTTGCATGAGCTTGAGATTCCTTACACTTTAAGGAAAATCTTATATGAAGTTGTTTGGGGGTTTTTGTGGGTTTTTTTGGCGTGGTTTTTTTTTTTTTTAGACTTTAGTTGAATTTTTATAAGCTAAGGAATTTCCAAAAAGCCCTTTGCTTCTCCCAGAAGCAGGGCCATTGATTTAATCTCTGTCAGTCTTTGAAACAAAGTGTTCAGGAGAGTTTTTTTGAAGAAAAGTGTAGGATATACTGAATTCCAAAGAGACTGTTCTTTGGTTTATCAGGTTATGGTTGAGCAACTGAATATTCTAAGGGAAAAGAGGCTTTGGTTTCAATCTGGATTTTGACAGTGAGAAATAGATTGGTGAGAACAGGCTCTAGAAATGCTAGCATCAAACCCAAGAAGTTGGTGAGACTTTTTACGAAGGAAGAGGAAGCTGAAAACTTCATCTGGAAACACCAGCTGGCGTACCAACTGTAGGAAACAGCATAGGTCCTTGAATGATGATGTCGGAGACTTCTAGGAATATTTTTCCGCAGCACGCTAAAGCACAGAGTAGAACAATTGACTTGTACAGTTTTGGGATAGACTGCAAGTAATCCATTTTGGATTTCGCCTTCTTCCTTATCTATGATTGCAGTTCTACCACAGCAATACTAATCAAGCTGCAAAGGGGAAAGTTTTGTTACTGGGATTTCCACGTGCAAGGAAAGAGAAGCAAATAATAGAGATGACAGGGTGTTTGGGACTTTAATAGTGAACAAGTGTCAATCTGAGGCAGCTAATAGAGCAGTTTTAATCAGGTAATACAGTGCTGACAGCTAGTCAGTTTTCTTGGCTCAGTTCTTAAGAGTAGCTGGCAGGAAGCAAAGCATTCACTTCATTATCTTCATTAAAATCCTAAATCGTGTGCCATGCACTCAACTCTGCTCCACGTCACATAAGGAAGCGTTCTATGGTTGCGTGGATGAGCTAGACCCATGTGTGCCTTTCAAAGGAGAGATTTCTAACAAAAAAGAAAGGGGCTCCCAAAGCAACCCCAACTTCACAGCCTGCTTTCAAGCTGGGACTTGGCTATAAAAAGAAATAAATAAACAGACTTTCTCTATGCAGAGACTTGGCAGACAGCTTTTTCCCTGGAGATAAATTTGTTTTGCAAAATTAGAAAAATCTGTTGTTGTATCAAAATGTACAGTTGTTATGTATTAGATTTTTGGTTCTGCATAGACTTCTATAGTTATGCAACTCTAAAAATATTGATGGGAGGGGGGGAATTGACAAGGCAAGTAGCCTTCAGTGTAACTCAATTATCTTTTTTTTTTTTCCCTGTTGCTATTAGTCACCAAATCGATGGACTCCCTATGGAAACTAGAAGGAAATCTCTAGGAATATTTGTTCAAAATCTATGTCTTTTTGGTCTTCAGAGTGTATATGTTAGGGGGTTTTTTTGCATTCTTTCTTGGCAATGTATGCTGAGGTATTGGAAGTAAGCATAGTTTATTTTAAGCTTCCCTTGTTTCTCTGTGTTCTCTTTAATCATTGCAAATGATGGATGATTAAATTTAATGAATTTTGGTTGTAGGGTTGTTTTAGTTATTTGCCAACAATCTCATTTTTAATATAGTATGCAGGGAAAAAAAGGGTTCTTGAAAAGTAAATATTCCAATTAGTGAATGTGCTATATACAGTCTTCATGATTATATATCTGAGACTAAATGTGAGCTGAAGGGGGAGAATTAAGAACGTGAACGGCTTATCTGTCTGTGTTTACATGCAAATTCAGATGACGTAGGCTTTGATCCAAGAAATCTCATCCACCTCTCAAGTAGTCCGAAACGAGGCCATAGATGCTGGATTTCCAGGGGGCTCTTAAACACTGTGTGTCAGCAGCAATGTAAAAGTATCCTAAACTCAGCCTGTTCTTTTCCCAGAATTAGTTATGTCTGTCAGAAGTTATTGCACATCTGGCCTCATTATGGATAGCTTAGTAGCTTGCCTATCAAGTTCCTCCTAATGGAGATACAGTGGAACCCACCCAAAAGTGTCCAAATATTTAACAGTCTATTGTCATTTACTGAGCATGCTGAAATTCTTCCAGTTCATCTTTGGCTTCTCTACTGGAGGAAGAATGCTTCCATATAAACATATTAAGTTTGCATCATGGGTATCTTTTTGTCTACATGGTTTTTAATTGTTTTTCCCCCTAACTTCTTAATAAAAGATGATGCTCTTATTTTCACCTTCAGGCCAAGAGTCCTTTTGTCACAGACTATGTAGAGACTGGGTAATTTTTGTAATTTTCTAGATATCACATAGGTCCTGACCTGACAAATTTCTCAGCGTGGTGTATGGACAGATATATTCTTGCTAGTTGTCTTGGTTGTTGAGTGTGCCAGTAACTTACTGAGTTTTGAGGGTTTTGTCTCCTTTTGCCCACTCCCCCTTTCTGATACCTCCAGTTGACTTTGTGGCTTTACCCTGACCTGCCTATGGTGAGCAACCTCAAAACCTAAAGGCTGCTTTACAGATGAGTTTAAGAAACTTTAAATGCCTGATTTTTCATTCATTGGCTCTGGAAAATTTGGTCATATTTATGAAGCCCCTTGAGAGCCTAAAATACCGAGATTGATAATATGTTACAGGTTACTTCATTAAATTTATTATAATAAATAACAAAGTGAGAATAATACGTAACAATATTATAAAGACAATTGAGAAATACTATTCAAGATTGTTTATTATGCAGATTTCTTGTTTGTTTAAGCCTTGTTACTTTTCTTGCCAGATCCTTTCATTTTAACTGAGTTGTCTAACTTCTTAGTTGTGAAGCTGAAAACTGGAAGCGAGACTAGCTTTGTAATTCCAAACAAAACATTTTTTCATTTTTCTTGTATTTCAGCAAATTAAATTTAAGGTCAGATTTTTTTTGTTAACAATGTCTGCTCTATCTTTTTGTTCCTAAGGCATATTTTCAGCAATCTGACTTAAGTCTGTGGCCATTGGGGTGGAATTCTTTATCTTGGCATTATGTGTAAGCAAGCTTTCAGAGTACGTATGGGTTAGTGTCTGACTTTGTGCATAGGAAAACATAATCATTTTGTCAGATGGTTTCTGATGCAATGAAAGAAGTTTTTTGATTGGGGTTTTTTGTGTATGATAACCAGCTTGGTAACTTCTGAGAAGTGGTTCAGGCTTTCAACATCAAGGAGGAATAGCTGTCTGTTTAATTTAAATAATAATAATAAATAACCTGGCTATGTAGTTAGCATGTTTCTGTGGCAGTTTCACAAGAAATCAAATCTAACTAAAATGAGAAAAATCTCAACATAAGTGTTATGACTTCTTTCCCATTCAGTGGATAGGAAAGGTAAAGGATAATTGATCACTTACTTTCAGGTATATTATTCTACAGCTTCTTGAAATCCTGTTAAGTTGATTCGTCTTGCTAGAATTGGAATAATATCTAGTTATCTCTCCCGATAAAGAGTGTTTTGATGCGAGGAAGGATTTTGTTTCATCATAGCTGAAACCTGAAGAGCAAAACATGCTTTCACTTTCTCTTATAATCTTTCAATGTAGATAGAGTGAGAAGTTTGGATACTAATCAATGTAAAGGTAAAATTGCAAATATATAGTATGCTGTTTTCAATAACAATTTCAAGAGTTTAGAAAATGAGATACAAACTGATGTGCAAGATCAACACAAAATTGCAATAACTCATTTAAACAAGACTTTCCTTAATCAGTGTATCTTGGGTTCAATTCCTGTAAAATATGGCCTGTATTGTAACATTTTTTTTCATAATTAAAATAACATTTGAAGTAAAAGTTCAAATTCATTTTTCCATGTGAACTTAGAAGAAATTACAATTGGGCTTTTTATGATTTGGTGATTAAGTAGACAAGCGGTGTACTTCATGGGTACCATAATAGTTAACACCTGTTTCAACTGTTTTATATTTGTATTGGATGAAACCTCAGCAATCCAATATATCTTGAAAAGCAAAAACCTAATATAAAATACTTCATGGTATGGAAGAAATTATAATAAACAGAGTATAGCTTAAAATATAAAATGCTTATTATGCACATTTACATAGCTTTTTGTCTGTATTTCTGAAACCAATGTTGCCATTTTGTGTAAAAATAATCCTAGTTTTTGTGAAGGTCAGTTAAGTGATTGTTCAACACCGTAAAATAAATATTGTTTCTAAGAAAACAGTACTTCCTGAGTAGCGAAGGTTGGCAGAAATGGATCAATTTGTTAGTCAAAAGTCAGTACACTGTATTAATTACTCTCTGGTTTGAGGCTTTTCTCAAGTCTGCTTTGGGGACAAGGACCATTGGTGGAGTGGTCTCCTAGGGTGGGTAACCAGGCATGGCTTTCCAGAGCTCATCTGGAGATCTTGTCAAAGCACTGATGCTTTCCTATTTCATTGGAGACACTTTTAAGCAGTTGTTGTTGTACACATTTAGTTGAGATCAAGGAGAACTTTCATTGACTTGGTAGCACTCTTGCAGTAAAACGTGCTGTTAGAAAGTTAACTCTACTTCTCCTACTCAGGTTATGTTTGTGGTGCCTGGTCCCACTGGCAGAGGAGCCTGTGGTTCTTGAGGATTTACAGAATATTAGTTGTGTCTGCTACTGCTTCTTGAAGCTGTGGTTGTCCAAACATTTTCAGCTGGCATATGCCAGAGCTGCCACCTAAGTGAGCTCCAAAGATCTCCTTCCCTTTGCACTTCTCATCTAAGACCAGGGAGTTGTTTCAGTAGATGCTGCTCTTTCTACCAAGTATAAAGCTAGATCTGGTCCCTGCCGTGGCTGTGCAGAAAGCTGTGCCATTGAATGAAGGAGAGCAGCTCAAGGTGGAAGTGAGCAGCAAAGCTTTTTTCTTTTGGCGTCTGAAAGCCTTCTTGTAAAACAAAAGTCTGTGTGTCTTCCACAAGTAACTACTCGGACTTGGCTTTTAAAAACATTCTTACAGCAGCTGAGGATAGTAGGGCTCTAGTGACCAGTATCTGTATGAATAAAGTTCTAAAAGTGTTTCTTAATCACTATTTTAAGTGGAATTTAGCAAGCCATTAAATAATTTAACTGCATTTGTTGACATAGTATTTCCTAGATCAGAATTAGTGCTAGGTGCTAGTGTCACTTCTTAATGTTGTTTGTTACTGGCATGGTATTTTGAAATCATTAATTTTGTTCACGAAGTCAGAAAATGCAAAACTTTGTCTATTAAAATTTGAAAGTTTATTTCAAATTTAATGATGAGATGGACTACATGGTGCCTTTCCTGCAGCACAGGTACAGCACTCGCACAGCCTCCCACAAAAGGCTTGTTCTCTTGGGTGTTTGAGAACTTGGAAATTTACTGCTTTTTGAAGAAAGCTTGGTTTCGTATTAAAATTTTAATTAATCCTAGTAGGATTAATAACATAATCTGCCGGGGTACATCTGTCAGATGCAAATTTTCAGAGTTTCTCAATGTGATATTTCAAAGATGAAGTTTATTTTGAGAGTCGGGGTTAATACTCTCAAGGTTTCTTTAGAAAGGAGTTGAGTTTAGGATGCAATGACCTAGCAGACATTTTTCCTAAACACGAATTAACACTTGTTTTTATTTCAGTTTATCTGATTTGAGGTAAATCTCATGAGTTACTAAATTGCACCTCGTTCTAGTGACTACTATAGATGGTTTCCACTTCTAATGCCTTGTGCGTAAATTCTATGACTCTGGAATGCTGCTCTTGCTCATTTCCCTGCAAAAGATGCTGGTTTTGTCTTGTTATTTGAACAAAATCTGTTTAGCCTTTCCATTATGGAAGAAATGGATACATATCTCTTTGTGTTTGAGTACTCTTACGTTTTCAGAAGTGCTAGAACTGTCTTAGCCTCCTTTGGAGAGGAAGAAAGGCTTCAAGGTAATTTCCTGTGAATAGTAAATGTTTTGCATGAATGTTGGAAACTTTCTTAAATATAGGTACTTAGTTTGGAGTTAAATGGAGATTAAAAAGTATGTAATCGTTTGGATAGCATCTCAAAATTTATAAATTGCTGATGAAATCACATTTTTCTTAACTGTAATTTCTCCTTACAGAAATAGGAAAGCAAATTTTAGGAAGCAAGTAAAATAAGAGTAAACCAATATAATTGGTACAAATAGTTGTATCAAGAGGAAGAAGGGCAAAAGAAGGAAATAGCTGGAGAATAGCTCTATAGCTAAGAGGAAACATAATATACTGTGTCACATAGTTTATCTTAAATTTTCTAGACACTTCTTTCATAGGGAAAGACACCATAGTAAGTGTAACTCAGTACTTTTTTTTGTATGTATAATGGAGACGGTAATGACTAGATCACCTTAATATCCAAAACTATTTTATATGAAAAACGATCAGAGGCATACTTAATGGATTAAATAGTGATGCATCATGGACACAGAGTGACAAAATACTAATATATTGCAGTATGGTTTTTATCACGTGAAGAACTGCTTTGAGGTAGAGTGTCTTTACCAAAAAACACCATACAGTCTTCCCTACCTTTTGGTAGATATCATGAGACCTGACAAATGGGTTATCATAAAACATATCCTATGTGCTAAAAAGCTATAATGAAAGACCATATCTTTATAGTATGGTGTAATAACTAAAGCCACTAACAGATTATTAACTGAAGATGTTTCTGAAGTGCCATTTGCTCCAACTTCATTATTCTCTATACTGGTTTGTTGGGTTGGTTTTTTTTCTGTGAACACTGTTTGGGATGTTCACATTCTCTCTTCTTCCTTACTTCATCCGTGCTTGTTGAGTCCATCTGGTGTGCCATACAGCTGTTGGGGGGGCCAAGCTGTAAATCAGGTCACCAGAATGATTCAGATTAAAAATAAATTTACAATACAAAGCTTGGAATTTGCTTTGTCAGCATTCTGTTTAAGTGTCCTGCAGAGCATCACTGCTATTATCTAAGCCATCTCTTGTTTGTATTCAGTTTAGAAATCATGTATTTGCAGCTGGAACAAAATCTGTCTGTTCTCAAAACTGCAACTTCAGCCTCACATCTGTCATGTTCTCATCTCCAATTTATCTCCTGTACCCTCTGATTAAAAGCATGTTGGTCCCATGTTTCACTTGAAAGTGTGGTGGTACTCCTCATTTCCCAAAAGTGTTTCATAGTTATTCCTGAGCTAATGGAAAACTTGTAAAACAACATGCATCTATGAAGTGTCTGCTGTCAACAGAAAGTTGTATTTTACTGCTAGTATCTGTAGCTTGTAAATCTGAAAAACTGAAATCTGCCCCAATTGTTTTCTCTGCTTTGAGAAAACCTTGTTCTGGTGAAACATGCACCAGTTTACTGTCCTCTTACAGGCATTTGTGGGTTTTGAGGGCGAGGAGGGTTTTGTTTTCTTCTCGGACTTGTGGAACTGCAGAGTCTGGAATTGCTCTGCAGCAGGATGACTGCTTGACAGGCTTCAGTCACTGCCTCTGCTCTGACCACTTCACTTAAATAACATGAACTTCTGAACTGTATTAGATAGAACTTCCCAGTGTATACTTTATCCATAGTATTTAAATGTTGTTATTGATATTTTGAGAAGCCTGTTTCATATGGAGTGGCATTGCTTCCTCTGGGGTAGAAGTCATCTCATGCCTCTAGCCTGTATCTACTTGGTTGCATTTGTTCTAAGGTTACGTTAGCTGAGTTAACCTTAACTTAAGAGTTTGTTTGGAATTGTTTGTGTGGTTGGAAGAGTGGGGAGAACTAAGTACCTGAAACAGAGGTTTTGAAGCCAGGGTGATGGGGTGAGCTGGGGATTTGTTTTGTACATGAGAAATACAGAAAAATAACAATGACAATTATTTTATTCAGTAATCCAGGATTATCTGGGAAACTGTTTTGTTCTTGGTGTTCCATTTGGAGGCATCCCTTTCTCCAGGGAAAAGGAAATTTTCCTCTTCGTAATCAGCTTGAGCTACTGTGTTTTGGATTGGTTGCTAGGTCTCAGGTTGCAACCAGATAAGCTATGGCATAAGCTATATGTAAACAGTTGTATCATTTCAAGTGCAATCATTTATATTCACTAAATTTACAATTATGGGTTTAAATACATGTGGGAGATAATCCAGGCCCTAATCAGTCTTGCTTTTGAAATCACTGAATTATATGATTGGTTCTTGTAAGCTTCCAAGTTGTGTTCTACAGTGATGTTTTGTTCTGCCACTGTGGTGGTGTCAGCACTGATTTTGAAAAGTACTCTGAACTATCTGTACTCTGCAGCCTACACGTATTTACTTACTATTCACTCTTCCTTTTGTTAGTGTTTCCTTTTATGTAAACATGAATGTCCCAGTGTGACCAGTACAGCCCTAGAGTATACAGGGAGCATTTCACTCTGCTGGCACGTGTACCTCTGGTGATGCCTG
>JAOXJK010000002.1:8439908-8465749 GCA_025774025.1 Xenus cinereus | reverse complement strand
CATTTAATAAAGTTGACTTAAAATAAAAATCAGTTTAACAAAGATGGAGAAATTAGTACAGGAAGATCAAATTCCTGCAGTATTGAAACAAATTACTTGTAGTAGAAGCATGAAAAAACATATATGGCAGTATTGAACCTTATCCATACAGGTTTTCTCATATGGTAGTCTCAACATTAATTTAAATATTACCCTTTTCAATACAGGTAAAGTTAGGGGAGATGGATTAGCCAAGTGGTCATGTACAGATACGTTTGTAAAAATGTGTTTGGATTGCTGACAGTTGGATTGTAAAATAGGAAAATCAGGGATCCCCAACCTACAAGAGACATATGGGCTTATGTCCTTGCACTTGGGAAGGCACTTTTTTCGTGCCGCTCCTTCCCATACAGACACTTGCACAACCGGGGCTGGATCCCTGTCTTCCCTATGTGTTGTTTCATTGTGTATTTAAGTACTTTACATGTAAACTACAATTACTGGTATTCTAAATTAAGAATAAAAATACTTTCCGTTTTATAGTTTTAATTCTCACTGTGTGGCCACTCCTCATAGGAGATGGATTTTCTGCCATGCGGGAGCACAAGCTGCAAACTCCAGATGGTGTTTTAGTGGGGAACGTGTGGGTGCCCGGGGGCATCCGGTACTGCTCCTCCTCAGAAACAGCCCCTCGCCCTTACCTGCAGAAAGCAGCATTAATAAGTACTGTGGAGTCAGGTGCACGGCACTAAACAATGAATTCTAGTTTTGAATTTCATATTTAGACCACCTTAGGAGAAAAAAAAAAACCACCACAGCAGGGCTTGGGATAGGAGTCCTTTACTATACCCCAAATGTAGGCCAGACTTGCAAAAGAGCCATGTAGTTGCACTGAGCTTTGGGCAAAGTTTTGTCATCTCCTCTTCTTTAACTTCTTGCATGCCCTGTATTTCCTCACCAAACCCAGCCGTCCTTGATGATGAACCATTGATGTGTTCTGGCTCTGGCATCTCAGGCGCTTGCTCTGGCCTCACCAGTTTTAGAGGCTGAATTCACACTGTCAGTTCCTGAGTAACTTTACACAATTCCTTTTTGTGTCTTGTTCTTCCCCCGCTTTCTCCTCCCCTCAACCCCAAAACACAACAAACCATTAAATATGATACTCCTTCTGGTTCCAGCTACACCCAATGCTCTGTTCTTGCTGCCAAAATTCATGTTCAGGGATTAGTCATCCTCTCAGATACTGCTGCTTCACCACTTCGCCATTAGAAGAAAAAATAAGTATCAGCTCATGTAGTGTTTTATTTGTGTACTGTGACTTTTCAGCTCAGGTCTTTTCCTACTTATATAGAAATATGTTTTTTAAAATCTTATTTTCAGGCAAATGATATTGCATGTTTCAAAGAGTAATCTTGTTTATACTGTCGGAATGCATACATGCTGAGGGAGCCATGCTGCTCTAACTTTATTGCAACTTCTTTGAAAGCAGAAGATGCAAGGTGAACATTTTATGTCCATAAAACAAAATAGACAAAGACCAGCAAAATTTGTGTATGTTTGTTACTAGACATCCTGAGGTCTGATTTTAAAATTGCCACGTGTCACCATTTGGTTAATACTGAATTAGATTGTACATGTAATGGTTTCATGTTCTAAAATGAAAGGCTCATTTGGATGTTAAAAAATATTAACGAATGAAATCTGCAATAGTGAATATTGGCTTTTTTTGTGAGAGTTATAAATTGAATAACTAATCCCTTTGCCCTGGTACTCTCACCTTGATAATTAAAAGCAGATTTTTGCATCAAAACTGTGACCATGTTTATGTTGTTATGACCATGACTTATTTTGTCTGTGTGCCTATCTTCTTAGAAAGAAAAATGTTTTTGTTGTCAAAATTAAAATTGCTGATCAACTGGAACTTCAAACTTTTAAATATTCTGTGCAGAGCCCCAGCTTTTCTTATGGTTCTTAAGGCTGCATTCGGAATGCAAGCTTATGCTTTTCATGTTCAGTTTGATTTAGAAATACTTGTTGAGTTGCCTGTTCACTTCTTGTGGCTTTGAGTTGAGGCAGTTGGAGCTCATGTTTTATGAAAACTAGATGTTGTAGCAGAAAATGTTGGTATCAAATGCAGCTTCTGTACATTTGGAAATGATGGTGGGTAAGGACATATATCTGTCTTAAAACAAGTATTTGTCTGCTAACAAGCCATTTTACAAATGTTGCGGAGATTAAGAGAGTACTACCTCTGTTTTATATTGACCAATTTCAGTACTTGTTTAAGATTGTTCTAGGTGTAAAGGAAAATTATCATGCACAAAATGAAGATTATGTTTGTGGTAAGATAAATGTGATCAGAGCACTCTGATATCTCTCATAGTATTTTCAGTTACCTAGTGAGTTAATTTTTTATTCTGAAAAATATTTTAGGTAATATTTGGAAAAACAAATGCATATGAATCTGTATCAGGTGATGGATGACAGTAAGTTCTGTCATGTTTTGGTTTTCTCTTGTAAGAAATCTAGCTTTGGAGTGGTTTTGATGCTTAAAGTAAATCTCTTAGCCTTGGTTTTTAACACTCACTTTATTGTTCAAAACCATACTTACAAAGCTTTCGCAGTTATTTCATCTTAAGGTTATTCGACCATAATTGTGATTTAATCTCATGGCTTAAGTATTTTCCATTTTATCCTTTAAACAGTGGGCTCTCTGTACATAATTAAGCAATTAAAACGTACCTGTAGAAGAGCAAAAAGATATGTGGTAGGTTTCAGGAATCAGTTGTGCTGGGTGAGGTTGGGGTGGGTGTTGATGGCAGGAATCTTTCTTTCTACCTGCAGAGCTTAGTAGAATATCAATGTGATGCTTGGCTTGCTTTCTGCACCCACAACAGCAACTGCTTGACTGTTTTGAATCTGCAAAAAGAGTGTTAGTTTTTATGATAGTAAAAGTATCTTCTCCACGTTTATGGGGAAACATACTTGTCAAGTTCTGACATGGTACTACTTTTTCTTTTACTATTGATATTCCTGGATTTAATTTCTTTCTCTGCTGTCTTGTAGAGCAACTTTCATCTTTGTCTTCCACAAAATTGATGGAACAATTCTTGAGAATCAGGGAAAAATGGTTCTTAGAAAACAGTCCCATTAAAAATGGGAATGGATGCAGTGGTGGCTTTCCTTCAGCAGCTGTGCATGAAATGTTTCTTGAGTACGATTAATCCTCCAGAAACTTATCCACCTATGGTAATACATAAGGAATTGCTGTGTTCTATTTAACCTGATGGAGATTCAATGTCAAAGCAAGATTCCCAAACATCTGCTTATAGAGTTTCTATTATCATGACCTTTATGTAAATAATACTTTTTCTAATCCTCTCTGTCCTTCCCTGTCCTCCTCCTACACTCTCACATGGGATTTTCTCCTCTGCAACCATTTTAAACTCTACACGTTTGCACTGGGAAGAACTTGTTTCTTAGTAATACATGTTGGGGGTTGCTTCTGGGTCCAAGTACTTTATAGTTCTTATGTCAGTGGAGAAAGGGATATTGATTGATGCTTTATTAGGATGGAGGTTAGGGACCATCTTGAACTTGCAGATGCGATTGGCTCTGAAGTTCCAGATGGTTTTGTTGCCAATAATAATTCTCTAGAGGTGTCCTTGTGCTTGCTGCTCCGAGATATGTTGATGGAATATAAATGAACAGAGTCTATCCTGCATTTCCATTCCTTCCCCAATATCTCCTCGATGGAGAACTTGATCCATGTAATCTATATATTTATTTTTTTTTTGATAGGTAGGGCTACTGGTGCAGCTCAGGCATCTATATTCTGTCTCATACTTCAATGTGTTTTGTTCTTGTTCTAACTCACAGTAGTTTCCCCCTTTTTCCTCATTTGCTTTTTCCCTTAGCTTTTTACATTAGCATTGCTAATTCAGAATATAATTTTGGCCCTATCTTGTTTGAATACTTTGTGGTAACTTTTTTGTCTGCACACGGAGGCAATTTCTGAGTAAAAACCAAGATCTGGAAGGATATAATTATTTTTCCCGATAGTGTCTTTTTTTGCTTTGTCATTTAACCTGATGAATGAGAAAGACCTGTCCTCAATATGCCAGAGGGAACTGGATCACTTCTTGCAGGGCTAATTAAGTTAGAAGAATCACTTCTTGATTCCATCCTTTGCTTCTCATGCACCTCTGTTTTATCTGCCTCAGAGACAATAATGATTTTTATTTTCATTGATATTGTTACCTGTAGTTATTCAGCTTAATTTTTTTTGTGTGTGTAATTTACCTAACTGGTCTGCTCCAGCCATTTTTAGTTAACTCTAGGAAGAAGTAACTTTTCCTCCAGCCTTGAGAATGCCAGAAGTAGTTCCCCTTGTTAGGGAAAAGAATTTTTGAAGTCTATTTCTTGGTGCCAAAATAAAGTGGAGGTTAGTTGCTTGCATCATCTCCACTTTGAAATTTTAGGTCCCTCCTTACAATGTATTTCAATGGATTTTATTGGAGTGTTGTGGGGTTTTTAAGATAAGATACTTCATGCAGGGTGTTCGGCTTTGAGTGTTTGTCACCAGGTGCTCAGACAGGATTTGCAGTCTGCTCACAAGAAATGGAGCGTAGTCGCTGAAATATTGCAAGTAGCAAAGAAGTTAGGTGCTCTCTGAGGATTTGCGTTGTTAGATAGTTGGACATATGGTACTGTTGCAGTATTTCATGATAAAATGTCTAGTGTCATTGATGTTGTTAATCTAAACCTAGATGTTTCTGTTTGATTTCAACCTGTAGAGGAAAGCCTAGGAAAAGTCTTTGAACACAAAAGCTCACCTGTTCAAAACATGACCTGGACAGATAAATAGAAATGCCAGTGAACATAGTTTCGTTGCTTTCTAGGGTTTTTAATAGCATGAAAAATTCAAGGTGTCTACAGAATCTAGCATTGTATATTTTTTTTTAAAAGAAGAAAATTTTCTTAAATACAGATTGAGATAACGTATCTGTTCTAAAAATATAATTTAGATCTGTTTACAAGGTTTTTAACATCTATACTTATTCATTGCCTAAGCCCTCTATGTGTTAAAATGGAGTATATATCTTCTGTTGTATTAAGCAAGGTTAAACTGAGGAAGCTAATTCCTTGTACTGAGAGAGCATTTTTCCATTGATGTAATAACAAATTGGGTTTGTGGCAGTTATGCTTGGAGTTTTGAGAGTTACTTTTGTCACTTTGGTTGGAATGAGCTCGTTAAACTGAAGTTGAGAAAACTAATTACAGAGACCCACTGGCTGATGCGGGTTCCTCTAATACTCTTTTTTTTTTTTTATTTCCCCCCCTTCATCATAAATAAAAACTGAGGCAAAAATGGCCAAGATACACGAATCCCAAAGGTGGGAAGATCAGAAACAGATAATTTCATAACAAAACTAACTACACAGAATACTACTGTTATTTAGAGTGCTTGTTTTAAATGAAGAAAGGTCTGTTGGCGAGGTTGTTCTTTTTCATCTACTGCCTGTAAAATACTTCCTTTGAATTATGAAATGCACATGGGCTTTTGGGGTGTTTTGGTTGGTTGTTTTTTTGCATTCAGGACATTCCACTTTCCATCCAAAATCAGCTAAACAAAAATTACAACGTAAGGAAAAATAACTTCTTATTGTCTTAATGTAGAACTCCCAAAGTGCTTAAACTATAAATTTTTCAAGCTGGAATACAAGGAAGCCAAAAGCTTTTCCTCCAGCTGCCTTACAGCTAGAGAGGATTTTTTTTCCTGAAGGCCTAATGATTTGTAACTAGAACCAGTTTTTTCAGGGTCAGGGCACAGTCTTATTTGTTTTCTTGGGATCTTCCAGTATCTGTTGTCATCTTCTGTATGTTCTCCACTGAGAATAGCTTACATATTTTTGGCTACGTAAACACCACAATTTCTCTTGGGGAAAGGAGTTGTAGATGAATTATTTCTTAGAGTTTACCGCATTTTGAGAAGCAGCAGATTGAGATTATTTACTATGTGATTAAATCTTGCTGCCAAATGTGCCTGCTCCTTCTTTTGGTCAGTTGATGCCTCAAGGTGAGGAGAGTACTGATAAGTATAAACCCTTATTTTATGTGATAAGAAGGAAAGTCTAAGCAGAGGTGCTGTTCTGCAGTCTAGATGATCATGAACTCTGATTTGCTTGTCCCCAGGCTGAATTTCCTCTAAAAGTTCTGTAACTAAAGAATTAATACAATTAAAATACATGTATATCTCTAAAGCACTTGTAAAGTGAGTTCCTCTTCCTGTTTTGTTCATTTGAGAGCAGTACTACTCTTTTCAGGATATGTGGTGTAACACTGACTTTTCACCAATAAAACTATTTCGTTGCAGCATGCAGTTGAGGGTTTTATGAAATGATTCCAAATTTGTTTCAGGGGAAAAAAAAAAATCCTGGCACTTAAAACTGCCTGGGTTAGAATGGTAAAACAGAACTCAAAGTTGATGCAGCTGATCTACACTGTGCAGTTTTACTGTCGCACAATTTCCAATGTCACGTTTACCTTCAAGTTTAACAGCTACAGTGAAAACTCAGTTTCTTGTTTTCTAGAGCTTCGTGACACTTCTGCTGTTAAAATGAATATGATACATAAGTAATAAATACAATAAATAGTTTCTAAAGTAAGCAATATCCTTCCCTCTTGAAGGCTCCTGTGAAAGCCCTGATTTTTCAAAAATAAAACCAGAAGTACCTTTCCATTGCAAACCTTATTAGGCAGTTAAAATTCTCAAATTGTTGTACAGACAAGACATTTTTTTTTTCACTGGTGGAAAAAATAAGTGCTGCAGCAAAAACTGTTTGTTTTTTTCCTATATAATATGTGGTTTTCAAAATGGTGGAAAATATGTTTATTGCAATCAGTTTGGAATTTATGATAAAGTTTACTGCTTGGAGTTGAAAGCCAGCACATGCTCTGAGCGTTTTTATACTTCAATACATGCTCTTAATTTAAATGCATCCAGACTGTGTTTTTTTCCCTAACTGCCGAAGACAAGAGATAAACTTTGTCTTTGTAAGGACCAAACTGAGTCTTCTTTTTGGTCTAATGTAGTAATTTTTAGCATTGCATTCTCCAAAGAGCTTAAAGGTATTAGGTGGCCAAATCTCAGTGGCAGGCAGTCAGACTTTTCTTCCTTTGAAGATCTCATATGCATCTTTCTCGTGTGTCCCCAGAATGTGTGCATCTCAGAACTTGTGGGGCTTTCATTTTGTTTTGGTTAGCATGAGAAATGGGCAGGATTTAATTTCTTTGACACAAAGTCTCCAAACTTTGAGAGGGTAAAGAACCGATGGGATATAGCACTTCTCTTGAATGACACTTATTCTCTGCTCTTCTGTCTCTTCTCTTGTGGTTCCTTTTATGTTGGATCTTCTTTAACTCAATCCTGCACCTTTCTTTGTTTTAGTATCTTCCTTGTCCTTTTTGCTAATGCCTTCCTATTTTCTGCTTATTTCATCGCCTATTGCATAATTAAGAATAATCCTGGTCCAAAGTCCTCTACAAGACACAAGTGAATTGTTTGAAATAGCTTTTTTTTCACATCTGGATTGGAAAATTGTGAAAAGTATGTATATGTTGCTGATAGAATTTCACCCTCCTGGAAATGTCTTGTTTCAGCTGTAACTTATTATCCAATAGTTGCTGAACCCAAAACTATAGTATAATGAAGTCTGGCTGACACTTTCAATTTTTCCACATGGTGTACTAATCTGGAAGTTGTTGTGGTGTCCTAGGGATTTGGAACTCGAAGATAAGAATTAAGACTTTTTAGAGAAGTCTGCCTTAGTTCTGAATTATACTGCTATGGAAAACTTATTGGTATTGTAGATGTTTTCTTAATGCATTAATTCTCTTCTTGGAAGTGGCTTTGTTAATTATTTTGGAATTTGATTTTTTTTTTTATTATTGCTTATCCTTGGTGCAGATGACTAAAGTACTAAAATGTACTGTTCCACCTCCCCAGCTGCCCCCACCAATTTTGGCAAGTTGACTCTTTTGGATAGTTTCTGCTTTTTGCGCATTATAACTTTCATTTGTACCAGCAATCAAAAGAGGAAAAAAAAGAAAAAGTGTGGTTTGGTTGGTTTTTTTTTAAGTCCTTCTGTGGAAATTGAGCAAACATTCTTTATATAGGAGGAACCAGACCCTGAGAGTTGCCATTTGAAAAGCTCTCTCCTCTTCCTTTCCTACCTCTTTCCTGCTTGGAGCAATCAAGTACTCCTTCGGTTCTTCTGATCTAGAGGTTTTTTCCCTAGTCTACAGTCCTACTTGTTTACTGGTTTCCATTATATGTATTAAATAATCTCCTTAATACTTATCACTGCACCTTTAAACAAAATATTTACATAGACTCCCTAACTAAAATAGTATGACCCAGCAGATGAAGGGAAGTGGTTATTCCTGTCTGCTCAGGAGCTGTGAGGCTGCATGTGGGGTGCTTTGTCCGGTTACATCCCGCTCAGCCCAAGAAAGATCCCGACAAGTGGGAGGGACTGCAGCTGATCGAGGGCCTGGAGCAGTTGATGTACACGTAGAAGCTGAGAACGTGGTTTGTTCAGCGTGAAGGGGAGGTAACAGAGGGATCTATTAGCTGCCTTCAGCTACCCTACGGGTGGTTAGAAGGTATGCTGAGTCAGGCTCCTCCTAAAAGTGCACAGGTAACACCAGCCGAAGGTTGAGCAAAGGAAAAATCAACCATACATGACAAAATTTCTCCGTAAAAATGGCAACACACTGGAATAAGTGTGCAGAGAGGCTGTGGAATCTCCTTCCTTGGAGGTAATGAGAGCTCCGTGGGCAAGGCCCTGATGGCAACTTGACCTAACTTTGCAGTTCACCCTGTTGTGAGCATAAACTTGGACTTAAATGACTTCCAGAGATACCTTTCTTCCAAACTGGTTCTGTGATTCTAGGACCCCTTCTAATTAACATTAGTCAAGCTGAGTGAACGGATTGCTCTTAATGTCTTTTATAGTGAGCTACTGGAATTTTCAAAGGAGTGAGGGCCCGTTTGCGTGTTGCTGTATAAAATCTTGTCTGTGTGTGAGCAGAACTAGACAATATGTTCCAGGTGAAAATTCATCAGGGCCTTCTACAATCAACATCTCTGTTAAAAAATGCCTTGTCTGACGCAGCCCAGCATGATATTTAGTAGATGTGTTTTCTTGGCATCCTACAACAATTTAGATGCATTTTCTTCGTATCTTACAACCATCTTGTCATGGACTAATATGGCCAGATCATTATCATGATGATGAGATACTCTGTTCTTACTCATGGTGATCAGATACTCTGATCTCACAAATTTGATGAGAGGTATGATCTCATCGTACTTACTGATTAAATATTACTTATTGATATCATAATACTTAAAGACAAGTTCTTTAGTCTCAGTAGACATGCCCAGCATTTCTTAGAACTGAATTTCAATTCATGTATATGAAGTCTTTGGTGTCATTCAGTTCCTTCTCCTGTATTGCAGCTCAATACTAGTGATACTCTGTAACTCTGTGCCAGTATTAAACTTCAGTGTAATATGCCTATGGCTAATGGATTTTTTTCACTAAAAAAAAAAAAAAGGCGGCAACAGAATGAGAGTCTACGTTGAACCAAATGACTACATGGACTTTAAAGTTAACGTGTGCATATATGTGTAGGGATTTTCCCTGTTGACTAGTTAGAGATTTACAGGTAGGTTGTACATTGTGTTTTAATAAATGCTGTCAAATCTCTACTCTGAGCTGCTCAACCAAGAAGTAAAATTTTTGAAATCTGGATAGGCTTATAATGAAAAGTTGCTTTCAGGTAAAGGTGAAGCAAAAAAACCCCCAACCTGTGAAGGCAAACCAATGTATCTTGATTTATGGAGACTCAAATGGACTTAATTTAAATTTGGTGGACTTTATTTAGAAACCATTCTAAGGTAACTGAAAAAGTATTTTTATTGAATTGCAAAGCTTTGATATTCCCTCTGAGGTGGACCTAGAGCATGCTGTAGCTGGCTTGTAGTGATCATTTGAACTTCATGGAGACTGAGCATCTCAGTTCGGTCTTTGGATTTCTTTGGAATGATCAGAACTTATTCCACCTATCACCAGACAAAAATTCTTCTCAAGAAAACCAGAAAAGTTGTTAATGACCTGTGCTTTTTACAAGTAAGAGTAGTCAACAGATTTAAAAATGTTAAAAATCATCTTTTCCAAAAATGTACTTTTGACTTTGTAGGAGAACAATAAAAAGTTAATTTCTCTAAAATGCTTTTTTAACAGATTATGGAAGAAACAAATACGCAGATCGCTTGGCCATCAAAGCTGAAGATTGGAGCAAAATCGAAAAAAGGTATTTTGTTTTGTTATTTTTATGGGGAGGGATTAGTATTTAGAGTAGTAAAACCATAGAATAAACAATTCTGTCTTCAGAGTCATCTTATCAATACTGGACACCTGAAATACTTTCGTTTCAGTCTACTAATTTTATAAGAATTTCTTGTTGTAGTTATCTCAGCTTTATGTAGGTATTTGATGCACAAACCCATTTTAAGTAGCTTGCAGTTCTGCAAGTGCTTTACTATCAATACTATTGTATTTACCATCTTTAGCATGTGTGGTTTCTTCTGTATAACTGCATCTAATCTGAATAGTTTCTTTATTTTAAAGCAGCCAAAGCCAGTTAGTTTTTCTGGTAATGCTGTAGATTAGTGGGTGTTCTATGGGGTTTTTTTGTTTGTTTTTATAGAGTGCAAAGATGTGTGTTGGTCAAGCCCAGTTAGAACAACATATGCTCATTGTGTCCCTGACAGAGACAGTCTGTGTGCTTTTTTGGTTTCTTTAGGAAACCTAAGTAGAGCTGTTTCTTAGGAATGGCCAGTATTATGTGTTTTAAATTATGGTTCTTCTGGAAGCACGGTCTATTAATGTGAACTAAGTATACTATCTGGAACATCTCTTTTTTTTTTTTTTTAAATAAGCCTTTCACTTCTGTTCTTAAAGAATCATAGCTGTGACTGAATGAAAGTGATACTTAATTTTTCTTCTGCAGGGAAAATGAAATTGGAAGCAATTTTTACCATTGCATGTATTTCTGTTCAGGCTGATGCATATTAGAACCAAGAAAGTGGAGTTCAAATAATTTCTCTGTACATCATATTTTAAATGTATAGGTGGAGATGTGGGCTAACAACCTTTGTAAATGAAGAAGGCTTCATGGGAAGAAAAATAATCCCTTTAGAAAGGTGCAGGAATAATAACATCTTTATGGTGTAAAGTGAGATTTGGTCTCTGAGGTACTTTCCCACATGGTATTGAAGTACAAATTGATTCAAATTTTTTTTTAACCCACTTGCATGGAAAAAGAGTCTCACTTGAGAGGGGAAAAATGGGGAAGGAATTCAGCCTGGAAAAAACTCTGGTGTCATATGTATGTATATATTCATATGTGGAGCTAGTGTTTATAGTAATGTGAGAGTGACAAAGTCTGCAAACCTGTGCTCTGCCTGTGCTGTTCTGCATCCTTTCTGCCTGAGGTGCTATGAACTGATACGCACCTAAAGCTCCTCGGGAAACTGAGGCAGGAGAGTTTGTTTTTCTTTTGAGGGGAGAAAAGAAAAAACAAAGCAATACCCATCCTTGTTTTCTTTCAAATCTAAATAAGCAGAGCTCTGAAGATGAAAAGCATGAATGAAAGGCCATGAAAAGAGGGATAAGAGGTGACTGGCTGGAATTCTGAATTGGTACTTAGAGATGCAGCTTTATATGTAGATTAATTTAACCTCTTTATTAGTGATCTCAAAGAGAAAATAATGTCAGGCTTGTATCAGTATATGGAATGAATTTGAATACCAGGGGAAATAAAACAGCTAAAAGTTATAAGCTGATAATAAAACTAAAAATTGAGGGGAGGGAATGCATAATACATCTGGGCATACTGAGTGCAGCTGCAGTGGGAATGATTATCCTGGAAAGTCTTTATGCCAAAAGAAACTTTAGATAGTGATGGGCTGCAAACTAGGCATTTTAGCAATATGCTATAGTATTAAAAAATGTTTTAAATGCCTGTGGACTGCAGGGTGGCTCTAGAGTTAAGACTTGTCATCTGGCTAGCTTTGCTCTGGGAATTTGTGTGTCTAGGTACACCTAAGACAGTGAATTATAGTATGTGTGCTCAAAACTCCTTAACCTAGAGGTTCCTATTTCTTATGAAATAAACTGTAGTTTATATATTCTGTTTACACTTTATATCAACTGTTTGTGATTCTGTAACTTTCCATTTGCAGCTACAGCAGCTGTTTATATAGGGAAAATATTCTAAGTGTTTAATGTACTCTAGCTTCACTTAATGACATTCTATGATTGAGAGGAGAGCCTGCACCAAATAACTGGCCGGCTCTCCAGGGACTTCTTGAAGTCAGAACATGCTATCTTTCCCCGTCTCCTTGGCTGGGAACCGAGTGCCTGATACGCAGTCATTCGGTGCGGGAGAAGCCGTTATGGATGGGCAGTCTTGTACCCCAGCCATACACTCTACCCTGTCATCATCAAGTGATACCAAATTTTCGTATCGTTTTCCCGTACAACTTGCCTGCAATTTCAGTAGCTTCGCATTCTGTGGATGTGTGTTAGGGCCTCTGGTCATTTGCAGCTTTCCTCCCAAAATATGGGGGGAAAAACAATCACTAGGAAGACACCTCTAGCAGTGCTGTTGTTTCTGTCACGTTCTGTCTCATGAAACGTTTAGGGCTTAATGTAGTGTTCTTCTCACTGCTTTTGTCAGTTTTTAAATTGAGATCATCTATACTAAATCAATAAGGACAGAATAAATATTTCTTTCTAATTACAACGCAGAGGTATTGAGATTTGCAGACAAGGTGTGCATAATAAGGTTCAGCAAGGATCTGAAGATTCAGTTCTGCACAGGACCCAGAATCTTTTTGTCATCCTATGGAAAAAAAAAAAATGATTGTGAAGATAAAGCAGCAAGAGTAGATGACCTGCAAATTGCTAAATAATTTCTTTTCTGTGTTACATGGATTACAACTTTTAAATTGATTGCAAAATGCTATGTATTGAGTATCATAATGGTAATTCATTAACTCAAATTTGATAAATATGTTCTGAAATCTTTTGAATTGCTAAAGACTAATGTCTGGATTTAGCATATCCAGAATTTTAAAATTTTTCTGATTAAAATTTATTGTTTAATATGAAATTGCTAAAATAGCTCTTTGCAAAAGCTAGAATTAAAAAAATGAATTATCAACTCTCAACAGTTTCATAAAGGGCAAACCAGGAATTTCCTGGCTTTAATGAACACCAGATGCTGCAGTCTTGCTCTAGTGACAAGGGGTGATGAGGGTTAAAGTATTTTGAAATGCATGTTTAGAAAACACACAAACAGATATAAATCTTCTAGTAGCATCCTTAAGCAAGCCATTTGATTTGTTCAGGTTGACAAAGAGATCCCATAATATTAAGGCTTTGGAGAAGGAAGTGAAACAATTGAAAGCACTTCTGTAATGACTGCTTCCTGCCCAGCAGTAATGAAACAATCGCCACTGGCATGGTCTACCCTGCTTTGCATGGGTGCTGAAGAGTTCAGGGCAGCCAAAACCTCATCTTCTGGAGGTTTGGGGTCTTATGTAATCTAGTGAATGAAAGATCAAACAGAGACAGTAACTTTTCTATCCATTCCCCTCTTCCTCTCAACATACTTTTTCACTCTGTTATGGTTACTGTTACTTAGGAATGCTATTAATTGTCTTTAAAAGATTTATTTAGTGGTATAAAAGCTTAGAGTAGATTGCCAAATCCTAAATGGTCAGATACTATAGTTCCACAAACACTTTCAAAGCAGGAGTAAACCAACATTTTTCTTTTTCCACTCCCTTCCCAAATTACTGACCTGAGACCTGCTCTCCTGTTCTTGTGCAGCTCTTTCTGCTGTGCTGTCGTTGCTTATGTTGTCACATAGGAGACCAGGTTGGCTTAAAATTAACCATGGATAACTTCTGCTATTGGAGATGTGGGGGGGTTTTTGTGCATTTGCTAGCTGTTTTAACCCAAACTGTATCCTCAGTCTGCTTCCCTCTAGGGTTGTATGAAACTGTAATGCTTAATGCGTTGGGAGCAGGTGACGGTTGTGTTATCCAGCAGCACTGCTTGTTGATGGTAATTTAAGCTGCTCTTAAGCCTTTACATGTAGGAAATGGCTACATGTAAATTTAGATTTCATCCATATTCCTTACTCTTTTTCTTTCCTCCTTCTAATTCTTTCCCCCTCCTCCAAAGGGGTGCATGCTTTTGTATGTCAACAGCCATAAAGAAGTTAACGGGGATATGCATGTTCTCAGAGTGCAGGCAGCTTTGACATAGCATTTTGGGTAACAACCAGCATAAGAATCATTTCAGGTCCTGGAAACATAATGGCTCTAAGAAGGAATTCATTCAGAGAGTTGCAACAGGGAAAATTTTGGGTGATGAAGGGAAATGCAAAGTAAATTGAGCTGACAGAGTAGGGGTAACTCAGGAGTGTCTTTCACCATTCACTTTAAAAATGGGCTGCTCTTACTGAACTTCTGTTGCTCTTTTTTCTTTCTTCCTGTTCTTCCCATATTTTCATTCCTCTTCCACTTTATCCAGATTAAAATCTCCTTTTTTTTTTTCTCTCAAGCCGTGTCATCTGTTGATGTAACCCACTCATTTCCTTTCTTTATTGAGCTGCTCTTATTTCATTTCACCTGTTCTTTCATTTGCTATTTCTGGTTCTGTCTGGGGGTTGTTGGGTTTTTGTTTGGTTGGTTTTTGTATGTTTTTCTGTCCTGTCACGTCTCCCACCCTCCTACCGCCTTATAAGTGATTCATTTTAAGTTGGTTAAAAAAATAATCCAGTCCATGTTCCATTTGAGTATTTTTCCATCACCTGATTTTTCTTCTTATTCTTTCATCTTCTGTTCCAAAAATCAAGTTTCAGTAACTCTTTTTTCTTTTTTAAATTTAAACTAGCTTCTATTATCAAGTTTACTACATTCTATTTTTCATTAGCATATCTCAAAGGCAAGTCAAGTACACAGCATATCAAATTCGTATCTAAGGAGAATGGCAAGAAGGGAGGAAACACAGTGGCACTGAAGTCATTAGAAGGAAGGCAGCAATAACTAGCAGTGGGCACTGTTGGCATTCATTTACTGAAAATTTGGTTTCACGCTTTTTCCTTAAGCTTTGCATTTTGTAAGCTGTCTTGCCAGCAGAGTCCAATATTTCCTTCTTTGCATCTTAAACTGTTGAGATAGCATGCAAAAGAAAGTTAGCAGCTGTAACACAATATTTGAGGCAAATAACTGGACTGAGAGACTTCAACCAATTTAGTAAAATATTTCTCCCATCTATTTGAATGTTGCTTAGACACAAGGGAAGAGCTTTGCACATTCCAGGAGGCATTATGATAAAAGCTACAGACTGCCTTTTTTTTTTTTTTAAAACATAAATGTCACTACATAGTGAACTTAAGGCCAAACTTGCATGCAAGTTACTGCCTTAGATAGCAAGAGTAAGCTAAAATGTAATCTCTGTTTATTGCTTCAGACCTTTAAGTCAACTTTCAATTGTTTCCCAATATTGTAATAAAGGCTGAAGTTTACATTTTGAGAGGAAGAAGGGAAGGAGAGAAGATGTGGTGTCAGGCTGTGGAGCCTTATGAATGTGTGCAAATACAGTGCTGGGTTATTTACTCTTTTGGCTTAGACTTTCTGATAAAACTGCAGTCTGATTTTATTCTTTTAATTTGGTTTTCTCTTTAGAAATACTTTATTTACTCAGTTTGGTTTGTCAACAAAATCTTTAAAAAGAGTGAAAACTGCTCTTAATGCTAAATCTTCTATACTAAAATATGATACGTGGAGAAGTGGTTAACATAAGAGCAGTTCAGCATTGTACTTGCGGGTTTTTAGTGTTCCGCATGCAGACA
This sequence comes from Xenus cinereus, assembly GCA_025774025.1. Classification (NCBI taxonomy): domain Eukaryota; kingdom Metazoa; phylum Chordata; class Aves; order Charadriiformes; family Scolopacidae; genus Xenus; species Xenus cinereus. The sequence continues at coordinate 8,449,768 of JAOXJK010000002.1, read as the reverse complement.
CCTTCCAAACTTACAGTCGTGTTCCATGGAGAGATGACATATCTTAAAACAAACGTGTGGCTGACTGTTATGCAATAGTGCTTTCAGTACTGGAATTGAGCTGAATCCCACATTTGTAAAATAACATTTGTTCCAATCTATTAATGGATGCAAGTAAGATATTGTCAGCTGTCATTTAGTATCATATCAATGTAGTAATAGGATGGGGGGTAATGGTCTTAAACTGAAAGAGGGGAGATTTAGATACAAGGAAGAAATTTTTTACTGTGGGGTTGGTGAGGCACTGGAACAGGTTGCCTAGGGAAGTTGTGGATGCTCCATCCCTGGAGGTGTTCACGATCAGGCTGGATGGGGCTTAGAGCAGCCTGGTCTAGTGGGAGGTGTCCCTGCCTGTGGCAGGGGAGTTGGAACTCAATGATCTTTAAGGTCCCTTGCAATTCTAACCATTCTGTGTTCAAACCCAGTATTTTATGGTGAAATGCCAGTGTAATGGAAGAGTTAATAACCTTGCGCAGCACCGTTCTGTAGGAATTATGTGAGCTTTCAACAGCATCATAACCTTCTAGACTGTCTGGAGGTGTCTGGACTCTCCTTCCCCCAAGAATAAATTCCTAACCAAAAACCCCACCAAACCAAAACGCCCCTAAATAAAGCAATTAACATAATGAGGCAGCAGTTGAGAGACTTAGAGTACAGCGAAAAGCATCTGTGTGGCATAAGGTGGTCTTGGTCACTTTGGGAGATTCTGACTCCTTGCGTTGATGGTATTTTGTAAAAAATGCAAATTTAGACATATGATTAGTTTTCTCTGCTTTCAATTATTGCTGGAATTACTGGGATACTAAAAGGCTGTCAGTATATGCTGCTAAACTTTAAATTACATACTTAATCTTTTTCTAAATACCAGGTGGCTTGGTGTACTTCAGAGGCTGGCATGTTTGCAAAGTGCAGTTATATAATCTGAAATTTTCCCCAAGAAATTGGCCAAGTCCTGAGTTTAGTCAAACAAGCATAAAAGTAACTAAAAATTACCTAACAGTGTAGGCTATTTACTTCTTTGTTTTATGTAACTCCTTAAGTTGAAAACTGTATCCTCTGTTTCCAGCAGTTTGGGATCTACAAGACTAAAGACCTTGCAGTTTAAATATATAACACTATGTTGTATATGTACGTGTGTGTTGTATATGTATATAGAACAATGATTGTTAGGATTGCTTTATTTTTAAAGTCTTCAGTGTTTTCTCTTTCTCAGGCTTTATATGTACACGTTATTCTTACTTAATATTGTTACAGTCATAACATAGCTTTTTAATTCTCTGTTTTCTTTAAATGACTTCATTATTTTGGGCTGAAGAGAGATTGGTTTCTTTTTTCCTTTTCACAATGCACATATATTATACCTGCTTTGATTTTTGTTTTAGTTCTGTTGAAAAGTAATTTGGAACTAGCTGCATTGCGGAAAAACTGCAGTTGCTGGCAACACCCTTGTTGAGCTTGGGGATTTTTACCTTCTTGTTCTGATTGTGGGCAGGGAGGTAGTTTCTTGTTTGTTCGCTCCAAGAAAACAAAACCCAACCAACAAAAAAGCAAACAAACCCCACAACTTCTCCACACTCCAAAACCAAAGACGGGGTTATGAAAACCCATTGATTTAAACAGCAAGGGTTCTTTTATAATGAATCCTCTTCCTGTGCGTTGCTTTCAATAATGGCTGTACAACATCATAAGACTATTTCTAAAAGTCTTCCTAGAAGTGAATGATAAGGATGAATTGCTGATTTGGGTTTTGTGGTGTTTTGTTTTTTTTTTTAAAATTCATCTACATTTATAGAACTTGCATTTCAAAAAAACGATCTGATGAAAATATCTAACCTGTTCTGGTACTCTGTTAAACTCAGGAGTCGGGCTGGCCTGTTTGTGTATGAACCTCTTTGCTCTTTGTACAATGTAGTGGGGGAGTGTAATATCAGCTTTTTTATATATCTGAGTTACTGAATTCTTCATGGGGAAGATCACTATAGCCTGGAGTGTTAAAATAAAGGTATATGCAGACCTTCACATGCATATAATGGAGGAAAATAAGCAACTCTCTTCTGTGAATATGGACACTAAGGTTAAGAAAATTCTCAGGCTTCTTTATATAGATTTAGATAGTTTATGGCCTCGACCTGAATATAGATATGTTTCAAAATAATTGGTATTTATTGTATACAGTCTGCTTGGCAAATTGAGACTGAAGTCTCAGGTCAGGAGGAAGAGGAATTTACATCTGCATATAAACTAGAGCTACTGTATATGCGTGTGGGTTGTGGTTTTTTTTCTTTTCCTTCAAAAGAAATTAGAGGGTGTATATTTCAGATATTTAAGTTGCATGAAAATACTTTGTTACAAAGGCTAAGTTTCACAATTACACTCTTTTTGATCTTAATTCTTTGAATATAAAAGTAAATCCTGCTGCTTTTCAAAAGAATATGACCATGTAAATTGTGCGTTAGAAGTCTTCATGTGCATAAGTACTAAAAGTCCTCCTATAATTTCATTCACTGCTAAAACGCAGTCTCTTCATATATATCCTCTGAAACTGCATAAAAATGTTGTGGTGAATAATGGGAAACAAAGCTGGAATTGCTTCTATGCTTGCCAGTACTTATCTATGTAGCTAATTTCTCAGTCTTTCAGCTTAAGAATAATAATCTTTACTGTAAATTACTGTAAAAGGAGTCCATGGTTGGTGTTTCTCTAAGTGCAATAATGCATTGAGTTTTATTTTGCATGTCATTCTTAAACGCTAAGCCAGCCCTGCCTGAGAAGGTCATATGGCATTGCAGGACTACCAAATACTTCAGACTTGTTAATATAACAAGTATTGTAACAGTAATTTTTCATAGTTTTGGTCAACTTCTAGTTTTGACCTACTTTAATATCTTCCTGTGCTGTTTCTAGTTAGAATAACTGCAGCTCCTGCTGTTATCGCAAAGAAAGCTCAGAACAAACAGAGTGGAAGAGAGTAAACATGGGATATAATCAATTAATTTTCCTACCTTAATTTCAGCGCTATGAATAGCCACTTAATTGGCTTAGAGCCTTAAGCTTCACTTCAAAAAAAGAAAAGGAGGGGAAAAAATAATCAGGCCCTTGGAGAGCTGCAGTGATATATGGAGCTTTTTGAAAAACTAGCTTCTAATCCACTAGGGTGCTTTTGGAAATTGTGCCAACTGTCCTGCAAGGCTGTGCTCTAGCTCTGAAGGAACTGAAAATATATGGAGAGATGTTGACTTCTGAACAACCACTGCCTGTTCTATCACCTTAACTAGGGATGTAAAGTGATGCAGAAATGAGAGCACCTAAGCCTCTGAAGTGCTTAGATGCTTAAGTGCTTAAAAAGAAATGTAACATTTTTTGTGTTGGTCCATGATCAAGTTTTAATTCCTGTTGTCTCAGCCTTGATTTCAGTGCAGATGAATGGAAATACGGGTTCAATTTGCCAATCTCATGCTGCTGCTTAGAAAATAACATACCGTATACCAGCTGGAACTCTGCCCGCAGCTCTGTCACTGCTGCTCACTGATTTAGGCTCTCGCGGTGCTGTTTGGTGCCTTCCCTTGTTCTGGTGGATCACCACCTTTACTGGGCAAGGGAAATAGTCCCCTGACAATAACTGACCCAGTAAGGTGGGTGGAGGTGATGATTTGATGACTCTGTGCTGCAGGAACCTGTTCCCTCAGGAGAGGAGCTCTACACCTGGTTACATGAAGGCCAACAAAGAGGTGTTAGAAGATGAGCTTTTGAAATTACTCCACAGCTTTCTCCTCTTTGAGTGAAAGCAGGATCCTAGTACCTCACTCAGGGACAACCTCATATAATAGCAGTGGACACAGTAGTTTTTGCTCGTTATACCCCTAGGACAGCCTTATTCTCTGTGTTTGTGAATAACGATAAAGGTGCACTCGGTTGTGCATTTTGCAAGTACTTCTGAAGGGAAGACTAGTAACTTCTTTTGCTGGAAATGAAACCAGGAGAGACAGAACGGTTTTCACAGCTGCCAAACAGAGCAGTTGTGGTCTTATCTCTCTTGCCTTACTGCATGCTTGAGGTCTGCCCCTCTGCCTCCATAGCTACCTGCTAGGCAGCTCAGCCCTCCAGCCTGGCATGCCCTGCTCTCAAACCCACTGACGGAGAGGGCATTCAGGGCTGCTGGTTTATTGAGGCCTCTGCTCTTTTGTCAGCAGAATTTTTCTTAAAGCTATTTAGTTTTGGTTCCCAAGGTATAAAGTTGTAGGCTTGACTTTGTACCAGTCCAGTAAAGGTTCTCTTCAAAATCTTGGCATTTAAATGCCTTTTCCTTGTGGGTGCCCATGACAACAGAACCGTTGGTTTGGGTATTCTGTGTCAGCTCTCCATGTGTGGAGCAAAATTCCTTTACAGCTTTTATTTGACCTCACTAAAAACAAGAAAAAAAGATTCAGTCTTTTATGCAATTGTCCAGCTGATAACTGTGTATATAAGTAGAGGGGTTTTTTTAAATTATGCTCATATCTTTGAAGCACAGGAATTTCACAACAGTATGATTCTGCATATTGAAGGTAGTCAGGTCAGGAGATAAAGGATGCTCTGTAATGTGTTTTGAAAATGCTAACGAGATTTGAGGGGAGGAAAAAAGATCATTTCTTATATCTGCAGTTGCTTCATAAAATAAAATTTCAGTCAGATCTAGTACATGATCTGGAAAACTGCAAGTTTTTTCTGTTCCTTAGAATGGCATTAAACTTATTTTTGTGCCTGACCTTTTTACAGTAAAACTAATGCTATTTTGCATTTCCCTATAGGTAAAAATGGATTAACTTGATCGTTGAGGTATCTTATGTAGCTTTTTTAGAATCATCCAATTTAAGTGAAATGCAGCTGAAGAGCTGTGTAATCTGAAATGCAGAATACCTTCATTTTGGAAGTTCTTTATAAGATGGACATGCACTTGATCAATTATTTTATGCCTTTCTCTGATTGTGCTGGATTGTAACTTGCGTCCTCTGAATTTCTTGAAATTGGGTTATTTAATTTCGTCTTGCTCTGGTGTAAATGAAATAGGCATTTTCAAAAGAAATAAGATTACAAAAATGCATTAACAGCCTGCATCATCAGTGACAACCATCAGAATACAGAAAATGTTTGTTGGATAATTCCTATCAATCTGTCATTTTAGTCTGTCAGGCTTGGGGAGACTGCAGTAATCTGCTTGCAATGCTATGTGGTATCTGCTTGTTAACTATTACCACTCAATATTCTTTTCCTTTTGAGAAGGGATTATTCATTCTCTTTAGTATTTTTCATAGGAGAAGATAAACTCTTGGTGTCAAATGTGAGTGGAAGCTCACAGTATGTTTTTGTTTTTCAGCACTTAGTTTTTCCTGGGTTTGGTTGGAGAAGTGTTGAGAAAAGGGAAGTGTCATGTTTCAGCTTTTTTGATCTTGCTCCTGTTTCCATGTGTTTAAATTGTAATGTTGCAGAAGGTTTCAAGGGCTGTTGAGAAGTTTTTTGTGCCAATCTAATGTGTTATTTTATGCAAACGTTTGACACTAATATGAAAAAGTGTTGCAAGCCTAGTTGAAGATACTAACTTAAACACAATCAGGTATGCTTTAGGCATTGGTCACTGAATGGTGTTAGATTGGTGTTGAACTGAATGATGTCTTACATTAGTAAATATGATTCAAATTTTTGTTTTGATTTGGAAGAAGAATGGCTTAAGTGGAGGAGGCCAGGACCCCAAAACAGCTTTTCAAAGCATGGAGAAAGTAGCACACATAGCAGATATCCACTTCAGAATCTTGTCACACTTAAAAAAAAAAAATATATATATATATGTATAAATATAGTAAAACTTTAAAAAAGCATTTGCTCAGCAGTGTTACTGGTGAGAACGTTACATTTTTATACTCTGAAGTGATAATATCTATATACCGATACTCTGCAGCTGACAGTCAGCTTCTAGTCTATATATGTAAGCTTATAGTCAGTTTACATAGTCTTTCCCATTTCTTAATACTGTATTTCTGTAGCTGCCATCCAAAGACCAATCTTCCCCAAGGAAAGCCAGTGTCTCCCCTGCTGCTCCAGGCTTTCCTGCTGACGGTAGCACTTACAGGTAGAGCTGGCTGTTGCATTTCCCTTCTCAAACTTCTGCAACTTCTATAAACTGTCTAGAATTACAATGTAAGTGGGTATCATACTGTCTCTGCAAATCTCTTTGTATAATAAACTTAATTCTGATTATTTTTTTAAATTGCTTTGGTTTCAAACATTCTTTATAGTGTGCATTCTAAATATAGACTGAGTCTGTGCCAAAGACCAAGTGCAAACATACAAAACCATCATTGATAGAAAGTCTCTTTAATGACTTCCTCTGGAAACTATAATTTGAATCATATGACTTTTTCTGAAGTAGCAGTAGGAGGGAATATCTGAAAAATAACTATAATATGGTTTTCAGAATTTTAAGTCTTTCATCTGTATAAACTTAACTTTGTGTAAACTGTGCTAGTCATTTTATTTCTTGATTATTTGGCAAGACTAACATTTCCTGTAAAGCAAGTCAGATCTAAAGAAAAAAAAAAAATCCAGGGCATAAATAGTATTCTTGTGATTTTACCCCCCTCCCCAAAAAAAAATTTCTAGCAGTTACAGAATAATTATTTTATGGTAAATGCTTGTCAAGAACTCTAGTAGCCTGTAGTTTTGGCTGTGTCGCAGCAATTGAAGGTGCTGAGTTGGTATAGTTTAACTGGTGAGACTGATGCTATCCAGCAATGTTTATCAACCAAGGCTAGTTGCTGAGGACTACTGGCAGCATATACTCCCTTTATTAACTCCTGTGAAAGGGAAATGATCTCTTGTTAATGGGAGGGGAAAGCTGTGGGAAAGGAAAAAGTTGGGAAGGAGGTGGAATGGGGGAAGTGAGAGACTTGAAGAGGAGATGAGACTGATGAAGGGACTGAAGACTGTTGGAAAGAGGTAGATGTGATTCAGCGAGTAGATGACAGGAAACATGAGGTTAGAGTAGGAGTCTTAAAGAAATTAATCTTTTGAAAGAGTAGCATAATAGAGAGTCAATGATGAAGATGTTATAAAGATAATAGGAAAACAGATGGAAGGTGGAAAGAGGGAAGATGTAGGGGAAAGACCAGGTGAAAACGTATGGATCAAGAAGTGGAGAGGAGCATTAGAGCTCAGTGTTCATGGGTGTCTGGTGTGGACTTCCAATGCATATCCTAGTCTTGGAAATGAGATCAGACACAATTGTGAAGTTTCTGCTTGATGAATATCTTGGGGAAAAGCTGGTAAACACCATTGTGTTGATGCAGACTTTCATTACTGTCCTAGACCAGTGATTCAATATCTAACGTGTCACTATTCTCATCTTTAATATCTTTCCGCTACTTCCATAAAGATGTAATTTAGTTGACTGCAATTTCAATTTGTTAAACATTTAACAGATGTCTCATCTTGCATCAAAACATATGTATGATTTAAAGCACTGGGAACATAAAACATTAATTTCCAGTCCATGGGAGTTGAAGATATTGGCACTTTCTGCTAAAAATCACAAAACAGGATTAGAATGTGTGCGAGTAAAACAAGATGGCAATAAAAGGGATGAAATTTGAGTGCAACTGTCATCCAGCTTATTAGATTTGTGTCCAGCGCAATGTCAAATAGCATAAACTGTTTGGTTTTGCAATGCCGGAGGAGAATAATAGCCAAGAAAGTGATCTGAGAAAATACTGGGCTTCAAGAAAATGCAAGTTGTTTTGTGAAACTTGCTTAAAATATTGCAATGCCAAACATTTGCACAAGGATTTTTAGCAGTAGGTTACTGGACCTCCTTGAAATGGTTGAAATGTAGCATCTCTCCTTCTGTTAGATATTCTGATGTACTGTCCCATACTGGGCAGTGTTTTCATTCCATTAATTGATGGGATGGGATGTATCTATAAAATTTGCAGCTGGTGTCAAGTTGACAGAGAACATAATTCACACTAAAAGCAAATTGGAGAAATGAGGCAAAACTAGTAACAACTCAGTAATGGTAACTCAACACAGGCTGCTGGGAGAAGAAATATCAGGTGCACAGTATTGAAGAAAGGGGTTTAAAGGTCATTGTGCATCACAGATTAAACAGACACTAGAGTGTGATGCTGTATCCCAGAATAAAGAACACTGGGATGTATACTCAGGGTCATTGTTTGTAAATAAAACAAATATTTGTTTTGTGTGATTTAGTGCTCTTGAGGTTTCACCTGTGAAATCACACAGTTACCAGTGCTGATCTTTAGAGTTTGGACAATTTGAAGACAATCCAAGGGAGAGCGAAGGATATGCTTTGAAACAAGAATTGGGAAGAATTTAAAAATAAATAAAGTTATATATAATGCAAAACACAATGAAGGCTATGTGGGAATAGGAAAATGGTGACTGTTAGCAATGTCTATGTAAGACAGGATTAAAAGCAAACATTTGTTATAGAGATTTCTCTTGGATTTTAGGGAGGACAAGGGTAGCTAACTATTGCAATTAAATGCATAGGTTTTGGGGTGGGTACTGGTTGAAATTTTTTGGGACATTAAATAAGCATCAACAGTGCTCTAGTATACCAGATCCTGCCACAGAGGTGGCTTAAATGACCACCTGGAATAGTTCAGCCCTTCACATCTAAGTCTTTTTTAAAAAGAACTGACCCTCATTTAAATGCTTACTGAAGGATACTGCAAGAAGGAATCCAGGTAGAACAGCCACGACAGCACAAATCTGTGCACAGGGAGGGGAGTAGACTTTTAGGTTCTGTAAGTAAAGATCGGGTTCGTTCCAGAGTGAGGGCATAAGAAGTAAAATAAACCCCCAAAAATTACTAGAGAAGGCCACTTGTAGCATGAATTATTAGTGAAACGCAGGACAAAAGAGATAAGGTCTATGAACTTAGACAAAATAGATTGTGCTTTTAATCAGCTGGCTTGTTATATTAAAAAAAGACTACTTAGTGTAAATAGCCTATCAACTCAAAGGAAGAAATTGTCAGGAAGAGACTCTTGGCAATTAACTCTCCCTGCTTTCTTCCCCCCTCCTTCCCTCAATGACATACAGGGATTATTTTTTTTTGCTTCTTCCTCTCTTATCATTTTAGTAAATAAAACTTGAACCGCAGTCATCGCTGACTTCAGCAGCTGAAAATGAATGTCTGGTAACTTATATTTGAGTGCCTAAATTTAGGTTCCTAAATCTGTATGTGCGAGGGGTGTCCTTGGCTGTTCAGCTCTCCTCTGCTGGCAGGGAAAGACGAGAGCAGAGAGCTGGGGTGAGAGTGGCTGCTGGGGGTGTTCCTCACTGCTGAGACTCTGCAGAATATCTTGCCTTTTTTTTTTTTTAAGTTCCAGTCACTTCTCTTGCCACAGCCCAACCATGTGTAGTTGTATTATCTCACAACCGGTATTTTGCCATTAGCAGTGCCTTGGTTTTTATCACCAAGCGGTGAATACCGTGCCGTCCCGGGTGTTTTGTTCGTGGGTGGCAGGTCACCCGGACTTGTGGTGTCTTTTGTTACCAAGGCTGTTAGGTGTGGTGGCTCAGCCGTGCCTCCCCTGGCTGTCCACTGCCTTATCAGGTGGAGAAAAGCTGGTCAGGTGTAGAGCAAGTGTTGGGAGTGGATCAGTGAGAGGTTATAAAGAGGCATGTGACAGCTCTGTGTGTCCGTGCTGCGCCACCCGCTGAAGCGGAGGAGAAGGCAGCTGTAGGACTGGGCATGTTTAGTTTGGAGAAGAGGAGGCTGAGGGGAGACCTCATTGCCCTCTACAACTACCTGAAAGGAGGTT
>JAOXJK010000002.1:8400166-8439808 GCA_025774025.1 Xenus cinereus | reverse complement strand
GGAGTATGAAATGTTATTACAGTTTTCAGATTTACAGACAAAACATGAACAAACAATGACCAAAAATACCACCTGCAATTCTAATCAGCCACATGCCACTGAGCTTACAAAAGGAATCTCTGACTCTTTTCTTACAGCTGACTTTTTCTCCATTCTCAGTTGTGTTTGGGAACAATCCACAAATTGGTGATTTAGGCTGCTCTGCAGCCACCTAATCTTGACTCTTCTGAATTCTTTTCAGTGCTAGCTGGATAATACTTGCATTAAGCTATAGCAGCCACTTGTAACCCCTTTTCCACTTCACCAGGCATGGAGGTGTTTGAGTTTCCTCAAACATTCTTCAATCTCGGCATAAGAGTGGAAAATGCACTGGGTGTCTCATTGGTTCTAAATGCTCTAAGCATTGTGCTGAAATGATTGCCTATTATTAGAAACTCTGAGAGGCGTAAGTCCCCAAAACACTGTATTCAACTGTCCTTTTCAGTCTGTGCCTGCTCACAAGAGTCTCTGCTTCTTCAGAGCCCACCACTCTCATTTATCTCACCGTATCTCCGTGTTGGCTTGAATTTGCCCGTGTCTTTTGATGTACCTTGCATCATAGCCTTGTATTTCCATGGCATCACTTCACTGACTTGCCCAGCAATCCTTGCTGGGACATCCGTACCATATACTCATTTCTGACCCAAAAAGCCTGGGGAAGATTAGGCTGCTCCATGACAATACTGGTGCAATCCTATTTCTGTAGAAATAATAACAGTAATAAAGTAACGTGTACTCTTCAGAGACTTTGCCAAATGTAATGTTGTGACTGGCTATTTATCAGAGAGAGATAGAGACTATTTGGGATGTTATCCACACCATCCTTTTTTTTTTTTTCCAGAGAAAGAACAATTCTAGTAAAGCTTTCTTTTATTAAAACCAAAATCTCCACAGAGCTCTTCTACTTCCAGACAACATGGAAAATTTTTTGCCAGTCCTACTTTTACTTTACGTATTTCTGTAGAGTTTATTTACCCCACTAATATTCATTGCTGTGTGCCATTTTAGTCCAACTTAGTTCAAATTGTAATTAAGGTACTTGGGAGACTTGGGCTCAACTCCCACCTTTGCCAGATATTTTGAGTACTCGGTTCTTGACCTTCAAAATGGGGGATAGAAACACTTCTTGTGTCATCTTGTGTGATTAGAACATAATTTCTCAACGCTTTACAACTCCCATATCTGGTTACATGTAACCAGATGTTAAAATTTGATCAAAAATCAATGTTAAAATTTGATCCTGCCAAATTTTAACAGGATCTCTGTTGGTGGTGCTTCTATGTGCTACTGCAACCCAAGCAATACTTAAATAAGGTAGGACATAGTGTATCTTCACTAGAGGGTGAAAATGAAGATGGCTCTTACCTTTCCTTGAGACTGTTCCACTGATTGATGTTGATAAACTCTCTAAGTTAGGATTCTCACAATCTTCTTTCAGAGGTGGCATAAATTAGGTACAAAAGAGGGCCATGCATTGCACAGCCCCTTGGTAGGACGTTGGCAAGAAGTTTGGCACCTCAGCTTAGTTTATAGTATTTATTTCACTGAAAAGTAGTTTCATGTCAAGTAGTTTCTTACTATCAAAGGCACTTTCCATTCACTTCATAAATTACTGTGAGCTTTGACAAGTCCTTCAAATTTGGTTTCCCCTTTCCTCGCCCCAATGTGTTACAAAAATGGCTTGATGGGTATTTTGAAAGTTGACAGGGCAGTAGATCTTTCTGAACTAAAATACATTCTAGGTTTAGTGGTATCACAGAAGCCAAGAGGGACAAAAGGGAATAATGTGAAATTGTATTCAAGGATGGTTTTGTTTTTTTCTATAGCAACAAACCATGAGCTTTTGCATATTATCAGAAGCTTTGAAGACACAAGCTTTTAAAAACACAGTCTTCCAATAACATCAATGAAGCTCTGGTGAAAATGTAACTTGTTATGGCAATTTTGTATATTTTTGGTTTATGACACTGTTTAATTTTATACGTATTTTTTGTATTTAAAGCAGAGAGATTCTTATTCATTGCTTTTTAACTGTTATTTCCCTGTTGCCTTGGAATCTTTTCCAGTAGTGTGTGCTCACTAACCCTGACTATTCAAAAATGGTGAGATTAGACTGTGTTTTTCATTTTCTAATCTCTGTCCTCCTTTCGGTTGGTTTTGTTTGTTTGTTTGTTTTCCTTTTCAAATATATAATTTATTTGGCTCATTGTTGTACATCAGGAAAATGCCTGAGCTCTTGATTTTTTTTTCTTTTTTATCATCAAACTAGAGCACATGATCTTCTTACGAATCTGTGCTTTGATGTCATTAAAATTGCATTTTCCCCTTAGAAAAAGATTTTCTTAAAGTTACCATTTACTTTTGACATGAATTTAATATGTTAGACATCCATTTTATTAATGCGGCTGGGTGCAACATGTAACAAAATGCAGTGAGGTCAATGCCTAGCAAAGAAGTTTATGAGAGAAGGCATTTGAAATGTGATTTTTAAAATTATTTATTTCCTTATCAATGTTCCTAGTAACAGTTTGGCCCAACTGACAAGCTTGAGTGGACTCCTTAATTTAAAACTTAGTCCTAATATCTTGTGGTCTTCTGTCAGCTTCAGCTACGTTCCTGCTGAAGGTAGCTCTTGAACATGTTCTGGCTGCGATAGGGGACAGAAATGGGGCTTTTAGTAAGTTAATGTATCAGGTAAGGGCAAAGGCAAATCCTCAGCATTTACTGAGCATTTCACCTGAACAGAATCTGAGCAGGAACATCAAGATGTGCCCCCTGATCCAGATTAATAATGTTAATAATGGTTTAGAGGAAAACAGCTTCTCTGTTATGGCTATTCACAGTCCAGGATATATAGCCCTGTTGTTTTGAGTAGGGAATATTGGTCAAGACACTAGCGTTGTCCCCCATGCTTTGTGAAGAGTGTCATATGATCTTTAGTATCCATCTGGTTGATATGGAGAAATATAGAGTGGACGGGTGTTTAATTTCTCATTTGATGGGTGTCATTTCCAGTATCAGCCTCACTTGTAATGCTGCACCAGACCTGGGTATCTGCATACATCTTACTGTGAGATGTGACATGTGTTACTTCTTGACCCACAGGCAAGATATTAAATAGAGGCAATGTGAGCAATGCTAAATTATTTTTACTATAATTTTTAGTTCTACATATAGTCTTGTAGAGGTGAGTTTAAAGGGGAGTAAAGAGTTACCAGTCAGCAATATCAAAACTTTGTTTCCAGATTTTCTTTCTTAGGTACTTTAAAGGAATTTCTAGTGTGTGGAAATATGAATACAGAACATTACTAAGGTAAGAGGAGAAACTTTTCCTCAAGTTAGTGGACTAGAGCATTGGAAGATGAAGAACACTACTCAGTCACTGATATATGCCTGCTGAGGATCCAACCCATTTTGTCCTTTGCTACTCTTTTGCTCTATAAATCTAAATTGAAGCTTTTCTTGTTTTTTCTGTCTTGATTTCATTTGTTACCTTGACACTGCAGATTATATGACTGTACATCTTTCATAAAGTGCCTTGAGATGTCTCAGCATGATAAGGTGCTAATTAAATGGAAGTTGTTGTCAAAGTAGGAGAGGGAGTAAGAGTTCAGGGCTACCTAGTTTATACACTGGTTTAGTGAAACTAAACAGGCAATCTTCAGGCACTTATGAAATCACTAAACTTATGCTAACTCATATTAGATAGCTCTCAAAACTTTATTGATTCAGTTTGGATGCATACTCAAATGCCAGGGATGAATCTTAGGTAAAATCTCTTGAGTCTCTAAGAGTGCATCAAAAAAACCAGCCCTTCAAGGTCTTGGGGATACAGCTCATTCTTCTGCCTTCAGCACAGTGACGAATTTCACCAAAACTGTCCTCATCTTAACTCTTCTCTTTTGTAGCTGCATTGCATGTTTTATGCTGCTGTTAGGACTCTTCATAATAAGAAGGGTTTTGTGATTGGCTGCTATTGAGATCCATCTGAAATTCTAAGGTCCAAGGAAGGTATTCATTCAACAAAGTTATGTATTCATATCTATAATCTCCTAACAGTTCCTGGAACCATATTTCACATTTGGACTGTACATCTTATTTTACATAACAATTTAAGGTCACTTAGAATGCATCACTAAATGTCACGCTCCTCAAATTGTAATTGCGATCAGAAAAGCATTATTTGTTCTGAAAGCTGTAAGGAGGATACACAGCCACTTATGTTTACCTAGTGCTTTGTAAACAAAGTTTTACCCTTGGGATAGTCAACAGAATGTCTTTAGATCAAGATAAAGATCACAACTTACTAGATAGTAAGAGGATCAGGTAAGTACCCTAAAATTTAAAGGCCTTATGTGATTATTTTTTTTTTTTAAATTAGTGGGTTTGTTAAAATTTGGTGTATGGCTTAATGCAAAATTAGGTGGAGTAACACGACTAACTTTGTAAATTGCTTGAGGGACACTAATTTATCTTTCACTGGGGTGAAAAGAGAAAGAAAGAAAATGGTAATCAGATGACTTCAGATCTTTGCTTTGGATTTGCTTTAAGCTCTAGAGGTGTGCCAATTGCTGGATTAGTTTTTGCCATGCTACATATAAATAAATCTAACAGTTTAGTATTTGGTTCTGTATCTCAGTAGTACTGGGAGCATTGATTCTGTAACAGCCCTGAAGTTTGGCTGAACTAGCTCTGGTACGTAAAGAAGACTGGAAAAGGAGAGGCAGCCCTTTTCTGTGCTTAGATCTGAAGCTGGAACTAAGAGACGTGGAGAGACAGTCAGAAGTCAGAGACACAAACCATAACAGCAATGAAGGGTCAGGACAAGGGCCTGAACAATCACAGGTCTCTCAGCCTCTCCTGGAGTGAAAGATGCTTCAGAAAGACTGCTTTCTCCAGGTTCTCTTGCTTCTCTCCCTTGTTTATGTGTTGCAGAGGTGGTAGTAGCTGTGGCCTCAATGGCTGAACAAAGATGACTTAACTTGCTATGGCCTCTTAGCTGGAGAGAGGGGTTTGACCAGTCGTAAATGTATCTTTAGTGATGTTGTCCCTTTATATACATCATCTAAGAAATAAGGAGTTTTATTCTGCCATGTTAGAAAGATGATTCTAAGTGATAGGTTGAAATGACACAGTCACAGCATGTCATGTCGAAATCCAAGAACAAAAATCAAATGGAAATTTGGCAGTTGACTTTGAATCTGCCACTGTTACCAGAGTTTGGGTATTTTCCCTACTCCCTGCAGGACCTGCACCTTTCCATCATTTTATCTCAGTGATGGATATTGTGTTTGCAAAAAGAAAAAAACCACCCCATTATAGTGAGAGGAGGAGGCTCAGTATAATTTTTTTCCTCAGCCCTGTTTTCAGGACCTGAAATCTCATAGATACAGGAGCCCAGAGCTGTTACATGAGGACAGGATCGATTCAGTCAATCAGAGGGAAAACCTACTGTCAGACTCTCAGACCTTTAACCTGCTCCTCAGAATTATTAGAACTCCCAAATCTCTTTGCAGGCCTTTTCTATTAGACAGATATTCCCATGTTTTGATTTTTTTGCTCCAGAAGTAATTTTTTTTATAATTACCTTCATTGAACTGCACTTACCATCTGTGAAGTGAGAGGCACTTAAATGATTTATTAGCCTGGGTTCCTAAAATGTGCTGAACAGCATGGGATTGATCTGGCTGGTGACAAATACAGGATACATGACAATGGATAGGTGGCCAGTGTTTGATGGAGCATCGTGCTGCTGTGGTGGGGGCTTGCTCTGCAGGAGCGTGTTGGCTCTCTTCCAGTTGCACAGTAGATCAATAAAAGGCAGGTGTGCCTTGGCTCAGAAATACAAAGAAATGCTTTGAAGCACAGTTCTCCTCTTGAAAAAAAAAATCATGGGGCGCTGTACCTCTTGTTTCTGAATTAACTCCCCATAAAAGGCTCTAAAAACCTTTCTGGCAGCAAAAAAAACCCTTTCTAGAGTCCAAAAGTTGATTCAGATTCTTTCCTGTCTGCGCACTGATTGAAATTCTGCAGGCTGATTTTGGTCCTCACTTTTTTTCTTCTCTTGCAAGTAGTATCCATGATGTGTCAGATGCTTTCTAGGGTTTTTCCTCAACTCTGCACAGTGTGGTTAATGTTCAGTGGGGTTCAGCAGAGATAGCACAGTATGGAGCAGAAAGCTGAGCTGTGTGGATCTAACTATGAACATAATTAGAAGGCAGTGAAAGACTGTAGATATAAGCATTACTTAAAGAGGGGAGTGTGGTTCCTAGCTACGCAGGAGATGGGAAGGAGGAGTATCTGCCTTTCATGCAAGCAAAATCCTGTCTCTGGTAATAGGCAGGGGCTCCTGACTTACATCTCCAGTTGCATTCTCATCTGAGCAGAGGCTGTGAGACCCTGCTACTCGCAGAGCAGCGTTTTGCTTCCCCATGTAGCAGACACTCACAAGTTCTGCTGACCTCAGAACTCAGCAGGAGCTGAGATGAAGCAGCTCCAGCCCTTCACAGTGATGAGGTGCCACCAAGCAGCTGATCTCGCAGATGCAAGTGACTGCAGGTGAGCCAGAGCTTCCTCCGTGCAGATTGCCTGGAGGATCTTCACAGGGACATTGGCAAGGAAGAAGAGGTTGCAAAGCTAACTTCAGTGGTGTGCTCCTGCTGGGGGTTAAGCATCTGCCTTCCCCCTTCTCTCAGCACAAACAGAGAGAGTAAAAAAAATCCCGTACAGACACTGTGTTAATCCTTCTCTTCACCCCCCAGTTTAATGTATGCAGCGAGGCACAGGACTGAGCTTAGAAAGACTAACAAAGGGAATGTGCACGTGTTGGTTTAGTCCAAGCCATGGAATAGCTTGGATCAACGCTGTGATTTAACAAGCTGGGTTCCAGATCTGGCTGTATGTTGCGATAGTAAATAGGAACTGTGCTGTGGCTGGCAGCTGGCAGGGAAGACGTGCAGAGCTCTCTGAGGATGGTTTGCAGTAGCGGATAACTCGGGGGCTGAACTGATACAAGTTGACAGCGATCAGCTACAAACCCACCCCACGGATTTTGTGTGCCCCCAGCACTCCCCTGCGGCCTCGGGCAATATGGACCATGGTGTCCTGCCTGGCATAGGGTGGGCACAGAGCAAAACCGGGCAGCAAATGAGCCAAGCAGGAACTGAGAGGGAAAGGAGGTGTGAGGAGATGTTGGAGGGCTGCGTGGAGAGGATGGGGTTGGTAGGAAGTTCTCCCTGTGTCTTGGGCTCAGCTTTACATGTGCAAGCTGGTTAATGGCCTGGAGGTGAGTAGGTGGAAAGCTCTGCCATGGGGAGGTTATGCCATATGTAGGATCTGAGCTGAGCTCCTGAAATTTCTGGGATTCAGCTGTCATTCAAAGCTGCATAGCTAGTACTATGTTTGTACTCTGTACTTAGATGACTGAAATTTTGAGCTAAGTTTTGGAATCTGAACATTCATGTCTACCTAGATACAAGGTGTTCCTCCGTCTTCTAGTTGGGCTTGTTCTTAGCAGCCCAGTTGCACCACTTTTACCTGAATCAATATCCACTTCACCTGCCACACCACAGGTGTTGACGAATTTATTCCTCCACTTTTTCCATAGTTATCTCTCCTAAAATAAAGGTTCTCTCGTCTCACACTGCCTGCTGTTTCTCCTCTATCTATTCTTTTTCTATCCCATTCACAGTTTTAAAGGCACTGATAATGAGGCATCAGTGAAATCAAATCAGACTTACAATCTGAACTACACTGATCTTGGATTTAGTTCAAACTCAGGGCTATGTTCAGGGGAGGGGGGAGGAGGTCAGACTTCAGGAAGCACAAAAAGAGCACCGGGAAACGAAAACCTCAGGTAATGTTCCTCTTTACTGGCTGATACATCCATATGCCCTAAAGAGCGGCATGTGGCCAAATGGAGTTGGTGAGAAGCAGAGACAGATGGCAACATGTGATCTGGAAGGAACACAGGGTTTTACACCCAGTCAAGAGATGCAAAACCAGAGCTCTGACTGCTCACGATTCTTTTGGGGTAGGTGACATAATCTGGTTCATTATCCAAATATCAAGATTTAGGCTGGTCTCTATTCCAAGGATTAATTTCGGCTTTCTCTTTATTTTTAATCTGGCCTTCTTCCATAAAGTACTATTCCTTCTGACCTCCAAATGGGGGAGGAGGTTCATTCATGGACCTACTCAGCCCAGAGAAGCTAAGCGGTGAAGAAGACAGATCTTTGCAGGTGACAGCCCAGGGCATAGGACAGCAACATTATGCTGCATTGAAAACTTTAAAGGGTCTTTTGGCCAAAACTCAGATCTTCTCCCTTTCATTTCACAGATCCTTCCCAGCCTCCTTCTGGGCCTACAGCCTGGGCTGCAGAAGCCAATGTACCAGCGTAGATGTGTTTGCTGGAGAAGTGTTATTGAGCAATGGTTTCCCGAGTGACACGATTCATCCCCATTCCTGGGAGAGTGATGGGCACACCGCTTGCTGCAGCTGGGCCCTTCCTGCCGCTGAGCTGTATCAGCATCGACCTCAGGTGAGGAGTGCAGGAGGCTCACAAACCCCGTCCCCTGTGAGCACCCGAGCTGGGCAGGGGGGACTTGGCAGGCTGGAGCTGGGGCTCCGCCGGCGGGAGGGTGAGCGGTGAGGCAGGAGAGCTGCCAGCTTTGTTCAGAGTTCACTCGTGGTGCTCGCTGTCCTCAGATTCAGAGGGCTTGGGAGTTCAAGGGAGGAAAAAAAAATAAACAAAGAAGTGAGAAAGGGCTAGAGAAAGAGAGCAAAACATTTTTAAAGCTCTGCGATGTCAACCCATGAGCGATGAATCTGCAGGGCACAATCGAGTCTAAACTGGGAAACTGAGGATAGTTCACTTGTGCTTAATAATTAAAGGAATGATACGCTTTCCTACTCGCTGCACTAAAGATGAGTGAGGTTTTACCCCTGCACTGCTAACAGTGCCAGTGACATGTTCATAATGCTGTAACACATTTCTCTGCACACACAGCAGAGAAGAGGGCTTGTGGCAATGGGCCAGAATCACTTAGATCATTTTACCAGGGGCACACCAGAGACCAGGGACCCCATCAAGGAGCTGCTTTTTCCAGTCTGTAGCACCCCATGTTGTGACATTCCTCGCACTGTTGTCCCCCTGCATTACTTCTGACGACACAAGAAAATGATTGTTGTCTTTAGATATAAAAATCAGTTTAACTCAAGCCAGGGTCAAACTGCTGTCGGTGTATTCAGATATGTGTTTCAACTTAGTTTTGTCACCCTGTGAGTTGGAAAATTGCAGCTCTGGGTGAGGTCAAATCAGGGTTATAAACTTTCTTTGTGAGCAATTGAGTATGAAACAAAATCTGATTTGCTCAGATACAGGTAATGTTGGGGTTTTTTTTTCCTCCTCTTTAAAGTGCAATTCTGCTTCTCCATGTTAGTTTTAAATAATTCAGCTTTGCGAAGCAGGAGGGCTTCAGAAATTTCAGAAATAATGCATGCAAAAGGCTGGCTTTTATACTCCTGATGTCTATGGCATTCTGCAGCATCCCGGCGTGATGTGTGGGAGTGTGTGTACATGTGCTTTTTTTGTACTCGCATGCATACTCACACACTTGCTGTCTCTGTATGAATTGATTATGTTACCCAAATACCTCCTAGGGATGTCTCTCTCTCTCTGTGGCTCTGGTACAATTTGTTCTTGAAATTACTCTAGGAATTGTACAATCCTGTGTTAAACACCCCCACACTGATACAGATATGGATTGAAAGCTGATAGGCATTAAAATGAAGTGGTGTTTAAGTAATTGTTTGCTCTCGGAATATTTTCTTCGGAAAATTCATTTCTCAGGAGTGATGTAGGTCCAGTCTTGGGCCAGGAAGAAGAGCTAGGTGACCCCACGTGAGGTCCCTTAAAGCCTGTACATCTGTAGTTTTAAACACAGAATAAACTGAGGGGTACCAACAGAGGCCAGGTTATCACTCCTCAGTTCCACGCCTCTGAGACAAGGCAAGTCTCAGCTCACGGCGCAGATGCCATGGCCAGTTATCGTAGCAGTTAAATGGAGTTTGCAACTTCTCATCCCAGAGGAACCAAACAGGGAGAGCATGGCCCCCAGTGATGGGACTGCTGGACAGAAAGGGATGCAGAAACCAAGGAAACAAAGTGGAGAAGCTCCTTGTCAGCATGGGGAAAGGTGTAAAGACAAGCCTGTGCAGAGATGTGAGCTTCTGACTGATCACAGAATCATGGAGTTGTTGGAAATTGAACCTTAAAATAATATATTGCTCACCTTGGTATGTTAACTCCTTACCTAGTGTATTATTTCTGTTTTATGGCATTAATGTCTTTCCAAAATGTCAGAGTCTCTCCTCCAGCTCAAAACACTGTTGCATTTAGCCGTTGTTCTCCTGATAGCATAGAAAGTGTGTTGGATTCAGCAGTGATAAACTGTGCAAGCTGAACATGACCCAAATGGTAGTTAAAGGTGGCAGCATCTCCCAAGGGAGGTACTGAGTGCACCCAGGCACAAACTGGTTTTGTGCCTTAATGCTGCTGCCAGAACACTGCTGATGCAGCTAGCATGGAATAAATATTAGCCACTGGGCATTTCTCCCAGAATGGTTTCTCTTGTATGTAGTGGAAATCACCCCATATTTATCTGTTTTGTGCATAAACGGAGTGGGTGGTATGTGGGGAGAATCTCACGGGTTGTCTGCTGTCCTCCAAGTTTCTGAAATACGCATTTAGTTGATGTCCTCGCCTAATTAAGATATTCCAGTTTTCTCACTTATTAGATTTCTGGCATTTTCCATCATTGCTTTTGTTCTCATAGTACTTCACCCAAATGGCACCTGTTCTGTTTTCTGTCCTTCTGTCTGACTTGTTCTATCCCCTGCTGTGTCCTCCACATAAAGGTACATGATTTCCATGGCTTTGTCCTTAAAGAAGCATCAGCGAGAGCTGTTTGTGCCTCTGCACTTGCTTGCTTTCCTCTGCTCTCCAGTTTAAAAGCCTGCTCACAACCTTCCTGATTTTAAGTACCCATAAGACTATTGTGCAATGAGCCAGAGACGTCTGTCCCTCTGGCATGGGCCCCCTTTTCCAGATGTGTCCTCAGTTCCTGACGAATTCGTTCTTTCAACCATCCTCTCTCAGCCAGGTATTAAACCTTGACTTTTCTGCCTCTCCTTCCAGTCCTGCATGAAGTTACTGGGAGTGTTTTCAGAGAATATTAATTGTCTGCAGTTTCCTTCCCCAGAACCTAAATTTTGCTTCCAGAATCTCTTTCCTGCCCTTCTGTATGTAATTCATGCCAAAATGGACTAGACTTTTCCCCAATACCTCCTGAAAGCCAATTCGAACTCCTGGGAGATCTGCTGCCTTGGTCTTGGCAGTCAAGTATGTAATCCTCTCTGGGGTCACAGCCCCACCTGCCTATTTGTTGATGGTAGGAATCAGCTTCAAGCCTGAGTTATGGTTTTGCAGAGGTGCCTTGCTATTGGCAGGATACCAATATCTGAGTATGCAAAGAGGCCAGGTTTCAGATGTGTGCTTTTGCTTGGCGCTCCCTGTTGTGCTGGCTCTTGTGTCTCCCCATCAAGTCCTTGCCAATCGTGCACAGACATGGGCCCTTGCTCAGTACTCTGCATTTTAGTCCCAAGCCTGGATAGTTCAATGCCTAAGTCCCTTTCTTGAGTGCTGGCCTGACTGATTTGGAACCAGAATCAAGATTTGGAAAGAATTCCTTATTGCTTTTGGCAGAAGTCTTTGGGTTTAACAAGCCATTCACTGTATATTTTGACTTCTAGATGTCTGACAGCACTACTGGAGCAGTAGCTCTTACTGGGTTGCTCTACAAGTAGAAACCTCCAGCAGATGGTCAGTAGGATCTCATGGACAGACTCCATCTTGCATGCTCTTGGGAGGTGTCACAACTTCACATCATCAGCTCTGCGTGGCTGATGCCTGACATCTGTGTAGCATGATTTGCAGCTGAGCTGTGAACTGAGCGTGTGGACATACCCAAGGCAAGCTCATGCTTTCTGGTAGTCATTGGTTTGCTACATGATTCACTTGTCCAGCATGTGTGCTGTGGGTTGGGTGTAGTACATGGGCTCTACCTATTTTAGAATTTCTGACAATATCCCATTGGGATGTATGGGCTGATAGTTTTTATAACGAGCTGATCTGGAGTCAGGCATATCTAAATCAGAAGACCCTCTTAATCTAGAGTCCAAGGTGGAATTTATGGTCTTCTCTAGTTTGTAGTCACTTAAAGGCCTGCAAGAGCCTCAATTTTCTGTGACAAATCTATGTCAGTGTGCAACTGCAGATTTTTAATTTTTTTCTCCCTTCTTTAGCTGTTTTCTGTTCCCTTCCTTCAAGCAGCAGACTAGGTACAAAGTACCCTGTACAGTCCTACCAGCTACAAAGACTCATTTGAATTCAGCACACCCCATTGTCCCGCTGAGTGTTCTATCAATGTGCCAACTTCGCTGTATTAACCCAGGAGCAAGGGAAACTGCAAGCCAGTCAATCCGTGGGCTACAACAGGTTTATTTTATTTAATGAAGTTTGAGTCACTTTATGGCAGAACTGGGCTGCAATTCCAGCTGAGCCCTTTTGAGCCTGCACATTCCTCTCTGCTGCACACCTCTGGGGTGTGCAGCCAAAAATGTAAATTAATGAAGACAAAGAGGAGAGATGTTCCTGACGTAGTTATTCTTCTCTCTTGTTAGGGTACGAATGCTCAGGCAATACTGGAGAAGCTGCAATATTATCACTTTATCACTTCACTCATGACAAAAGCGTTTCTTTTTCTTGGGGAGATCTGTGGCAAGTAGCTGTTGACCACCTTAACAGTTTCTAGAATTTCTGTCTCTCAATAAAATCACCCTTTACTGCAGTACTTTGATATGCAATATTGTAAATTATCTCATGAGATTTTTTTTTCTTCTGGACATATCTAAAACATCAAAGTTATTTTGCTGGAAAAATAATTCAAGAAATAATGGGTCAAAATTGGAGAAGTGCACAACTGTGATGCCTGTGATGACTGTGGTCCAAGCACATTTCTTTTTTAACTTTGCCATCCTTCTCTGTCTCATGTAATCATAAATAAGTTAAGTGCTTTGCAATCTGTGGAATGTGTTTTTTCACATGACCACCATCTGGACTGCTATTTCTCTGGCCTTTTGTACCTCTCTGTTGTTTGGGTTACTGATAGTTGTCTGTCTGGTGGTGTTTGATTTTAGCTTTCTCCTTTGACTCCTCAAGTTACACCTAGAAACTTTCCTTAATTTTATCTTTGAGGTTTACACTTCTCTTAGCCCTAACAAACGTATCTGAATTCTACAGTTTATTGCTGTCAGTACACTGCGTTTTGCTTTTAACAAGTGAGTGTTCGTCTACAGGAGGAGATATCAGTCAGGAATAGCTCTGAACTATCACTCTGTGGAAGCTCACAGTTAGGGCCCATTGCCTTTTGGAAATGGATGCAGATTATTTGCAGTGTTATTCCAGAATCCGTGTTTTGTCAGGGAGTCTTCAGGCATCATTTAATTTTTCTCCCTCCTATTTGAATTCAGTGTTCTGTGTTGAACAAGCTTTAATTTCAGCCTTCATCAAACCTGCTTTCTCTTTCAGCTGAGATTTCTTCCTGGAGCAATGGTACCCAAGGTATCCTGGAGATGGTCTCTCAGACTGGTTGTGTGTTAAGGGCTTGCTGAAGTTGATGGAAACCACTCCAAGGACTATGGAGCCAGCCCCTGGAACACTGAACCAAACAATAACCAGATGTATTCCAGGCTCCCACTTCCTTAACCTTTCTTTTATGTATGTTATCAGAATATCTTTTTTTCTTTTTTTTTTTTTTTTGAGTAGTGGGTTCCTTTTCTGACTTCTATGATTCTGAGATGAGAACAGGTAATTTTGAACACAGAGTCACTCTCTCATGCCTGATCTACAACATTTCTTCACCCCCGGCTGAGGACAGTGAGTTCTGAAGCTTCCTGCAGGCCTTGGTTTGGTGTTTGTCAGTGTGATGTGCTGCTCCACTTGGCTTGCTCTGCTCATGGGTAATTTGATAAGTGATAATCATGGCCTGCAAGGAATGCCAACCCTGTCGTTCACGCCGTTCCAGTTCATGTCTTCATTTCGTCTGGAAAAGCCACTGTGTCAGCTACTAGTGGACTTTCTAGCCTTCCCTGCTTAAAATAGGCACTTGTCTCTTCTACTCTTCTGCGTATGTGAAAGACATCATACGAGGTTTTTAAATTAAATGTTTTGTTTTATTTTATTTATAAAATCTTAGGCAACATTGTCTTCATTCCATGGTCTGGGGGAAGAGATATGTATCGTAGGCTGTTTTTGGTCTGTGGAGGGTGGAAGTCTGCCCATGAATTAAAGAAGACTGTCAGAACTCAGAGTGGTCTGAGATGTGCTTATAGATGAGGGTAAAAGAGAGAAAGAAAAGGAAGTAGCCAACAGCATAGAGGAATCAGAAATGCCAAAGAAGTATCTGTAAACCCTGACTTCATTTCAGCAGTGAAAATCTGCTTATCTCAGTTACATTAATTTTCATTATAAGGAAAACTGAAGTTGAAGATTACACGATCACAGTAAAAGCCAGTTTGGCAACATCCTGACCACTGCTCTCCAGCTCTTTCCTGGTCTCCTGTGAGCTTTTTGTACCTATGTACTCCCCCCTTACCCGATCGCTTCCCATTCATCTTCTACCTTTCACCTACCATATGTGCCCCCATAGCTCCTCTCAGCTCTAGTAACTTTTCTTCTCCTTTAATTTTAATTCTTACAGAAGAAAGGGACCCCCCAGCACTGAAGTGTGCCAGGCAGACTACCAGTAGTGTGGCAAACGCAGGTCTGCCATGGCATCTCCCAACTTGCTGAACTTTTGCTAGTCCAGGCTGTTACATTTAGGGAAGGCATGTGGACATGTGAGACTGGAGACGTGAAGTGGGCATGTTTAGTTTGGAGAAGAGGAGGCTGAGGGGGGACCTCATTGCCTTCTACAACTACCTGAAAGGAGGTTGGAGAGAGGTGGGTGTTGGCCTCTTCTCCCAAGTGAATAATGACAGGAGCAGAAGAAATGGTCTAAAGTTGCGTCAGGGGAGGTTTAGATTAGACATTAGGAAGAATTACTTTACTGAGAGAGTGGTCAGGCACTGGAACGGCCTGCCCAGGGAGGTGGTGGAGTCACCGTCCCTGGAGGTATTTAAGAAACATGTAGACATGGCACTTCAGGGCATGCTCTAGTGCCCAAGATGGTTGGGTTGTTTTTTGGTGGGGTGTTTTTCTTGTGTGTGTGTGTATGGTTGGACTCTATCACAAAGGTCCCTTCCAACCATGAATATTCTGTGATTCTGTGACAAGCAGCTCTGACTTGGGCTGAGTTGAAAGGGCAGGCACTGAAACTTCTGTGAGAAGATGGAGAGTTTGCTTCTTAAAGCTACCATGCCTCTTCTAAAGAAGGTGGGACTCCAGAGGGTTGGATGAGTAAATTTGGGCTTCTGGGAAACAGGGTTTGTATTTGTGAATGAAATTAATGAACCCACAGCAATATGAACACTGAAGAGTTTTCTTCTGAAAATGTTGCAAATCTGGACTCTTCCCCCTCGCTTGCTGACCTTCTTCAGTTGCCACTTGCTTAATCATTGTAATGATACAGCTTTTTTTTTTTTTTTGGCATGGGCAGGCTAATGTTTTATCTAGACAGTGAAGTATGTAAGACCATAGCTGCTAATTAACATATTGATGGAATTTTATGCCCTGCATTGACATTCAGGAATTAAACTGGCATGGTAGCATATGGGGAGCGCTAGGTCATATTTTTGAGTTTTTCTCAAGCAGCATCTTTGTTCTGTAAGTCCTGTGTTTGCAGGTAATTTCTGGAGTAACTCTTATGTCTAGTAGTAGCAGTAACCAAAACCAAGTATATGCAAAAATCCTTTGTTTAATCCTGGTTGAAATTTTTCAGAGTAAAATCAGTTGAAGGCAACTTTTTGAATATGGCATAAATTTATTATTGATTGAATTATCAATTTTTTACTCTGTTATACTTATGAAGTAGAATTTGACTTTGACTTTTCTACACCTAATGGAAAATTTGTCGTCTTCCACAAATATTTAGACAGCTAAACTGTGGGGACAATTTTCCGCTGTCATATGTTGTTTGTCCGCAGCTGTTGCTCTGTGTTTTCCTGATTTAAGTTGATGGGACATGACAGATTTGTAGGAGATGCTGGAAGGAGGTTGTAATTTTATTTTATTTTTTTCCTATAGAGAAACAATTAGTGGAAAACTAACACTAGAAAATTTTTTACTTCAAACTGTGAATATAGAATTCGAAACAAAGGCAACTTCAGAGTTTTTCAGCATTTCACTACCACGCTTTTTCTAAATAGACATATTGTCTACCTGAAGGCCCAAATTTCATGTATCTCACTATCTTCTAGTCTAGCTTCTCTATAATTTGCCAAGATTGACAATATTAGCATATTTTGCAATCTAGACTGCTTGCACACATGCAAAATATCCAGTCTCTCTTGTGAGTGGCTGCTCTCCTCAGGCTGAACCAGAAAGCTGGAAAAGTTCAGCTGCTTTCTGTGTTTACGATGTTTGGCTTGCGAATATATTGAGGAAAAGAATCTTTGTGGTTTTAATAGATCTTCAAGTATGCACCTTAGGTAGTTGCTGCTAAACTTCCTAATTAACCTACAGGCTACCTGCTGCAGTTTTTTAACTATTGCTTATCTCAGCACAACTTTTTAAATGCTAAATATTTTCTGTAATGTGTTGCTAAGGCAATCAATACATAATTGACTTAAAGATTTAAAGTAAGTCTCTTGCTGACATTGTGTTTATTGTTTGGAATTCCAGATTAATTACAGCATGTATTGCAGTCGCTGTATTACGAGCTACATCTGCTTTTTGTTAACTTTCTCTCTAAATGAGAAACTGTCAGTGCATACTGGTTCTCATATTCTGAAGAAAAATTCCCCAAACCCTATGATTGTGTACTTTAAAAATTAAAGAACCGTTTTGTTTAGATCACAGGTTCATTTATTTCTTTTGTTTCTGGAGGAACTGACCCAAGCATAGATGACTCCTCCCTGTTTTGCAGTAAATAAATGAGCAGAAGACTGTCCCAGGCCATTCGAAACTTGGCTGCAGGAGTTCATGTTGATTCCCTTCCATCTGAGCAGTTAGACACGCACAAATCCACAGCATCCCTTGTGCCAGCAGCTGGCAGAAAATACTTCATTTACTGGGGTTATTTAAACGAGCCTCCAGATTGCTACCATTTCAGAAGCCAGCCGGATCAATTAGTTCTCCCCCCTTTGTGTGCAGTGTAGGTGACAACTGAGAAAGCTTTTAAAGAAAAGCACATTTTCTTGAGTCTCTGATCTTGTTTGGGACTACCTCGTCGATTCTTCTGCGCTGGGTGTGTGTGTGCCCACAGAAAGGAATGCTGGTTCTATGCCAAAATGCAAAATCATGCATTTGTGTCAGCTCAGAGAAAGATACAATACATTTATGGTCACACTTCTGCATGATTTAAGGAAACAAATTCTAAGTAGCCAGCAGGTGGGCATGGTATTTAAGCAAATTTACAGCAGTGATTTGAATTCTGTTTGTTCCTGTAAGAAGAGTAGTAATGAAGTTTGGGGCTTCTCTAGTTTTGATTAGGGCTTGCTGTACTCGCTGTAAAGAACAGCAATTTGCTTATACTCACACGGATAAGGGAGAGCCAAAATACAAGCCCAGTTGTGATACGAAGGGAATTATCAAGGGGCTCGACATCCAGTGACAGTGCTTGGCAGTAGCTGCATTAAAAACTGAAACTTCAAGCCCTGGAATGTAGTAATATAAACTCTTATCATTGCAATTAAATTACTTGGCAATACAAATTTGTCACAATCTTTCAGTGAACACTGGAATTAGCTGATGTATTGGTTTTGGATTTTTAGGAGGTTCTAGCCATTAGCACATTCCTTACAATGTGCTCTGTGCTGCATTTACATGTAAACTAGGAACTGACGTAGTCTTCCATTCTGTGATCCCCATACTTCTACTTAAACTCAATTTTGGGGCACCAAAAAAGGAATTTATTGGAATGACTGATGAAATTCATATCACACAGATGCTCAACAGGCGATTAATTTTTCTAGAGGTTTTTTTTGCTATTGGTCTAATACCAGAAAGAAAGAGAGGTGGTCAGAAGAGATGCAAGGAAAATTAAACTGAGAACAGCTCAGGGATGATTTCCTGATTTAAAAGGCAACACTTGACATCTTTCAAGTATGTATTTTTTTTTAGGCATATCACAAAGAAATTCCTCTTGCAGAGGAGCAATGTGAGTAGCGTGGTGTTTACTTGCTATGAACCCTGCCCTGAAAAAAAAAAAAAGCAGCAGCTTTTAAATAGGTCAGCGGTTTTCAGGAGATGTAGGTTGACTTCCCAGATCAGCTGATCAGCTGCAAACTGCCTGTCATTCTGGAGAAAATCATTTAATATCTGTGAATAAGAATAATTTTTAATGTAAGATATACAACTGTTACAATGCCATACAAATATTACTGTGCTAGAAGCCAATAAATGATAGATTATTATATGATTACAGTGTGTAATTCAGTATTCACATAAAAAATCCCTTGTATGAAAGTATCCTCAAGTTCTCAACATTCATAAATAATTTCCACTAGATGACTTTTTTTTTATTAGGTGCATCACAAATGGATGCAGAAGAAAGATGGAAACACCACGTCCCTTATCTGTCTGTTTGCTTTTTTTCTCCTGGAAACTATAGCCTGCACAGCAGTGATGCATGGAAAAAGCTATAACATTGCCATGCTGGCTGGGGGCAGGGTGGCCGGGGGGAAGAACCTTGTGCTTTTAAAAAATAATTAAAAAAATCTTTTTTCAATGAATGGCAGAAACTAGTTGATAGCTTGGTGCAATTTTGAGTCAAATTTTATGCACTTTATATTATCATAACTTCAAAATATGTATTGATATCTAACACTAACATCTAAGTTTCAAACCCAAGATGTAGAAATGTAATCTATGTGACAACGAATGATCTGACTCCCTGTATCAAAAAGAAAATGACTGCTGCCTTTATGGCTTCAAAAGGAGTTAAGGAGGTTTTTCTTCTGTACTATCTGCCTATTGTAAGCGATGTTATTTTTATCTGGTAGATGAAAAGACAAAATATGCAGTGAAGGGGATCTGCTGGCACTTGACCTCTCTTTCGTAAGAAACTGTTAAGCCATTAAATCAGTATTAGACTGTGGACTGTTAGACTGGAGTTTCACTGGGTTGTCAGCACTGTAAGAGACCCCCCGAGCTGTGCTGCTGTGAGTCCTTACTGTGCCTGTGTGTGTTTGCGTGCTGTGTGTGCCACCACCACAGGGGTAGCTGATGCAGATACGGCATGCACTTGGATTTGTGACAATAAGCCAATGACTTCTCTAAATCACAGAATCACCTAGGTTGGAAGGGACCTTTTAAGATCATCTAGTCCAACCAATAAAAATACACAGGTACTGTAAATAATGTATGTTTAAGATGAGTAACAAAAGGTCTGTTAGAGCTCTAAACAGTCTTTAACAATAGCTCACCGAGATGCAAATAGTAAAACCATCCAATGGGGATTGTTGTGCTTAATGTTTGCAATATTTGTTCAGATCTTACTGTTGTTAATGCAGTGGCCAGAAACATCTCTCTACCCTCTGCCAGTTAGTGATATAAAACCATTCATATTCCAGGATTGCAATTATTCCTGCTGTTGGGCTTCTGGCTTCAGCAAGCACCAGTCTGTGTTTTGCCTTGGCTCACAGACCTCCTGTTACAGTTTTTTGAGCTATTTGTTGCTCTGCCCCCAGTATTAGCTCATCAGGACCTGCCTGAAGACCTGCTTTGCAGAGGCTGTTTGCTGATGGGCATCTCCTCCCTGGGGTGCTCTGTTCCTCCCTGGGGCGTTGCATCTTTGCACTGTGTTCATTGCACTTCCTTTACTTGGCAGCTGATTAAGTGCTTGACGTTGTGCGTTTATACCCCCTGTGTTTGGGTTGGGATGGGTGAAGCTGTACCCTCTGAAAGGCAAATACGCTCACAACGCATCATCTGACTGTGATTTGTTGTAACTTGAAATACGAATCATTTTCATGTACTGTGTGTAGCTCTTGATACTTGGTTAGCTCTTAAGAAGAGTGTACAGATGTTTCTTTATTGGACTTTTCATTTTTCTTTTTATTTAAAAAAAAAATCAAAACAAAACACAGAAGACCCCAGAGAAAACAAAAAACCCGTTCACCGTGTTCATCAGAAATGCAGTTGAAATAAGAACTTCTAAAAATACAATAATCCAGGAAAGGGAAACTTTTCTGGGGAGAATCCATTTCTGGATTAGTATCGCTGGATAGTATTGCTGTAGAAATGTGATACTAAAGCAGAGGAAGTAATAGAGTATTTGCAACAGTAACAAAAAAATACTATATTTAGCTGTCTTTGGCTTTAGTCACTAGGTGTCCTATCGAGGACATCTTTCTGAGAACATTTCATTTCGTACTGGTTCTGAAGAGCACAGTTCTGTTTGTCCTGTTCACCCAGGTAGTCTCTGTTAAAGTCTAGCTGCATCCTCCTGTTCCAACCCCAGAATTAATACTTTCCAATGGCTGTGTAAAAATCAGCTGGCACAGTGAAATGCAGTCAGTCAGAGCAGTAAGACATTAAAAGGCGCAGCAGTCACCAGGAAGCATGAAGTTGCAAAGTAAGTGTAATTGGGTTTGGATGTGGGAGAATTTGCAAAGAAGGTTGAGCCTGAGGCACGCATTTAGGCTCATGACTCAGATGTTATGATGCTTTTTATTTAGCAAAACACAGCCACAATGGCTTTTTTGCAAATGTTTGCGTAAGAAACTAAAATTATCTCAAGGCTCATGCATCAAAATTGTAATCTTGAATATGTCTATGTGCACTGAAGATATAATGGTGTTATATTTGATAGGAATGTTGTAAGTTGTTTTTTAAGTCCTCTATTAAGTTGATCTTATTATGCTATAGTTTTTTTTTTCTTCTCTTTATTTCTTTTCTTTCCCAGGCTTTGTGGTTCTGTGTTTGTGCTTTGAGGTACAATGGCAACAGACATTTAAGTAATGAACTGTGAGTTCATTGGTTCCATGCTGAAAAAATAAGATTTAACAGACTTTGTGTCCTGCTGAGATTGCTTTGCTTTGGGTGGCTGTTTAGGCTTAAGACTGAAGAACAAATGCCCAAGAAGTAGCAGAATTGCAGCTTGGCATGTGCTTTTTAGTGTCTGAATGCATTTATAAAATGTCCCTAATGACCTTTTTCAGAAAAAGTAAAATAATGAATTTAAGCTAATTATGGTGGTACAAAACTGAAATTGTGTAACTGAAATGGAGTCTCTGGGAGATGACAATTAATTCATTCTCCTTTCTTCTTTCCAGGTTTTCTTCTTCTTCACCTTGGCCTTCCCCTTCTCCCTTCAAATCCGGTCACTTTTCTGTTTAAATTGCCACACGTTCTGTTACCTCTTCCTTGTCTTACCTCTTTGCTTGTGCTTTAAGAGAAGTCTTTTCAACTTCTTTTCCTCTGTCACTGGGTCCGAAATCCAGTCATCAATAGTTTATTTCTCCAAAAATAATAAGTTGTACAGGTAATCTATTTTTTTTTTAAAGCTTATCTGATGTTTCTGGGTAATTTTCACTTAATTCTGGGCATTCTGAACATTAACTTTTGGTGTTCTGCTGAGGTGTTTCAATGGTGGTAAGAAACCCAAATGTGGGATTCAACTATAATTTGATGTATTTCTTTTCATTTGTGAGGCTACATCAAACAGATATTTAAGTTGCCATTTTATTTAAGGTAGCCTGTTACAGATTTTAAACATTTCTTTTGAACTACACTATGAAATCTTTGAGAAACAAGACGCTCTTCTCTGCTCTACCAGATATTGCACAGCATTTCTTCTGGGGTGTGTGTGTAAGGTCAGTGTTTTACCTTGTCTCTGCTTCGTAAATATCTGTGTACGTGTGTCTCTGTGTGTGTATATACATGTATTTTTATAAGTGGTGGACAGAAGTTACAGTTGTTACAGTGCAGGCTTGAAAACCAATGCTCTGATATTTAATGCTCCTCAGGTGACTACGTAACAGCAACCAAAATGTAAAAAGAGGGGAGGTTTGCATGCAAACTGCTTTCCCTGGAGCTGTGGCAGAAGCAGTGCAACAAGTATTTACTTTTTTTCCAGGTCCCTTCTCATATTCTGAGTAGAATAGAAATTCTTTGAAAAATGGAGTTAGATGCTGGTGAGGGGGGAAAAGTTCAGAGTCAAAAAGTTCTGAAGTTCTGAGAAGAGAGTTTTTCCAATGTGTGTGCACACATAGGCAGTGGCTGTAGCTCTTCCCAAGGACATTTCGTAATCAGCTGTTTGTCCACAACAAACATCCCCTAGAATGCCCAGAGCCTCAGGATATGTCTACTCTGAAGATGCTATTAATTGCTTGCAGCCCATGTTTTGGGCTAGTTATCTAGTTGAAATCCAGTTCAGAGATGATGATGCTGCAGTCTAATTTAAACTACAAAAAAAAAAAAAAAATCCCAAACCCAAGCAAAAGGCCCCATGTTGTTGAGTGATATGTGTGAGGACACAGGGGAGTCTGCAGCAGGAAGTGGCCCGTTGCGTTCTGCCTTAACACATGAGTATTTTTTGTTCCTTCTGTAGTTTAGATACTGAGAGGTGAAGTAAGTGCACTGAGGTGCATTGGAGAGAGGATGAGAATTCTTTTAAGCTGATAAGCCAACAGCAAGAAGTGCCCAAGTGACAAATTTCCTTTCTTATTTGATCAATGTAATTTGCATATGCCCTTAATCATGAGTTTTTGCTGCATGCTTTTACCCTTTAATGTTTCATCTCCATGGGAATAGATTGAGCCTATTTCAAGTCTGTCTTGGCTATCATCAATCCATCTAGTCTGGTCAGTGAATATACACTTTGTACACACGATATTTCCTAGTTTATTTAAAAGCATTAAATAAGTTGTTTTCATTCAATTATCACTTTTGCCATACTAATAGTAAGTTCTACTTGACATTTTTGATTAATTCACTTGTTTTATAGACCTCTTTTTGTTGCAGGGTGAATAATAGTCTCACTCTTCCAGTTGAGAACATACCAACTTACATGTGTTCATTTGGTTTTCCCTCTTTATTTTAACTTCTCATACAGCTCTGCATGGTTTTGCTTGTAATTTTGGGGCAGATATTTCCATAAATTGCCCTTAAAAATGCTAGGTCTCTTTTGTCTTTGTTTTCTCTTTGCATGGCTCAAGTTCAATAATGCTCATGGGCTATTCAGATCCTAATCAGCTACTTATTAAGAATGACTGTCATCTGCCCTGGTTTTGCCCAGTTGTCTGGCTATTTTTAGAATAGTGATGTTTCTGTAACTTAAGTAAAGTCTCTTCATCCTGTAAACAAGCGAGATGCATAGCTGTGGTCTGCAGAGCTCGCCCAGACATTAAATGTAATGTCTGATTTGCAGGAGAGGCCTACACGGTTAAATGTCTAATTAACTGAAATACTTCTTGCCTGACAAAAGTGACAGTGCCGATGTATTTGCACTGGCACAAATGTATTTTTTGCTTGGTGCAATTTTATTTTGTTTACTGAAATGCTGCACACAATAGTAGCAAAAAAGCTGGAGGCTTGCTGGTATAGCTGCGGACAAAGACCGAGGAGGTGGAAACTCTGCCAAAGTGTGGAGTGAGGAATTTGAGGATAGGAGCAATTAAAGGCCACTTCAGTGTAGGAGTCTGGAAAAATGAAGACTGTTGAGAAAAATTTCCAGCATTTTCTGTTGTGTAACTCTAGCTTTCTATTTTGTGTAAATATTCCCCCATTCTTGAGAAGGAGGCAGGAGGGAGAATCTGTTAAATTTATCTTTTCCTTTCTTAGAGAAAAAGATACTGCCCATCAAAATTAATTAAAATATAAGATTACTATACAATGAATTTTTCTTAGATTTTGCAAGATACTAATGCAGTTTCTTATGAGAAAAAATCTTTTCCAATTTTTGATGCTACACTTGTATTTTGAGCATTAGGGTCTTATACGCTTTTAGCATGCAGACTTCTTCTGAAGCCTTTGTTCTGTGTTGACAAACAGTTTGTAAAGCTTTGGTGTCTTATTTCGTCATTCGTGGTAGGCATCCATTCTTTGCTTTAGCTCTAGTTTTATTTAAAGTATACTTCCAGTTTGTTCAAAAGCTTTAAAAAAAAAAAAAAGCGGGGGAACGGAATTTTTTTCCGGTAAAAGTAGGTACCAAACCCTGTGTTCCTCGGGGATGGAGTATGGCATAACATCTTGGTGATCTGATCCAGGTGTCATCTGGATAAAAATGGCATTGTTATCGCCCCAGTCTCGGCAGGAGCCGTTTCTGTTGGAATCAGTGGGTCTCGTTCAGTGAGTGGTCTCACTCCAGCTCGGGCTGTGTGCAGGTGCTGTGGTCAGTCGGGTCAGTCTAGACGCTGACTGGAAGGTGGCTTTATGCTTATCTGTGCTGGCAGTACTACACGTACATTATACCTGCTATACCTTTATAGCTAACTATCCTCTTCACGCTTTTAAGAGTGACATTTATCTTAGTTTGGACTTTGTCTGTTGAGAACGTATTGCTACAGTCATACCTTGAAGGTCTTTCAAATATTAAATGTAGAGCTTTATCCAACAAATATTTTTGTTTTAGTACTAAGGCAAGGTAGTAATTTTTTTCTACATTAAAAAATGTAACTGTAAGTCCTTTGAATTAAATAGCTGCACCTGGAAAACAGATGATAGGGAAAAATGTTATGGTCAGCCCAGCCTAATGTAAATACGATAGCAAACATACATCACATATACACAAATACTGAACACCCCTAGTTTGTGGTGCCAAGAAGCAACAAATTTTCTGGAAGCACTTTTAATGTATTTGGCTCCCTGTTGGTGGCAACAGCTCCAGAAGACATTAGAAAGCTTAAGTCAACTGTTTAATTACTCCCTTGTATTGATGCACAAAGACCTTACATGGTCATTTCATTCCTGCTCGGATAGAAATCCTGAAAACAATTGTCCAGTACTATTCAGTTTCAGTCTTTTCCATAAATAGTTGAGATTAACCAGAAAGCTGGAACTGAAGGTAAATGCTGATTCCATTAGTGACAGGTTTTCTCTCTTCAGCAGACAGTCATTTGAGGTCAAATGCAGCCTGATCTGCACTGGGCTTCCAAGAAGTTTGGGAGAAGCTTGCCTTTTGATTTTCTTCTGGTAAATCTGTCTGTGGCATAGTGTTACAAAACAGAAACAAAAAGTTCTTTAATTTGAAAATAAATAATTTAGCCAGGAAAAAAAACCAGGCAGCTTCTCTAGCTTATTTTTCTTAATAATTGGTCAAGCTAGATTATTTATGGTTGGGCTCAGAAAAAGGGTTGGTGTGATGATAGGTGAATTGATTCTTAGACGTGGACCATCACTGGAAGACACTGTTGAACAGTAAGGATTCTTTAATCTTGGTGGTGAGAGAAAAGGTAGAACAAGAACCAGTGAGCCCCAGCGTCACAAATCAGGCGCCAGTCTGGGAGGTGGAAAATGATGAACTATTAGAGCAAACAATTTTTTGTTTTTCCATATTTTCCAGAGGAGATACAAAAATACTGCAATACAAACAAGTTAATTGATTCCATAGAGAGGTATATTTAAGAAATGTAAGGGTCTGTAATATACAGAAAATCAGATTATATGATCCAATTGCCTCTCTGAATTTTTAAGTAATTCCTGAAGTTATCTGGTTGTTTGATGATTCAATATTATTTGGGTGTCCGTTGTTTGTTTTTTTTTTTCTGCAGATCATATGTCATTTCAATGTACTTTCAACTCCTGCAATGCCAGTTCAAAGAATTCAAACTCTTGTTAGTTGCAAGTAATACTTCTCATACAAAATTTTGATGTAGATGTCATATCTAGCTCTTGTTTCCTTGAAGGAAAGAGTGAGTGAGTCTCAAAGGAAGAATTTTGTTAACTTAAAAACGAGTTGCTTCATATCCATTACTAACCACTGTGTCATTGAGAAGTCAAATAAGGAGAGGGTACTTAAGACCAATTTTAAAAGATTTCATAGCATATTTTAGAATTGTCACTGGCATTAGTGGCTTTTTTCTTGCTTTGTGGATTCTTCTTTGCTTTTGTTTTTCAAATGAGTAGTTGAGCTTTTTTTCCCTTTAAAAAGAAGAAAGGTTAAATGTAGAAATATGGAAATTTTTGCTGAAGCTGTTAGTATCAACAAGAAAGAAGAGTCCAGCTGAGATGAAAAAGGGGGAAAAAATAGGTTTATAAAATATATTTTCACCCATGGCTAAACAAGTAGTATTACGGAATGGCAGTAGCCATCTTTGGTACTAATAGGATGCCAGGCTTGATTTCAGATATTTTTCATACTTGTGACCAAATGTGTATTAAAATACAGTGTTTACAAATATGTGAAAATCAGTCCCAAAGTGGTGGTGGTCTGGTTTTGTGTTTTTCCTGGTTGCCTCTAAAGAGCAGTTGGAGCACACATAGAGTGCTAGAATCTGCTTCTGGGAATTTCTGCCTGCGACATCCACTTCAAATATCATTCACAGCTTAAACACATTAGAACCACATGGCTTACTGTCAACTTAAAAAAAAAAAAAAAAAGAAGAAAAATTGCCCTTAAGACTATTTTGTTGTGTTTTTTTTTTCACTTTGCTCCATTGTGAAAAGGCTGAAGCAGCAGATTTTTAGAGCTTCTGTAGATTCTATGCGCATACCATGTTTTTGCAACTACGGTTTTTCCATTTTTAAAAATGAAATATATCTGTTTCTCCCAACTCAAAATGCTGCGTTTTTCTTGACTTTCATGAAACTTGGCAGTGAATGCTGTGTTCCTTCAGTGTTTCTGTATCCCCAGCTGAATGTGCTCAGAACTTCCCAGTGGTAAAGACTAGAGGCTTTTTATTGTTGGAACGAAAAGAGTATCCAGGCATGGCTTAAATAGTTTCAATTTTCAATTGAAAACAACAGGTTTACAATCTAAAGTTGTGTTATTTGGCATTTCTTTAGCAGTGAAGTGATTTCAATCACTGAGATGATAGGAAAGGCAGATATGTGCGTTATGGCTGTGTTTTCTCCTGCCATTGAGAAAATATGTACTCTCATATACTTAAGATGGATGTATCTGTCTAGCATAATGAGTTAGATTAACTCATTAGGCAGAAGAGGGTTTAGAGGTTTTTTGTTTTGTTTTTTAAGAGGAGTTCATCCCATCACAGGAGAAAAAGCCCTGTTACACTGCAAAATAGCAGAGGACTCATAGAACTGGGGAAAAAGAAATAGGCATCAACTGCAAAATCATATACTTGTTTCTGATACTTAAAAATTTGGGTGCTGGTTGGGGATTTTTTTATTTATTATAACTTAAACTGTATTTAATGTTTTGGCAGTAGTTTCTCATGGTGGCACTTTATGCTTCTGGACACCAGATGGTGCTGCTAAACTAGCTAATGTGTAATTTTCACACTTTTTTTTTTGAGTAATTGATACTTGACTTAGTTCCAAAGTCAGTTATGTATTTTTTCCAACCAGGTGTATGTTCCAGGATGCAAAACTGTACCTGATAGCTCAGCACAACACCTTCTGCTGTTTAAGGACAATAGTCTGAAAATTGTAAACTAAAGTGTGTTGTAGAATCAATATTTTAGATCTCGATGGGCAAAAACTGCCATGAGCTGGTGTTCCTCCTAGGTATACAGCTTAGTAGCAAATCTTAATTTATATACTTAACACTTCAATAAATCAAATCTTTGAAGTGTCATTTAAATGTGATTTGATAACTTCACTCGGAAGACTTCTGGTGGTGGCACCTATATTGCTAGGTTAAAACTGCAAAGGATAGTTTTGGAGACTTAATTAAATATAATGAAGTGATGATGAGTGTGGGTTTGAGTTTGGAGATTTTTTGTAGGCTATGTCTGCGTTAAGATTGAGTTAGGCTGTCAGAAAGCTTTTAGTGGTCCTCTGTTAATATTTGTTTGAGAAGACATGATGACTTAGCTACGTTATTGCATTGCAGACAATACTTATAATACTGTGAGGTACATTTGGTATTTGATTTCTTTTTAAGTTGTTTTTTTAACAAACTTATCCGGTAATCCGAATTGTGGGGCTTAAAGGGATGGAACAATACGTTTAGTTTTTAGCTGAATCCCAAAGGTTGCTACAGCTTATCAATGAACTATAAATAATGGATTCAAATTTATTTAAGCAGTGGGGAAATTTTACTGTATTTTTCTTACAAGACTTTATTTCTTTTATAGATCCCCATATTAAAGTCTCTGGAAAAAAGGAAAATGTTAAAGAAGCGAAAGAGAAAATCATGTCTGTCTTGGACACAAAAGTAAGAACGAACTTATTTAGGATGACACCTTAACTCCTAATTTTGCAGTGACGTTGATCCTTTAAATAGGCTTATTTAAACAGAAGGTATTTATATATGCTCTGAAGCAAAGTTTCCAATATATTCCTTCTGGATGTTGATATTTGGTGTATACAAAAATATTTAAACATCCTACAAGAAAGTTCTTGCTTAAAGCACCTTTTCCGGAGCTGAACTATAGAGAAATAGTATTTCCAGCTGTATGGCTGAAAGCATGCATGATTTGTTCATTGGATTGGGTTTTTTAATTTAAAATGTGGGATACAGCTTCACTGCAAGTGGTAAATTATGCGGCCACTTCAATGAACCTAAAATGTTGTTTTTGTTTGAAATTCAATTTTAGGAGCATTTATACAGTTCTATTTTTAACTGTTACTGCATTCGTACACTCTGAAACATTAGAACCAGAATTTCTAAAACATCAAGATTTTGGCTGGAATCTCCTAAATTCATCAGATTTTCTTTTCATCCAATAGCAAGTCCTTTGGGGCAGTGTGTATGCCAGCTTTTTGATTCTCTAAACAGGTTGCCAAAAGGAATGCTCCAGTTATAAGCACCATTTTGGAACAACTGTTAACATTGCTATGGACTGTTAACAACATTGTTTTTAAGAACAACTGCAGGCAGTGTTTGTGTATTTTAAAAATTGATGTACCAGAAAATATGGTATGTTTGTTAAAGGAGGGGAAAAAAACCCAGTTATTTTAGGTTCCTTGGCTTTGATTTGCCAAAGTCTTCATCATATGATCCTTTAAGATCAGGCAGGGGTATGACTATGATTGAAAGAACACAGAATTCAAATACATTAGAATGGATTGCAATAGGACACTCAGGTCACAATTGATAAAAGCCAGAGTGTGTTTTAAAAGCCTTAGATATTTTTGGAATACGTATCTTTGGGATATTTATTTGCATGGTATTTCCTCACTGGAAAGAAAATGTGAATGGTTTAGCATCTGACTATGATGAGCTACAGCAATAATACTTTGGAAATACAATTTTGAATGTGATTCTTGAAGTTAGATTACTCTAAAATACTCAGGCTCTGCTGTGAGCAAATCTAATCGTGGTTGCTTGATTTCCAGAGCAATCGGGTAACCTTGAAGATGGATGTTTCACATACAGAACATTCTCATGTGATAGGTAAAGGTGGCAATAATATTAAGAAAGTGATGGAGGAAACAGGATGCCATATCCATTTTCCAGACTCAAATAGGAATAATCAAGCAGAGAAAAGTAATCAAGTAAGTATTGTTTAATATTAACTCATTTATGC
This sequence comes from Xenus cinereus, assembly GCA_025774025.1. Taxonomy (NCBI): domain Eukaryota; kingdom Metazoa; phylum Chordata; class Aves; order Charadriiformes; family Scolopacidae; genus Xenus; species Xenus cinereus. The sequence continues at coordinate 8,409,954 of JAOXJK010000002.1, read as the reverse complement.
TGTAATTCCTGAGAGTATTAAGCATTTCTAAACTTCTTTTGTTAATTTTGGGTTTTGGGGGATGGTGAGTTCATGTTCAGGGAAATAAAAATACTAAATAACTAATCTTTAAAAAAACAGCAAATCTTTAAAAACAGATGGAAACAATTTGTAATGGTTCATGAATAATTTTAATTTTTTAAAATTATTTTGAGCATACAGAAGTCAACAGCTTAATGTGAATGGTAGAGAAGCAGTATGAAAAGCACCGCTTTTTAATTTTTTTTTTCCTATTTAACATCTGATTCATTTAGCATATTGATTAATTTCATCATGCTTTTGGCTTACAGTGTAAGCAGTTGAAAATTAAACTTGGTAGGTAGGTAGCAAAAGTGAATGTCCTGTTGTAAGAGTTCAATTTGATCAGAATAAGTCACTGAACCTGGATTTTACATCTTTGTGATGCTAATGTTACTGGAATGTTTACTTTGAAGTCTTTCATCACTGTATATAGAATTCCCTTTTGTGCATCCTAGTGGCTGCTGGTAATTTCACAATGTTCAAGAAAACTTACTGTTGTTGAATATTAGCACTGAGCACATGTATACAGTATGTGTGTGTATACATTATGTGATCCAAACAACTGTGGTGTTTGATGTATCAATCTATTTCTACTTGCTTAAGCCTATGGAACCTAAAGATGCTATGATATTCATAGATATTTTTTTTTAAACTGGTTTTAATTTTCAGCTACTGTTTAGAGAACACTTAAGATGTAACCAGGTGTGAAATAAGTGTTTATTTAAAAAAAAAAAAAAATTAAAAGGGAACACAGGTATCTCAACATTTCCAATGCCTCATTTCAAAATGTGATGTTATATTTTCTATATTTTTGCTCTTCCAGGTGTCTATTGCAGGACAGCCAGCTGGAGTGGAGTCCGCAAGAGTTAGAATTCGGGTAATAGTCTGTTTCAATATAGTGTTCCCTTGAAAATACCTGAAAGGAAAAAAAATATAGTTTTGAGAACCCTAGGGTTGTCTGGCTCTGTCTTATGACAGCAGAAATATAGGAACAAATGTGAGTATTCATATGAGTAAAATGCAAAGAGTATTATATAAACACTGATTTGCGTTCTGGCCAAATTTTTAACTAGTGCAAGGTGGACCTTGACCATGAAGCCTACAGTAGCAGCAAGATGTAAAGTATCCCATACTGTTTAAAATTTATATCTTAACTTACTCTCACAGCTGGCCTGTAGAAGCTCAGGCATACCATGTAAATCTATAACTAAGCAAAAGTAATTACTGCCTTTTTAATTTTAACCACTTTCATGTCTGATTTGTGCAGATAAGTTGGTGGAATTCAGTTCCATTTTCCACTCCTAGCACTTTTCTATCTTTACCTTCTAGTTTTGATTTGCATGTGTATTCTGGCATGGATAATTATAAATCTAATAAATTATAAATCCAATAAATTATGAAAACTTCTTCGCAGTTGTTGTAATCAGGTATGTCACTTATGCAACCTTGGTCTTGACAGTAATGAAAGCAGCTGATGTTTACGTAGCTTTGTAGCTGACTTCAGAGCTCCAGTTAATCCATGACGGAAAAGAGACTTCTCTAGGAGGTTTTACAAATATTGACCAGTTTGTAGGTTTGCATGGAAACGTGTGGGAAATTACCTGGCTCTGTTGTTGCTACGTAGCTGCACACAGTCCTGGGGAGGGATGCAAACAGAAAAGCCTATGCAAAACAAAAACCTCTTCTGTCCTTGGAAAAAATCAGTGCCTTCTTCCGACTAAAGATATAATATTTTTATCAGTGAACCCTGGGCAGATGATTTATTATGTCAATTTAATCATCGCTGACCAATACGTTATGATTCAGTAATAAAACTGTTGCAATTTTAGCGAGTATGTTTGCAGTTTTCAATATTTGCTCTTCAATGTTGTTGTAGGAGCTGCTTCCATTGGTACTGATGTTTGAATTGCCTATTGCTGGAATTCTCCAACCAATCCCAGATCCTAATTCTCCCACAATTCAACATATATGTCAGACATACAATATTTCAGTTTCCTTTAAACAACGGTCTCGAATGTATGGTGCTACAGTCATTGTCAGAGGGTCACAAAATAACACTAGTGCTGTGAAGGTAATGTGTTATCTTAAGTATGTTTCTGCGTGTCATAGATATATTAATAATTTAGATACTTACGAACTATACCAATGTTATATCCTGCCTCATTAGTATATGTTGTTATTGTATAATTACTTTTGAAGCCTGAGGGTTTGTTTTATTTAAATACTTATAGGTGAGGTGTAAAAATGTGTAGAAAATAGTTTTAAGTTTAGAATTTAACATTGTTTATGCTGAGCTTTCAATTACATCTCTTGCACACCTGTTTGGGTTTCCAGCAATTCTGGAAAATGTGTTAATCTTATCCATCTTTTAATTAACCCCTTCCACATACCTTCAACCCTTCCCCTCGCTCTCCCTCCCCCCCCCAAAAAACCCCCAAAACCAAAAGCACGAAACACACACACCCCCAACATGATTTCTTCATGCTTTTATCTTCTCAATGTGCACTCAAGTATATAACCTTGAAAATTGCCCTAGCAGTCAATAAAACTGCTCTTGTGAAACCAGGACTAGGAGATGTGAATTTGACAGTCAAGTAAAGGAACTGCCATGAGCCTATTTATCTTAATAGAATAAAAATACTTCCTTGTAATCAACTGGCAGTGAGACAGATTGATATGGTCTCAGATGGGTGTATCTCAAGCCAGTAAGAGTATCTCAGGCCGAAATTGAAAGACAAATTTTGCAAGCATTCCTACCCAAATAAATATCTGTTGACTTTCGTATTTCTATTTGTGGACACAGAAGGTTTGTTGGGACCAAACTATTTGACATCATCTTACTGCCCTTTACAGTGCCAATTAAACACGCATTTGGTCATAAAATGGGAATAGTAGGTAGAGTTTAGTTCATCTGTTACCTTTAAGAAATCAATCAGGTTTTTAAACAAAACATTTTAAACACGGAATATACGATAAGTAAGGAAACACTCTGAAATGTTGTTTCATGTGCCTGTGAGCACTGTTTCACCCGTTTCTTGCATTTCCCCCGCAGGAAGGAACAGCCATGCTTTTGGAACACCTGGCTGGGAGCCTGGCCTCTGCAATCCCTGTGAGCACACAACTCGACATTGCAGCGCAGCATCATCTCTTCATGATGGGTCGAAATGGCAGTAACATCAAACATATCATGCAGAGGACTGGTGCTCAGATCCACTTCCCTGACCCTAGTAACCCACAGAAGAAATCCACTGTCTACCTCCAGGGCACAATTGAGTCTGTCTGTCTTGCCAGGCAATATCTCATGGTAAATACTTTCAGTGAAACTTGCTTGAAAAAAAAACACCAGATCATAGAAAATATGCTCATTCTGCGTGTATTTGTGTCAAATGGAAGTTAGCCTTAGAGAGGAAAGATTGCGACTCACATTGCAAAAAGCTGATTCAGTTGAATGCTCTGATTTTGTGAGTGGTTTGTGAGTGTTTGTGGTTATATAAAATATTTGTAAACTCTGGCGTCATGATTTGAAAAATGACCTTTGTAATACAAATGCAACGTAAGCAATTTAAATTTACAATAACAATATTTTTCTGAGTATAAGGCAGTTTTTTGGAGGGGTTTGTTGTTGCTGCGTGATGGCATTTTGTTTTGCCAACCTGCCTTTTCCACGTTTGTCAGGTAACTAGTTTTCTTTTGGGAGCAAGTGGCAGGAATTTCTTAGTTCCTGTATGGGCGCATTTTCAGGGAAACTGGGGAACCATAGGAAAACTCATTCTGCAATCTTACATTCCTTCTAATACCATAGCCTTAGTACTATAAGGCCTTTTATAAAAATAGCTCTGCTGATTAATATTATTACGTGTACAGATTTTTGTTATACTGGCCCTCAAGCTTCACAGGAGCCTTTAGATGGTGTTGTAGTAACAATATTTGTACGAGTATTTTTATATATATGGATATTTATTAACAACACGTGGGAAGATTTGACAAAAGCCAATTCAAAGGATAAACCATGATACCATTAAATTCCCAAAGTCCATATTTCTCTTGCATTGCACTGTGCCTTGCTGCATAGTGGAAACCAAAAACATGGTGCCTATCTGTTCATACAGTTATATTCATGATTACTGTATTCTAGGATATTATTGTCGGTAATTACTAAGAGAGAGCCTTATTCTATGGTGAGGTTTAAGTAGTACTTTTCTGGAGATTCATGAAGTAGAAGAAAATGCAAACAAGCAATTGTATGAACATCAAAGTACACCTTTACTGTTAAAGCTTAAAATTACACAAGGGCCATTTTTTTGAAATATTGAAGATTGATTTAATTACAAACACACCAACTTAGTATCCTACATCATCATCCCTTAAGAACTGTACTGATCAGGAGACTTGGTCTGTTTAAGCTCAGACATTATGTGTCCTGAAACTGTTCTTTTCAGTTTTGTAGATAAAACAGGGTTTAAAAGGAAATTTTACAATGGAGGAATATATCTTTTTAAACAATAAAAATTTGAAAAGCTGAGGGAAGAACTAACTAGCCAGATAAAAACTTCACTCTGATTCCTAACTAGTGTTTTTCAGCTTCAGATAAAAGCACTTTAAATATGGCAGCCATGCCGATACCTACGTAGAGATAGATAGCTGCAGTCGTTCTCAGCTTCTTTTGACATAAACTTCACTTGGCTTGTTTTCTTCTTGGGCATTGTTCAGCGGGATGAGATTTCTGTGATGTGATTTCCTGCGGGGTGGGACTGCATGCCGGCCTTCTCGCCATGGTCACTGTTGTTATTGCCTCCTGCCAGTCAGAGCAGCAGCTGATGCTGCTGCACAGCAAGGCAGCAAAAGTGTACTGTGGAATCGGAGAGGTGATTTAAAAATAGTGGTTTGATCTCTGCAGACCTCCTAGGAATAACTGTCTAGAAGCATCTGAACATCAGTACCAAGAAATACCATAATGCTTTTCTGAGCTACTAAATTGTTGTGATCTGTAATTCTCATCAGAGACTAGATTTGAGGCAGAGTTTATTATATCAGCAGAAAATGCAATGCCGTGCACAGATACCTTACAGTAGGACATCCGTAATGTATTATTTAGCAGCATGACTAAATGGAAACTTTAATATAAACTCGTAATTAATTTCATTGAGAAGTCTATGGTGTATGAATTAATTGCGAATATCCCTTATCTCTGACAAGCGTTGCAAGCCCCAGTTTCTAATCTGCAGCATATTGCTTGCAGGTTTGTATTCGATGTGATGGTTAAGGCAATACTTGTAGCACCGAGGACAAAATGTTAAAGGAAGAAAGAATACCCCATCGTTTAAAATTAAATACTTTTATCTAAGCGAGAGATATTTGGAGTCTTGTTTAAAATGTTCTAGTTCTATTTCTTCTCTTTATTCCAAACCCTTTAGTTTCATCTGTATTTGATCATCAATAAAAAATGCCGACTTTTTGTTAGTTTAGCATATAATAATGGGGACTGCAATGTATGTAATTACAGAAGGACATATTGACAACTTAGTTTTATTCACTCTGTCAAAGAGCGGTTGTGTTCCTCTCTCATCATCATCATGTAGGTGCTCTAAATACACAATAGCAAAACAGTAGTGTAAAAAATTAGCTTCTTAAGTATGCTTATAAAACCTGACATTTCAACTTTCTGTTTTTCCTGTTAACCTTCAGTTGCACTTTCAGCAGGCTTTTGGTGGGACCTTCTGATATTACTTTCTGTAACTTATACAAAAACATCTGGAAGAAGCATTAAATGCTCTCAGCAGTTCTGTTACCGAAAAATCCTTGATTATTGATTTCAGCATTTTTAAATAGACTTTATTTATAATTGTTCTGTTCAGACAAGCTCACTTTGCAGAGTTAAGCTGTGTTTGTCAGTCTTCCTGAAGCCAAAACAGTTAAGATGCCTTGCTTTAGTTTTCCTTAAGTTAAGGAAACTTTAGGGAAACTTATTTTAAGTTGGGAAGTACTATGTGTAGGTGGTACTGTTGAGAAATGCTATTTAAATAGAAAACGATACTGAAGTAGTGATCTGAAGACTAAACATACTATTCTGAAGCAAAAGCAGGAAACTGATTAAATAGGACTGCTTTCTTGACTGTCTCGTACTGTGGCTTTTTTGGATACATGTATGTGATACTATGTTTCCTTCATCTTGAATCTAAATTCACAAAAAAGTAGGATTTGGTTTTCACTGACTTTGTACCCTTTATTTTTGTTACTTTGTGAGAAGTAGCAATCTAATAATGTGGAGATATCCTGTGACCATTGAGGTTTTTGTTATTTTTGGAGGTTGGCCTTTTTTTAGGGGTGCTGGGTTTTTGGGTTTTTTTTTTTTTTACTTAAAGCTTTATTATTTCAAGTGTTTCAGAGATGTCATCCATATCACTGGAAAATACTTACCTAGCTGATCTAGAACAGGGGAAGAGAAAGGTAAAAGTTAAGACTTAGCAATGCTGACTTATAGAGAATTTTTTTCAGAATTGCGTTTCCTTATTTCAAACATAGCTTAACATGGGCTATTTGAGTACGCGAGAGCCTTGCTGATAATAATTGCTGGCAATATTTTCTTCTGATTTAGTAGGTAATAGAGGTTTCTGAATTCGAATCTCTGGACACCTCGAAGTCTGTATAAACAGCTAATGTGGGGTGCATGTGCACTGTTTGGAATGTCAAATATTCAGCAAATCATTTCACCCTTATACCACCAAACTGTTTGTTCAGAATCTCGGGGTAGAAAGCCACCTGTATTCTTGCATACAAGGAAATGACTTTACTTCAAATTTCATCCTTGCTGTATTTTTTTCTGAATTTACTGTATCATGATGTGTATGTGTTACAATCTCTATATTGCAGTTTATTGCTAGCATTTTCATGAAGAAAGCATAGGCTATAAGTTTTATGAATTGTTGCGTCTTGTATTTTCAGGGTTGCCTTCCTCTTGTGCTCATGTTTGATATGAAGGAAGAAATTGAAGTAGAACCACAGTTTATAACACAGCTAATGGAGCAGTTAGATGTCTTCATAAGCATTAAGCCGAAGCCAAAGCAACCAAGCAAGGTTGGTGAAAAGCTAATATATTCTTTTCAGGCTTTCATGACAACTTTTCAGAGCTGATGAGTTGACATGTCTGCTCCTCCTACTAGCTTAATGGATCATAAACTTGTACAAGGCATATATGTATTTTCTGCTTGAAATATCAATTTAAATGTTACAACATCTCTCCTTTATGGTAATTTTACTTTTTCATTAAATATTTGACAATACAGAGATTAGCTTTCATGTGGAAGGCACTAATAAAAAGTCGACTGTGGGGAGATAAATTGTATCTGACTAGAACTACTCTTGATTTGTTTATAAAGAAATTAGTCTTAAATTGTAGCTCCCTCACATAACTGCAGTGTTCTTTAGCAATTAGAATTAAAAACAAAACAAACAAAAAAATCAACACCCAAATAATATGACTATGAGGAAAGTGTGACTGTTCTACACAAGATGTTGGAAAGAACAAGAAAAAGAATTACAAAATACCTCTCGTGGGAGGTGTTCATTAAATGATCATTCCATTGTGTCAATAAATAAGCTTCTCTGTATGGGGATATATAAAATCAATGCAAAGAAACATTATGTAGAAACTGTACAAGAAACAAATAATGTTTTTTTGTCATTTAATTTTCCAGGCGTTTGTTACTTTATTCTCAGACAGATATGAATTTATTAGCTGAATTTAATACGAACAACTCTTTTTGTCCACTTCAAGTTATAGATCTCTGATAAAAGAGAAGATAAGATTTTAATTATTGGTTCACTTCTCTAGATCTCAGGGCACTTAAGATTTGATATACCAAATAGTACTGAAGTGTTATTCTTAGTCAGAAAGGACTTTCACCATTCTCCTTGTCAAGTGCATACAAAATCCCTAAACTTACCCTAAAGGCCACTGAATTTGAGTAGTTGCTAATAGACATTATCTCATGCTGTCTCACACTACTATGTTACTGATGGCCATGAGGGAGTATTAAGGAGAGTTGTGTGCGTTGCAGATCCATGTTACGTAGTTGTGTTACTCATTGCTCTTCCTTTTTTTGTTGTTTTTCTTTCCCTACAGTCTGTGATTGTAAAAAGTGTTGAACGAAATGCCTTAAATATGTATGAGGCACGGAAATGTCTCTTGGGACTTGAAAGTAGTGGAGTTATCATAGCATCAAATCCTTCTACTGTCTCGTGCCCTGTTGGTCTGTCGTGTCCTGGTTTGGATATCTTGTCCTCAGCAGGACTAGGACTCACTGGACTTGGTATGCATTCTATTCTCTATATATATCTTTATATTTTTTTATAGTTATGTATTTGTTTGGGACTTAATTCACTTGTACTAGAAAAAAGGACCAGATGTGTGTTTTGCATAAGGAATTGTGTTAAAGCATTAGAGAATTCCAAAAGCATCTGGCCTTTCAAGGGCTTGTTGTTGTAAAACTTCCTCCAAGGCTTTCGTAATCATCCGTGTGACTCATCTCTGTACAAAATCCTCCGGAAGCTTGCAAACCACTCAGCTGAAAGTGAAAGGGAGGGAAATGCAGGTGAAATAGGATGTTGCTTTTACAATTCTCAGAAGAATCTCTTTCAAATGAAATTTCTTCTTTGGTAATATTGTGATGTCTCAGGCTGTCCTGAATTTGGGTACCATCAACAGTACCATGAAAGTTAAAATAGTTAACACCACACTCCAGTTCTGGCTGTATCTCACTGTAATTGAGGGATGCATGTGCCTACTAGTTTAGATTTAATTACCAGTATGAAATTTAGGACAGAAATGTGTAAGCTTTCTGTCAGTGTAATTTTATAGAAGCAGCACGTAGTCCAGACTAGAGTTACCATTTTATTTTCAAGCTCTGCAAACACCCTATTATCAGAAATACATACAAGGGACAAATTTTGACACTGGTTCTTGAAACTTGGAGTCCTCATGTAACCACCGTGCTCCCTTGCGACCTGCCATCCAGGAGTGCTGTATAGCTCCATGTCAGATGCTTTATGCTTTCTTGGGGGTCACATGGGGCAACTGTTTGTGCCATTTGACTGGGGTTTTTAATGCTGCTTTTGTTACCATTCTTGTCATGCCTGCACTTTGGGGTTGTGTATTTACCTCTTTAGAGTGTAGTGATGAACTGCCTTCTGAATGCTCTTACATGAAGAACTGGTTTGAGGGAATGCTTTGGGAATAAGCAATGTATTTGGGGGATGATTTGCAGTCAGTATTGAAGATGCAAAAAGGAATCGAGTAGTTCTTAGTGTGGGAGTAGTGGTTTGTTCATATGAGCTTCTAAGAAAAAGGTTATCGTCTGAGATGAAAGTAAGGTTGCTTTCTTGTTCTCTACGTGAGGCTTCTCTGAAACAAACTGATGGGAGCCATGAAAGGGATACAAAGGGATGGTGGGGCAGAGAAGCAGACAGCGCGGACTCTTTTGTTCTCACAATACTTGGAGTCCATTAGAAGGACATAAGAGATGCTATAGTTCTTCCTGGATATATGATTCACTGTTTAAGAATGCTTGATGTTCTTAATGTGTTCTGCATCAAATTAACAGCAGTTTTAATGTTAAAATTTGTTTGTAAAGTACATGCTGGTGCAATTAAGTGTTTGTAAAAATGTTTTTTCTGTAAGTCTTAACTAAATATTCACTTGTATAACTTTTTGCAGGCCTTTTAGGTCCAAC
>JAOXJK010000002.1:8371620-8400066 GCA_025774025.1 Xenus cinereus | reverse complement strand
AACAGCCCTGTCAGTCAACACCTCAAGCGCTCCAAACTCTCTGTTGAATGCCCTGAATAGCTCTGTGAGTCCCTTACAGAGTCCAAGTTCAGGCACTCCTAGTCCCACGTTATGGGCAACATCTCTTGCTAACACAAATGCCACAGGTTGGTAGAAGTTAAATGTAAATTAAATGAACTGTGCAAGAGTAAGTTTTTTAGAATGACAATCCAGTCCAGAATCATTCATTTTTTAGAGCCTTAACAGTTCTCAAGTTTATCTTAACACTGATTAATAAATATCCAAATGTAAAGCTATAATTTAATATAAACTTAGAACATTGCTGTCACGCACAATGTTTTTTGATTTGTTTTATATATGTAAGTTAACTGTGTTAACTTACAAAGTAACGGTTAGATAAAGCATTACGTTCTTGGCACACAAGTCTAATAGAAACTTGTTTAATGATGTATCAAAGCCACACAGAGATTTCTATAAAGTATTACTATAGTATTTGAGAAAGTTAAATGAGACACTTATCGGAAAGTGACCAAATTTTGTTACAGGTTTTTCTGCTATTCCACACCTAATGATACCATCTACTGCCCAAGCAACTTTAACTAGTATTCTGTTGTCTGGAGTACCTAGTTACAGTCAGAACACTCCATCTCCACCACCAGGCTTGACTCCTGTTGAAGTCCACGTCAATGGCTTGCAATCGGAGAGTAAAAAAGGCTCCCCTTCTTTAAATGGTCATGTAAAGGTAAGTGGTGTTATCTCTGGAGAGCCAGATCTGTTTGTAATAAACCTCTACTAAGGAGAGCTGAAAGAAAACCAGCTATGTGAGTAGGTTCTTAAAGCTACAAAGTTTAAAAATAGAACAGTAGTGTTTTCAAAATATGACTTAAAGATAGAAAAATGGAACATTCAAGCACATTGTTCTCCTGTCTTAGGAATGAATTTCTTGCTCTCCTGTGCAGATAGAAACGGGAAATTCTTTCAATATTTCCTTAAGCATAGCAATCACTGTCGTGATTTTTTTGACAATCATTTCAGACCTCAAATATCAACTATGCTGCACTGTCTGCCACATCGCTAGGAGAAAATGTGTTGAGCACAAACCACAGTGATCCGGTAAGACAAACAAGTACTCATGGTGCCTCAGAACAAGTAGCTGCCAAGTCAAACAGTGCAGAAGGTAAAATTTTGACATTTTATTCTTTTGTCTGGTAGCGTTTGTGCAGTCTGTATGCAATTCACGAAACAAAAATGTAAATATATTGCCTGTGCATTGGTTTTGCAGCCATGTAGAAGGAAAATATCGCTGGATCTCCCAGATTTGTTGTCAAAGAAAGTAAATAGAAGTTGTTGTATCTGAGCTGTACTGTTAATAAAAACACCTTAAGTTAACGTAAAAGCACTTGTAACTTTGATTTATCCCCAAGAAGCGGAGGGAAATAACCTGTGAAAATTTTAGTATATTTTACAGCAGCTTAATTTCATTGGTTTGAACAATTTCTGGTGGTTTAAATGATGTTGTATTTTTTCTTTTTAATGAAGGGAAATTATTAATGCTTTTGAGAAGCTTATTGCAAAAAATTATGTCTAAATTAAAAATAGATGACACTGGCTAACACAATTTATTTACATGTTTTACAAACAATTTACAAAATTTCAGTTATGCTGCTTTTTAGGAGCTGAAGGAAAGAATGAAGTGTTCCTGTCATTCTCGAAGGGAGGGATAGCCAGATCCACTTCAAATTTGAGCAAATACATGTTTGCCTTATTCCCCTTGCAAATATTGAACAAAGGGATGCTCTTTTATTAAGGGTTGTGGTCATTTGAAATGCTGATTTGAATGAAAGGTACCATGCCCAATTATAAATATTTGTAAAAAACATTTTCTAGAGATATTTGAACATTAGGTGAGGACCTTTTATTGCAACAAAATAATCTGAGCATCTAGCTAGATTTATTATAACTACATAAAATCAAATTTGTTTGAAATACTAAGTCATTTCTGATTGTCAGTCTTCAGATTTAATATTAACTAATATTACTCAAAATAATGTTTTAAAAATAGAAAATACTTATGTTGTCTGCTATATATGTGAATACTAACACCTTTTTTCATGCATTTAAACTTACATTTATGATGTCTTAAACTTGAACAAGCTGTTATCCCTGAAGACTAGAGTAATTCCATAAGGAAGAAGAGCAGGTTTTTTTTCTGTAGTTGTCATTCCTTCAATAAGTGCACTAAAACATAAGAGGAGTTTTGTTTAACTATTCCATTGGTCTTGCAGGTTGCAATGATGCTTTTGTAGAAGTGGGCATGCCAAGAAGTCCATCCCATTCAGCAAATACCAGTGATCTGAAGCAGATGATGAGCTCTTCCAAACAGGCCTGTGCTAAGAGACAAACTGTTGAATTATTGCAAGGCACCAAAAACTCTCATTTACAGTAAGTTAAATGTGCTCATACAAATTAATGGAACTTTTGCCATGCAAAAATGCTTAACATGGTTTTGTAGGTAGAGGAAGTGGTTCAGTCATAAGATGCTCAAAGAGCCGATTTAAATCGGGCTTGATTTTTTTTTTTTTTTGATCATGCTGGGTATTAATATACACCACCACCACCCACTTTGTCTGATAATTGCAAACTTTGAATGCTTTTTCTACATCCTAAGTATTTTTCTTTGGTTTGAAAAAAGTGCCTTTTTTTCCCACAAGAGTGGGGTTTTTCTTCAGAGTAACTTTCATTACCTTTTTCTAAAAGATATTTTTGTACTTTCTTTTTTTATTGATTGCTTTGAGAACAATTCCTAACTGACAGCATTTCTCATTTTGTGTGTACTTGAGGCCGTTTTCTTCTTAGAAAAATGATATTCAGGGCATAACAGCATGTTCTTGAACACTTGTCTTAATGATTTTTTTGTTTGGTTGTTTTTTTTAAAGAGCCAGCAGTGGGAAAGGCTCTTTTGAGTCATAATATGTCTTGGCAACACAAGTTTTGTGCTTAACGCAATGTTTTGTCCAATCTAATTTAAGTAGTGTTTTCACTATTCCTTTTGGGAACTGTTTATCATCGCTCTTTTGAGATGCATATCTTCTTACTAATTTATTTACACTTTTAAAGCTATAATGCATATTTCATTAATTCTTCTCTCATAGTTTACAAGTCCAAGGATTCCTGCTAACCAGTCTCAGTTGTTTGTATATTACTCAGTTGTTTGTATTTCTTGTTCTTTTTGTTGAGGATGTAGTGCTCACAGTTTCCTTAGGGCATTTTTCTGTGGTAGTCCACAGCATCTAAAACACGGTCACTTTGCTTTGAAGTAGAGTAGGCATAAAATGTGTCTGATTTCTAGAAGGAAAAGATTTCATGTACTTTGGCATGTAGGGCTGCGGTTATTGAAGCTTTAAAAACAAGTAGGACCTGTGTTAACTTAGTCCTCATCATGCATCTCTTTTTATCGTACTACTCTGTCTGTTGGAACTGCTGGCCTGAGCAAGACTAAACAGTGTGAAGTCACACTGTGTAGGGACTGCGCGTGATAATTCCAGATGCCAGGCAGCTGCAATCTGAATCTATAAACTGTGCCCCGTGCTTGGTAATATAGAAAGCAGCAATACGTGCTTGGTTTCTCTGTCAGAGAAAGAGGCAAAGAAAAGCTGAGACTTTGGAAATGTTGCTCAAAGTGCTGAGATGTCGTGAATGATGCCTAGAATCATCCTATGATTCTATGTTTGTGTACTGGCATTTCTTGAATTTTGCTGCCAAACTTCTCAGGGTAAGGCTTAATTATCAAAATTGCATTGAGTGTTCACTGCTAGTGAAAAGGAGGACTGGAGTTAATGCTGGCTTTGCTCCTGCAGTACCACAGAGAGGCTGCTCTCAGACGCAGAGTTAAGCGCTTCTGAAAGTCCCGTGGCTGATAAAAAGGCTCCTGGAAGTGAACGTGCAGCCGAGCGAGCAGCAGCTGCCCAGCAGAACTCTGAAAGAGCACGTCTGGCTCCGCAGCCATCGTATGTAAATATGCAGGTACGTGTCCCTGAATGAACCCTAATCTACGGCAAAATCTGATAATTGCAAAGTGAAATCACCACGTAATGCAAAGGTGACTCTTGACCAGCAGGCTGAGTTGCCATTTCAGTAAAAGCATTTCCCAGAAAAGTCGTGAACCTTTTCAACTAAAGAGTAGGTTGTCAACTAAATGTCTTGAAGACAAAAAAAGTCCATATGCTCCTGTTGAATTAGAAAAATTTAAGTACAGAAATAAATTGCATGGCTACATTAGGCTACACAAGCATCGTTTGTGTGTTTAAAATATCATTGCTTTGAGAAGTGAGGATTATGTACACAAAAGACGTTTTACAACTCTTCATAAGCAGTGTCAACACAAATTTTTTTTTCTACAGCTTCAGGTTCATATTTGGGGGGATTTGCGGGAGTAACTACACTGGTTTTGCTTTACAAATACAGATCTGTACATATACTCCTTTTGTTTTTCTTGTACTGCTCCTACTTGTTAACTACAGGCTACTACTATACTATAAACTATTTCCATGTTATTATAAATCTCCCCAAAGAGAGAGACCTTTGACAAGGGTCAAGCAGTAGTAACAGAGTAGTTTTCATTATAGATCCGTAAGTGCGGACATAACTAGACTGCATGGTGTAGTGGAACAAGATTAAGGTTAGTGTTTCACAGCCCTTTTCCTTATCAGAGCTCTAGTTATTTCAAGTGTTGGATTTAACATTTGAGGCTAAATACTGCATTTTTGTAGTTTTATGTGTGTGTTTAGACTTGCTAATCTGTAATTCAAAGAAGTGTAACTTATTTAACCAGGCGTATTTAAACTTCAAAATTTCCATTCTATTAAGTAGTGCAAATGCAAGTATTTAAAATTCTCTCAAAACTTTGGTTCTTTTCCTTTGAGAAGATGAGTGCATGGAGAACTAAACTTGAAAGAAGATTACTAAAAATAACTGTGGTGCCTAGATTTGCTGTCAAACCTATATACTATCTTTTTTTGTACTGTTAAGGAATCTTTTAATTGCTAAGAACAGATGATTAATGAAGAGAAAAATGCTTGAATAAATGTCGTCTTAAAAAAAAAAAAGAAAAATTCTGCCTAAACAGTTTGTAAATATTGCTGCAGCCTTGCCCAAATGGATATTGCATAGTTATTTAAACTCTTTGTTATCTTTGTTTGAGTAAACGCTGTAAGTAACTAAGACTCTAACTAGATGACTGTCAAATTATTGTGCAGTACTTGAGGTTTCTCCTAGACATATTCACTGGCCAATTCCAAAACTTTTGTTTTGAGAAAGAGCTGAGGACTGGAGTGACGTTTAGTTTGAATGGCAATTAAGCTATCTTCTGCCTGTTTAATTTTTAGGCATTTGACTATGAACAGAAGAAGCTACTAGCAACCAAAGGTATGTGGATAAACAGTGCCTTCTGAATAGTTTGTTAGTACACAGCTGAAAGAATTGTCTGATGTTTCAATTTTGTAATTTGATTTTTTTTAATTAAATGTAAGCTGACAGTGAAACATCTGTATATTAGTTTTCGTGTTCCAAAAATTTCTTAATACCAACATAGTGCAAAATACAGTATAAATATCTTGCAGATGGGATATACATATGCAAATGATCCGTATTGTTTTCAGAGACCTCACAGCTGTAATACCTCATGTTATTTGGATGCAAATTAAAATTTAAGGTGTTGGTCATATTGGCAAGTTTGCACCTTAGTTCGGGGATAAATCAAGTTACAAAATTGAAAAGGGATTTAATCATATCTTTGACCCTGTTAAAAGTAAACCAAATACCCCCACACCAAAAGAAAACCAGAAACCCTTCTTTTTGAAACAGTTATGATTCTTTTGGCTTCTTTGTAGCCTTATAGGGTTTAACTATCTTCTGACAGAGTAAATTGTCTTAAGGAAAGGTAAGATTCAACCTGTGTAGCAAGTGGAGGTGTTTAGAATTTACTGTTTTGTGGGCTGAAGTCTATCAGAATACACAGCTTCAGGATTATCATTTCACTACCTTTGCTAAGGCTGAGATTTACTTTTTTTTTTTTCTATTTTTTCAGCTATGTTAAAGAAGCCAGTTGTGACAGAAGTGAGAACTCCAACCAATACGTGGAGTGGTTTAGGGTTCTCTAAATCTATGCCTGCAGAAACTATCAAGGAACTAAGAAGAGCGAATCATGTATCGTACAAGCCCTCTATGACAACTACATACGAGGTATAAAAAACTATTCTGTAATGGAAATTTTATTTCTAGTGAATGATACAGGTGTTTTTCTTGAGAAATGTCTATAACTTTTGTAAAAAGAAATCTTGCAGATAATATTTATGTAAGAAACATTTTTCACAATTAAAAAATATTTAGAACCCTAAGAAGAAAGCTAAAAATCTTAAGGCATATGGAGTACTCTGAGCCCAACACAAAAAATTACATCTCCTTTATAAATCTTTTATAAGTCTTCTAGCTTTATAGAAGTCTACTCCTGAAAATATATTTAAAGAAACTTAAAACAACTTATGGGACCAAATGTTTCAATAGTTGTAAACAAGAGGTAGAAATTTTGTAATCTAATTAAAGCAATGTGTATATAACAGATAAACTATATAATGTGAATCACTGCGTAGTGGAGCAGAATATTAGAAGAAGTGGCTGCAGCTCATCTTATCTTCTGTGGACAAAGCTGTGAAACTAGAAGACCTTACTCTATTTGCACAATTAACTGGGCCCAGAAATGTCCCAGGGAGAAGCACCCATAGGGTCCAGCAAGTCTCTTCAGAGTCTCACCATGGGAATCTTGCAGGGAATTCATGTTCCTTTCTGTTCAAAGGCATTCTGAAGTTACTTTTTAGAGTGTTTCTTTGCTGTAATCTTTCCCAACTTCCACAGAGACACCTTTTTATTTATTTCTGTCCAACTTAGATGACATATAGGACATACAGATGTTCTTTTAATGCAAAAGAAATATTCAACCATGGTAAAAATATGCCTTGGTGTTTGCCACTTGACATGGGTGAATTTTTGTTTTTACATACTTTTCTATACTGATTGAGCTGGGGTTCCCCCCCACAAACTGCTGCTAAAAGTCTCTAAGCTGGCATGTAATTTTAACCAAGAACACTATTTTAGTCACTCGGAGTCTGCACATGTGCAAACCACAGGCTTAGCTCTTCCCAGTGAAACGATAGCATGTTAGGACTCCCTTTTCCATTTTTTGGTATGAGCTATTGTGGAAATATCTGGGAAGACTAAAAAAGCTTGGATTCCTTGTATCCTTAGCAGTCTTTGTCATTGCTATGAGAGGCAGTACCACCACAATGACGTGTGAGAGTCATATGCTGAAGTCTTTGAACAGACGTAGTCGCAGGATTATAGTCATGTCTGAGAAGTTAATTGTAAAATTAGCTCACCAAACATATTTAGTCTTCACTGTAATATTTTACTGTGCATTCAGTTTTCCAGAAACATTGGATAACATCTTCTTTGCTTCACAACTCTCAGCCATCACTATGATGTAGCATTATGTAGAGGCCATGTCTCTTCTTGTTTTTCTGTAAGACTTGAAGCCAGTTCCTGCCTTTCTTCATTTGTTGAGTCACGCTAACTATAGCTCACACCTTTGCAATTTTGCCAATTACAAGGAGTTTTTTGCCTTTTTTTTTTCAGTGGTGTCAATTTTCCTGAATAGTAGGAAAGATTGCTGCCTCCTAAGTTACAGTTTTCAATTGGAATTTGATGCACGTGTATAGAACGAAATTGTTCATTTGGTTCCATAATTTTTAGTTCATGTAAGTGTGTGGTATCACGAATGTCCATCTTTTTTGGAGTACAACCCCACTCAATTCCATAGTGAACTTCTGCTTTCAGGGAGTGCTGTTGCTGGATTTTGGAACGCTCTGACCCACAGTGATGAAAGCTGATAATTAGTACTTTGCAGGAATATGAAAATCTTGTTTAAAAAAAAAATAAAAATTGCAAATCAACAACGATTTGGCAAGGGTTTGTGATTGATATTGTGTACCATATTGTTGTCAAGTATTGTGTATTTGATCCACTTATCTTCAGATAGTTGCTCTGTTATGTTCTCTTCCCCTTGAAGGGATCTAGTCAATAGACTGCTTTGTCTAGAATTTCTGTGGAATTTGATACCATGGAATGTTTTGGAAACAAACTTGGAACTACTGAGCAATTGATTTTGAAGTATGGTCTTTAAATAACTTCTGCTTAAAAATCTGTAAACTGCATATGTTTTAAGCACACCTGCTGTTTTTGTCTGTTTTGCAATTATTTGACTATTGATCAGCTGCCAAAAGAATGTTTGCAAGCATTAAAAGCTGTTTTTATTTTTAACTGAGCTGCTTCAAAGAAAACATCTGAGTTACAATGAATCTTCTGTTTTCTGCCCAAATTTTTTTTTTTTATTTGCAGGGTTCATCAATGTCTCTCTCGCGGTCCAACAGTCGGGAGCACCTGGGAAGTGGCAGTGAATCTGATAACTGGAGAGACCGTAATGGGCTTGGACCTGGAGCTCATAATGAATTTGTCTCCTCAATTGGTAGCCCCAAACGGAAACAAAATAAATCAGGTTAATAATTTCTTAAGATTGGGTTAAAAAAAAATAATCCTATTGATAACAATTAATATTTTTTTAATATAAATGTTTCCTGTCATCACTAGGGACTTAAATTACTGACACCTGTAAAGTAGATTTGTTTTACAAATTGAAAAGTGAAGGCATATGCAAGATCGGGTAACATAGGAATAATGGTCCAAAAGGAAAATTTGTAAGGAAATTTTTTAAATGCAAGATGTTCTTGCTGAAAGCTCTTTGCGGTACTGAAGCTATACTGAAAACAGACCTATATAAAAGCTTATTTCTATACTAGCATCGTTCTGCTCTGGTATCGATGCAACAACAGCAGCTTCATTGGGCTGTTTGCTCACTGGTGGAGAAGTCTGATCTTAATTTGAATTTTAAAGCAGATTATCTTTATGGTGATAAAATAAGACTGTCCTTGTGTTTGACATGGCCTAGCACATGATTTTAAACACTAGTTCCTGTGGATACAGGCTGAAAATTTTGTAATGCCTTTTTAAGCAATGTTTAAAACTTACAAATTAAAATTTTACTTAAATTCAACTCTTTGAAACTTAACTTCATTTTATTAATAACTTAATATATGCCTTTCTGGAAGAATGAAAAATGGAGGTAGAGAATACTTGTCCATACTAACTAACTGTGTTATGGGGAAATAACTACTATGGCTGAGTTTACTTTTTTTTGTTGCATTTTTCTTATAAAGATGAATAAAACCTAAATTTTAGATCAACTACAAAGTACACAGGTAGTAAAAGTTGGACATCCTAAGACAGGATAGCTTCAATTAAAGATTTATGGTTGGTATACTTGTAATGATTTATGATTTTAAAAAGCACATTAGTTCAGCTGTGGATGGCTGCATACCATATTCTAAGTACTCACAGAACAGAAGAAAAGTTTTTCTTTGAAATCAAGCAATTGATGTTCCCAATTCAGTTGGACAAAAATGGAAGTTCTAGGTTAATCAAAATAAGAATTAAAAATGTATTTGCCTATGCATTAGACAAAAATCAGAAATGTGACTACATTTGGCAGTTGGTGAAACTGACCTGTAGCAGCTGTAGCTTTCCCAGAGCAGCAAATGTGTGGAGGAGGGATAAAAGAAATAGTTACGAGTTGCTGGACAAATGTATTTACCTTAATTCATAGGTGCCAGAGTACTAAAATGTAACTCTTCATTGATACAATTGCATAGTAGTGTTGAATTTCTTCTTTGTTTTTAAGATAATGCTTCCTGACTGCAACAGTAAGAAGTATTTCTTAATATTCAGTTTTCAATACGTGACCTTGCATCATCTTCCCTGAGCGTAGGACTAAGGATTTCTTTTTGGATATTTTTAGTGTTATTTTACTCTGACAGTGAAGAAATTGAGGCATCACCTTTTAAAGTCTAAAAATCAACTTAGTTGTGCTTCAGTTGTCAAACTTAATGTTCAGATTTTCAACATTGAATGGTTTACTGTATTTTAAGACTCTTCCAAAATGAAGCTGAGGTTGATAGAAGTTCTCCAAGCTCTGTAAATCTGATCTCAAATGTTTCTAACTAGTCTGTGCCCAGAAAATAAGAAATGTAGCATAGCCAGTTGTGAAAAATGGCAGTTTTCACATCCTATTGGCATTCTATACTGGAGGCCATAGCGTAAGTCTCTGGGCCAGTCTTAATTTTACTCACCTGGGAAAGTATCTCTTACCTCCTGCAAGCCTCTTCTGCATTCACTGTTATTCTTTCCTGTGTCTGTAACGAGGGAAGGAGCACTCACAGTGGCCTCACTTACACAAATGCCTGGGGCAATCCCTGGGAGCTATCCTTTTCTTATGAGCATGAGGAAAAAATAATTATGAACTAAGTGATTATATATGACCAGTATGCACACACAAGGGAAAGGGAGTGCACTGCTAAATCAGCTTTCTTGTTTGGTTGGTTTTTTATGAACCTTACCCTGGAAACTTTTTTTAAAAAAGATACAACTTTTAGGAATATAATTTAAAATTGTATTGGGAGTGTACTTCCAGTTTTAGTCTTTTCTAAAACTTTTGCATTTATTTTTTGTCTGTATTGTACTAAAATAATAGCAAAATCATGTGGCTATAGGTAGTTCTTTTACCAGGAATAGCTTCAGTGCGGTTTTCTCACCATGCAGACCAACAAGGGTTGGTTGCATTTGTATGCAATGGTGTTTTCCAAAATATTCACTGGAGAAAAGAGGAGAGGGCTTAAGAGGAGGAAAAGCAGCAGAGCTTTGCAGCTCTTTCCCCTCTGTGAATTCCTGACTCCTATCCATGCTACAGTTCACATAAGTTGATTTTACCCTTTCTATAGAAAACGAACACTGGAATTTAATTAACAAAAAATTTGCTTTATGCTCTTCATTCTCTGAGACCACTGAAAGGCATTTTTATTCTGAATAATAAAGGTTTCAATATTTTGTTAATTTAATGATCTAATTGAATACAGTGTTGATATGACAGAAAATTGTGCGCTTCTGCGATGTGACTAAAAAGTGCGCTTCCTCCCTTTCAGCTGAACACTATCTCAGTAGCAGTAATTACATGGACTGCATTTCCTCGCTGACAGGAAGCAATGGCTGTAACCTGAACAGTTTGTTTAAAGGATCTGATCTGCCCGAGCTGTTCAGCAAACTTGGTTTGGGCAAATACACAGATGTATTCCAACAGCAAGAGGTTAGTATTCCTTTGAAAGACACCTTTGTGTTTATTTCATGTTTCCCAGCAGTAGTTGTTCTGTCTCTTGACCAAAGCTACTAAGAAGTCTCACTTTGTGACGGGATTTTCATGAGCTATGCTTTCAAAGATATGTCCTTCAGTTTCCAGATAGCCAGTTTAGACAGAAGTACTATTTTGTCCTCACTGTTGGTTTATATTTAACAAAGAATTCAACTAGGGTGGCTTGTTGTTTGGTGTTTTGGTTTGTTTTTTTTTTTCATTTAAGGAAGTTTGAACTTTGGTTCCTACCTGTAAACAAGGATGCTAACTAGAATTTAATAGCTTTTGTCAACTTCATGTATAGGTTATGCTAATCTAATCTGCATTCAGTAATAATGTCTTGTCTCAGCTGGTGCTGGGGTCACATATATTCATCCCTCAACTCATACCCTGTGTGCCAGTTGACTTCCTTTCATCCACTCCCAACAGGGAGATATGGTCAGTCATCTCTGTGAGCTTTCCACCTCTGCACCAACTAATCTCAGTTCAGTCCAAGTGGTAGTACTTCTTATCCATAGGTACCTATACCTATCTATATAGGTAGAGTAAACTTGGTTAACTGTAGGTAGTTTATTCTGGTGACAGATTTAACTGTGTCACAAAAGTACAGTGAGCCCAGCTGCAAGAATTACTGGCATAGTCCATACTAAGCTTGTCCTGAAAGCACTGTAGATGAATGTGGAAAGTTGTGTGTCACACTGCTGGAGTAGGGTGTACTAGGGTGCAAAACAGATGTCCATGTGGGTTCTGTCAGTAGCTCATGTGGTAGAGGGGAAGGACCACAGTTGGGTTTGGCATCTGCCTGTGTTCTGGACCCAAATTGAGCAACTGTGTGAAGAAGCAATTGGAAAGCAACGATTGCTGTTTACATGCAAAGAATAGGTTGGCACAGTAACTATAAAATGCAGTAGGAAAAAAGGGAGAGACTTGTTTTGCATAATTTTCCTATTTCTTTTTCTCTAGATTGATCTGCAGACATTCCTTACTCTTACTGATCAAGATTTGAAAGAGTTAGGAATTACCACTTTTGGTGCCAGAAGAAAAATGCTGCTTGCGATCTCAGGTAAATAACACAGATGACCATTTGTTGATTTTAAGCATTGTTTGTATTCTTCTCACTTGATTTGTGTGTTAAAGGATCTTGGAAAGACTGAAAAGTAAGAATTTAGTCCACAGAAGTCATATTGGTTTGCCCCTCATCAGAAGGCTCTTAAAACCAGGCTTTATAGAGCTTTCACATTACTTAATAAGATTTCAGTTGCATAGTCCTGTGTCCCCTTGTAAAGTTGGAGCTTGGTAGAAAGCTTGTTTCACAGCAGATTGTGACCTTTGTTTTATGCCCCAAAACTGTGGGTCCTCGAAGCTCTGGGAGTATAGGCTCTGTGGAGTCTCAGTGGCACTACGTACCGGTCAGAACTGGCTTTTTCAGGCTTTTGGTTCCCTGTCCTCCGCTTCATTGATTAGCAAAGCAATCATCCTAGTGGGAAGAATTGCCTGGTGCTGTATGGGCTTTGGTTTGGTTTTTTGTTTGGGGGGTTTTACTTTGTGGGTTTTTGTGTGTGTGGTTTTTTTTCCCAAGGCCAGTTGTTTGCACCAACTGTGTAAGTTTGAAAAGAAACCTGTACCTCTTAGTTGGAATTTTCCAACCCACTTTAATAGGATGTCTTGTGTACTGTACGTGCAGAAATATGAAGGACAATTATAATTTCTTACAATGTGTTGCAGGACGTAACCCCTAACTGGATTTTTTTCTGATTGTAATAAATAGCATGAGATTACATATCACATTGCCTAGGCAATGAATCTGTATCAGAGGAATAGTTTTCTCCAGATGCTTCATTGTAACACCAGGTCACTTTTCTCCCAATTGTATCTCTTCTACTGATGCCATTAGTGAATGTTTTTTTATTAATTTAAAATGGTGGCATAAAGAATGTAGTGTATTTAGTTCAATAGCAGTCATGAAAATCTATGTAGTCTTTCAGTGATTTGTATCTATCATTCTATTTACAAGAATAGAAAAGTGGGGAAAGGAAAAACATTTTGGATAAGCATTTGCTAATATAAGCTTAGGGCACATGTTTGAATTAGAGGTGAGCGTCTGTTTTTTCTAAAAGTCCTTATTAAAATATTGCTTCAGAGTTGTGTTTAAAATAAACAATTGTGCATTGAGAAACGATCAAGTTGGTAATAAACTTTTCTGTCATCTCGGTTTACATTGCATGATTGCTGCAGCCATGTGTTCTGTGTGCGTGTACCCTCAGGAAGAGTGCAGCCTTTGAGTATTATAACAAAATCTTCTTAAAGTGTTTCAGCTTTGTCAATTTGATCTAAATCAATATCACAAAAAATTTTATACTGCGTACTGTATCAGTGCCAATTAAGAACTGCAGCAAATAGGTGCCTGCATCCCAGGCAGCCTCCATGAGTTCTAAGCTGGCACTCTCACTATCCTGTTGAACTGTTAAATTAAACGAGCACCTCACAGACATTTTCATTTCATCCTGTGCTCTCTAAAATATTTTGGTTGCTTAAATAGAAGTTTTGCTCTTGATTTAGATAAAAATAATTGTTGATGAGAGATTTTTTTGTGTGTGTGACCTTTACAGAACTGAATAAAAACCGAAGAAAGCTCTTTGACCCGTCAAACATACGTGCCTCATTCCTGGAAGGTGGAGCCAGTGGAAGACTGCCGCGTCAGTATCATTCGGACATTGCTAGTGTCAGCGGTCGCTGGTAGCAGTAAGTTGTGGCTCAAAAAGTCAGCTGTAAAGATGGACATGGCAATCCTGTGGACAGCCTTCACTGCACACCACCCTCTGCACTTTGGGAGTTTGGGTGTCAAGGACCAAAGCATTTTGTCTGCACGATACTGTGCCAAAAAAAGAGAAAAACACATTTTTGTCTGTTGTCTTTCAAAACACCAAATGTGGGTTACGTTTTACTCATGTAGATCGGACAGAATTTGCAATAATAATAATAATATAGGGTTCTTTGTTTAGTATTTTATTACCTATAACTATAATGTATGCACTGAATTTTTACTTTGTTGAATGAAGGAAGAATGAAGAGCTGGGATGCCAGAGAGCATAGATTTTGGTTTTATCAAGATGGATTTTTCTGGTACTGCTTAAAATAATTATTGAGGTCTTTCTGCACTTTACATGTTCTGATTTCTTGTCCTGTGGAAATTTATTTCTTTCTTTCATTTCCATATCAATTTTTATATTGGCACTAATCAAAATTTTTTCAGGTGTTCCTGCATTAAGTCACATCTCACTATAACGGTACTAGAAACTGGTTCTTATGCAGATTTTTTCCCCTCTCTCTGTCTCCCCGGTAGTGATCTGAAGAGATTGTTCCAAAATCAAGCCACTTGGTAGTGGACCGGTCCTACTACACTCTTTTGAAGCAGTCTCATGCTGCTTGCAATAATATTCGCTCACTGTAACAGATGCAATGAAAGACCAAAATGGACCTTGCAATATTAACCCTTTGCAGTGATCATATTTAACTGCTGCCTGTTATGCTAAAACTGTTTTTAATGGTTGTCTCAAAGCAAAGGGCTATTTTTAGTACCCTGCCACTAAAGGACACTTATTTATATCAGACTTTTATTTTTAGATTCTATACACCTACAATACGTAACAGATTAAACTGATCTACTGCAGATTTATGGTAGAGAATGAAAGGCATTCATCAAACTAGAGCTCTGGGCTGTCAGTTTGATTAAACAGACAACTAATCTAATTTGACAAGACAGCACTGTTGCCATTTAACAAATGACGCATATTACTTACATGACTATGCATGCAGCAATTAAGCGACCTACATAAAATAGGTGTAATAGCATCTGTTTTATTCAATCTAGATTGTAACTGTCAGCTGCAGAAATGTTTAAAACTCTGGAGATGAACTATTTCTGAAACAAGTTATGTTCAACTGAAAGAGTCCATATTATACATGGCTAGAGCTAACTATTGCATTCTTATACTGTGAAAGTCCAAATAATTTGGCAATATTGTTCCTCTGTCTTTAGAGATGTCTTGTTATGGGTTTATGAAGGGTTCTGATAATGAAGGAATTCATAAAGTGCCTCTTTCTGCAATGCAATATGAAGTTTCCAAGCATTAATTTGTTGAAAACCATTCCCATAAGAAATATTGTGAATTACCTCTACTGTAATGTATTATTTATGTTCGGTGTACAAGCCTTTTGAGATGGACATAAACCACTGTCAAGTGCTCTTAAAAGAAGGCATTAGAATAACATTTACAGTAGTTGGGTTTTATGCAAAAATGGGTGAGAAATAGTTTTGACACTTTCCATGGATCATTCTTTCTTTTAAGGTGAGAATACAAAATTATGTATAAAGAAATTTGCACACACAAAGGGAATTTAAAGAATCTATTACTTGAGGGCATAGATGATCAAGCAATAATACAAAGTTTTGTTGTGGTTAGCAAAAAATAACTGCTCAGTACTCGTTTCAGCCATATCTACTTAATGGTGTATAGCTGGGTGACTTCCCCTGTAGATCAAGCAGCAGTCAGCTTCCTCTGGTTTAAAAATTGTACTAGAGATCTGAATGGATACAACTGCTTCTTGTACGCACGCAACGTTCACGTCAGAGTTACTGTGCTCAAATGCCAGAAGTCAATATCCACGTATCTATGAGATATTTGTGTGTATGTATGTGTGTTACACGGGCAAGAGCAACTTCATGGAAACCCTCGTGGAAGCCACAACTTCTAATTCTAAAAATATTTACACTTGTCCTTACTTCTAAGCACATAGTTCCATTCACACGGACTACTTACGTGCTTACAGATAAGCTGTCATTTAGGTGTTTGCATTTGCAAGACCAGTGGTTGCAAATCAAATTGTATTCAGTCATGTTAATTTTATAAAATATTTTTAATGAAACAAATATTCAGCGACACTTTGTACAGAATTTTCTGCAACCCCTTCTTGCTTATTTTGCCTAAACTTAAAAGCATCAAGCCCCCTTTACACTCTTAGATTTTTAGTCTTTCATAAGTACATACTATGTATCTAGACAGTACTATACTCAGAAACTGATTTTATTACAGTATTAAGTTGATGTGGCGTTTTGCTGAGCAGTGCTTACGTCATCTACACCAAAGTGAAGAATTTCCCATTAACAACATTATTTTTCAATAGGGCTTCACACAAAAAAAAAAAGAACACACTGGAAGAAAAAAATTTCTCACTTATTTTGATTCCACAAAGGGAATATGACAGTACAGTGTACCGTATTGTTAGTGTTATATTATGCACAAATATTTGACTTGCTACATAAAAATGTTAGTTTTAAATCTGTGCCTTAATAGTGACCAGTTATCTGTAAATATAGAGCAGATACAGATTGTATTTTTGTGGGTTGTGTCCTTTTAGTGATTTTTTTTTTTTTAAATAAAAGATGAAATTAAAACATTAAAAATGGGAATTTTCAAAACTAATCAATGTTGCATAAAATAAATTTATATAACTCCCTTGTATTCTTATTGGTTAATGAAATATTTTTTATATAGACCCAGTTCCAGGGATGCTTGCTTGTTAATAAAATATAAAAAGCAGTATTTGACACAATTGCAACATGTTTCTTTCACATGCTAGTGCTCTGTGTGTTTTACTGTTCTTTTTATATCACCTAAAGTGTGTTTGTCTGGTTATTAAATGAGAATGCACTTTTTTGGGGGGGAGATACCTCTCCTTAAAAATTAATATGAAAAGAGTTAAATTCTCTCAGATTCAATTTGTAGCTGTTTTTAATGGTTTGGCTTGCATGAGTTCTATTCTTTCTTTGGTCTTCCCGTTTTAATGACTATGTATGCTTGGTGATTAGCAGGACAGTTGTATGTACTCTTTCATGATGGTCATTATACTATCACTTCTAGTGTAGAAGCAGGAAAAAAACAATAGGGATTTTTTATTTGGGATGCTGGCCATGCAACCAGTCAGTCTAGTGAGAGATACAGCTTTCACACTGAGGTAATATGTACATAATGTTACATCAGCCTTGTCTGTTGTTTGACATGTAGTGATACACGTGTAATATTACTTGCTTCACTCAGTGCATGCAGGCATTTCATTATTCCAACCTAATGTGTTTCCTTTGTTAACTATTTTATACACAGGGATCTCCACTTAAATTACAGTATGCCTGGCTCACTGACCTTTTTGAAAACATCTGAGTTATTTTTCTGAATACCTCTGGGAATTGCAGATGTGGGAATGAGCCTGGGAAGGGGACAGATCAGCAGACTCTTCTGCTGAGAATAACTGAAGGGTCTGGTGCTGAGTACGAACTCAAAGGCATTGGCATAAACTATGTGGAAATTCCACAGGCAGGTGGACTTGCAAATTGCAGAGCGTGTTTGATGCCTGAGCAATAGTGAACTAGAGAGGTCTGAAAAAAGATCCTTTCCTTTGTGGACCATTTATTTGGGAATATTGCTTTTGATGGACCACTACATGGCTTCAGCCAGCAGAGTGGTAAAGTTGGCATGGGAAAAAGGAGGACCGGTGATGGAGCTAGATGGCTGCTCTCCTCACGGTGTGAGCAGTGTTCAGTGGCATGAACAGGATTCCTCCCTGAACAAAGAGGTTTCACTGTCCTGAAGCTCATCACCAGTCTCTGCTACCAGTCAGAAGAGCAAAACTGGTGACTTCCAGTCTGAAGAGGAAGATGTCTACTAAGAAATGTTGCCAAAAGACAAGAGAAAAGAGATGGATTCTCCAAGCTGTGTAAAGGTTAACAGTGAGACACCTGTCCTTAGTGTTTGACCCCACTCCAATCAAACACTTGGTGGAGACTCTGTTTTCCAGGGCTTTGGAAAAATTGGTTACAAAAGGTGTGTGAGTTCTGTTGCGGGCTGGTCAGGAAAGGTGTGGTAGGCAAGGATATCCAGAAACTTGTGCCTGTACTGTGAAATAAGCCAAGAAGGATTTGATTCCAGGCAAGTCTGGACACTGCTGGAGGTACCTTTTATACCTGAAGAACCGGCTTGCTTTGTGTCACAGACATCTGAGCGAAAGAAAGGCTTGGCTTTTATTCGCAGCTGATGCAAAGTTCTTGAGGATTTGAGAAGACAGAAAAGCAAATGGACTTCTAGATGCTTTTGTCATATGTATCACTGGCATCTACAGTATTTTCAACAGCTTCCCAGAAAGTGGAGATCTGTAAAGATATGGAGACAACTAGGAAACTGTTTACAGAATGCCTGAAATCATTAAAAGATAAATGAGCTCTTACTTTGAGTTAGGGATAGTTGTGAGTGAGGAAAACGTTAAAGCACCATGCAATAAACTCATGCTTTTGGTATAAATTTCCTTTACTTTTCTTTTAGCTTAAGGTATTATCTGGGGCATTTCTATACCTAAAAACTAAATCCAGAAATTACAAGAGGCTTTTTGCAGATTATGATCTGTCATTGCATTAGGGAAAATTTGGGTTTTATCTTTGTTTCCTGTGCTACAGATATACAGAAGTTGCTATTTATAGTGTTCCTTGTTTTAATATTTCACATTTCATGAATCAACAAAGCAGATTTTATAAATTTTCTAAATTATGAAGGCTCAATAGGAGTCAGCAGTGTTCCCAGGCAGCCAAAGGGGCAGACTGCATCATGGGGTGCATCACAGTACAACCAGCTGGTCAAAAGAGATTATCCTTCTGTATTCAGCTTTGGCAAGGCCTCACCTTGAATACTGTGTGCAGTTCTGGGCCCCACGGTTTAAGAGGGATGTGAAGGTCCTTGAATGCATCCAGAGGAGGGCAACAAAGCTGGTGAAAGGGCTGGAAGGAGTGTCCTGTGAGCTAAGGACTTCAGACTTGTCTAGTTGGGAGAAAAGGAAGCTGAGGGGCAACCTCATTACTGTCTGCAGCTTTCTGAGGAGGGCAAGTGGACAGGGATGTGCTCAGCTCTTTTCCCTGGGATCCAGTGATAGGACAGGTGGGATTGGTTCAAAGCTGCACCAGGGGAGGTTCAGACTGGACATTAGGAAGCATTTCTTTACTGAGAGGTTGGTCAGATACTGGAACAGGCCTCTAAGAGAGGTGGTTGAGGCCCCGAGCCTGTCGGTGTTTAAGAGGTGTTTGGAAAATACCCTTAATATGCCTTAACTGTTGATCAGCCCTGAGTTGGTCAGGCAGTTGGACTAGATGATCATTGTAACTTCTAACTGAAATATTCTATTCTGTAAATCAAAGTAGTAGAACAGTCACATTTGCCACTATATTGACACAACTACTAGGAGGAGCTAACAGTTGTTAGATTATTTTTTCCTCTCACTTTGAAGAACGTATACTCTTAAAGAACAGATTCAAATGTTAATAAACTACTTATTGTTATAAGGTTTAATTGCCAAACAATGATAAGGAAAAGCAAAAACATTAACTCCCAACTTCTCATCAAAAAGCAAGTTTTCAGCCTTGAAGGAAAAAAAAGTTTGAAGTCTCTCAACTTGATGGTTTTTTCTTAATAAATAGTCCAGAAAATACTCTGAAAATCTTGGAATTACATACAAGTGTTTTTACAGTGTATTGTTTTGTTATTCCCAGTACTCTTTAGAGTACTGGGCTATTTTGAGCTATAATTACGAGAAGTATTCTGTGAATTTCTTTTGACTCTGAATCAGAGTAGATATAAATTATGTTGGAAAATGAAGATACTTGGTTATGAAGATGCAGAAACTTATGCACTAGTCAAAGCATCATCTAGCGTCAAGTTTCTCCACTCTGAGGAAGATTTGGGCAATATTTGCTCTACAGAGAAATACCAAGTGATTCCAGATGTTTGACGAAAATATGACGATGAATACATTGTGATGGAAATTACCTCATTTGTGCCAAAATTGTGTTGCAATTTTGTGGAAACTAACAGATGGAAAAAGCAAAACATAATATGAGAAAAAGAACCAATTATATAGTGAAGTAAAAAATTGTCACTTCTAACTATGGGTGATGAATGTTTTAAGAAATAATGTTGCCAATAATGTAGTAAATCTAGGACCATGAATTGATACAGAAGTTCTTGCCCTTTTTTGCTATGATAAAAATCAGAGTTTGTCATCTATGAAGGCCAGAAGATTTGAAGAAGCCTGAAATGCACATGCCATTAGGTTATGATTCCCAAAATCAAAACCATCCACAGAAAATGCAATCTTACACTCTATATGGATGATATGGAAGAGAAGTGGAAAGATGTAAGATTTTGAGGGGATGGGTAACAAAAGAGACTTCTGGTAGACAGTAAGTCTTGCCATACGTGACGTGAATGTAGTAAGGGAAAAGGAAGATGGAACCCAAGAATGAATCCATTTTAAAGCAAAACAAAATTGAAGTTCAGATTCAACAAAACATTCACAACTTCTTGCTCTAGCAGGAATCTCTCCGCCATGCAGCAGAACAGGTTTTGTTTCTCAAGAGTAAGCCTAAACTCACCTCAAGGTGAAGTTGAGGTACCAAAAAGATCCTTACTCTGAAAAAGCTTGAATGCAGCATTGGATGCTTAGCAATGACAATTCAGTACTAAAAATGCTGATCCTTTTGGTACTGAAAGGTACTTTTTTACATAGTCTAGCATCTAGAAATCAGTACCAACAAAGCATGGTAACTGAGGCTAAATTGATGACAGATTTCAATCTTCCTTTGAAACTGGATGGGAGACAACTGGCTAACTAATCCCTGTAGACCAATAGATATTTTTGTGCAGCTGTATTTAAATTATCTTTGTCTCAGTTGTGTTTTTTCTTGTACCAAGTGGTGACAACAACCATCAAGCTGAAACGCTGAAGGCATCTGTCACGTAGGAAGGTTTCTCCTGAGCATGCCTCCAGCACTGGCTTATCTTCCATCTTCACCGAAAGTGGTTGCAGATGCTCCACTGTTGAGTCAGTACTTTGTTTCCATTATACTTTTGGACTCCAGATGCTAGAAAGGGCTAGTTTTTAAATTTTACATGCAGTTTCATGAGCTTTTTGCTTGCACAAGCACAACATTCGCTTCTTTTCCTACAAGTGATTAATGTGGAGAGTATCCAGAATTGCTGGTGTGGATGAGAGCTTTGAAGGATTTTTTTGAAGAGATTTGAGTCATGACTGGAGACTGGAAATAACACTTCTGGCACTGCTGTCTGTCTTGGCTGCTGGTGCTGTCTGGTCACCTCTCCTAGATCTTGGCTCTCCTGTACTTGGCTCTAGCTTCTGCTCTCCTCTGGTGAGCAGTCAAGTTTCAAACAAATACTATTGGGAAGTTTTGAAGCATTTTACATTTTCAGGCAGAGTTCTGTTTCCTTTACTTTTTCTGTTGAACTTAAAAACTATGGCAGTGAAGGTACGGATGCTTATGGTCATCATTGGTCAGTGTGAGGAACTGTATTTGTAAGCACAACATAAACAGTATGTTGTGATTACAAGGCCAGTTTAGATGAGGGCATAATTTCTTCAGATGGATGGTTGTTCATGAAGAACACAAAGTAAAGGAAACATTCATTCGTTATTTTTTAATACATTCATAGAAAGGAGTATCTGTCCTTTTGCATGATGTTCCTATTACAGTTTAAAAATCATTATGCAAAGTGACTCCACAGGGCACTTCCTGTAACCAATAATAAATATGTAATTATTCATAGAAGGATTCTTTAATGCCTATTTTCTCTTTAACATTAGTTATTGGAGTCAACAGCACATTTCTTCCTTGTTTCCCATCTGTCCATAGTATTTCTACTGAGGCCAATGCATCCATGTTCTTCAGTTGCATATTAATATGTGGTTATTCTCTGCCTTGGAGCTGCTACAGAGACAACATAATGAAACCCCAAAACCAGAATCCCTTATGATCTATCGTCATCTTAGTGATCTTAGTGCATCTTCTCGCTGTGTAAATGTGTCAGGAGGTATGAGAGAATTTCTGGACTGAACAGATATGTTGGTCTGATGAAAACTTTGAAGACCAGTATTTTCAAGTCCTCTCTCTGCTTACTCATTATGTGATGAATTTGTAAGCTTTAAGATGTTCTTTGTCAAATTACTTTCAAGTGTTCAGTTTTTTTGTGATTATACTATCTCCAATAAAATTGGCATAAAGTACTGTATGAAAATGCCAGACTGTACTAGAAATTAAATATTGGTGGGGTTTTGTACCTTTGGTTTATTTTGAGATTAAGTGAAATTTTATGGATATTTCAGAATTTGTGCAAGTAAAACCCCAGAATGTTATAACAAACAATCAGTGAGACTCTATCCCTTCCACCTCCCTTCCCAAAATCAGGTAATAGTTCAGTGTTTCATCTTAAAGCATCTTTTTATCTAATTAAGATTTTCCAAGCTCACAAAATTTGGCAGGAGAGAAATGAAGTTCTTTATGGTTCCTGAAGGCAAATCATGTTCTGATAAACGTTCTGGTATGTTTTCGTGTGCTATTCAACATGGGAGGCGCACAGAAATATCAAAAAGATGTTGAAAGCTTTCTTGCTTGACCTCTAACTCTTCACCAGGTCAGCTTTTCCTTTTGCTTGAATTGAGAGAAGTTGTTCTGTGCTGAAGCACAGAAAAGAAATCCATGGTAGAGCAATAGTCCATCCTCTGTGCATGCTGTGATCTTGCCTACATTTTTTTTTTTTTAAACAAGTTCTCCAGACTTCTAGATCTGGTAATATTTTGTAAGAAATGTCTAGCTGCTATGTGTTCACCTACCCAGAGATGAGAAGCGTGTGTGCCATGGTGAACAGGCTCTGAACTTGTGTACCCAAGGGAACCTCTTTATGCCCTTGTTTCATGCTCAAGCATGAAAAGGTAGAAGTCTAAGATAGCATAAATTTTCAGGCCTTCCTTTTTCCATAAAAGCTGTCTCTGGCTAAGCTGTTTCTGTGAAAGCTGAGTTCTTTTAATTCCTGTTAAATGAAGTGGACTGCCCCTGTTAGATAGCTATTTGTCAAAATAAATGTTATGGTCTATCTCCTGGCAGCTACTCAAGTCTGCATAAAAGTGAGTTTTACTCCACAGGGACCCATAACTGAAACGAACAGTGGCAAATGCTGCTTAATGGTTTATTTTCCTTTTGCATTATTCATAGCTTTGATTATGTAACATCCTAATGAAGAACTCTTCTGGCACAATTTTCTTCTTATTTACAAGGTGTAATATTGCCATTTTATAACCTTAGTGAGGAGTTGAATGGTCAAGATTAACATGAGCAGCTGTTAGGAATCTGTGGATTAAAGTGTCCATATTTGACTTTGGGAAGAGCTGCTGCAACAGGTCTTAAAGGGACAGAAAATATTGCAAACCTTTGCAATATTAGTTGCTTATTAGTTGGAGTGGTAATGATTAATGATTAGAGGAGGAAACCAACAATGTGGTGCACTGCATTTTCAGGAGCTTTATCTCAAGTGACAGTGGCCAAAGAGAGCATCTGCTTGGAAGTATGATGCACCTTTTAAGAAACACCGCCAAATCACTGCTCTGAAGAGGCAATGTTTCATCAATGTTTTTAATATCTCATCATTAAGTACTGAGCCTGTTCTTGATAAACGCAGGTTCATACCTCTACTGTGAAAGTATTTGAAAGTTTTCGATTAACAACGACAAAAAAACCCACTTCGTCATTTCCAATTACTTGCCAATCTTTAGCAGGTGTTTAAATGGACAGTTTCTCCCTTCTAAGCAAGAAGTCTAGCCGAACTTTAAATCTAGATAAAGTCAGAATCTATTTTCAGCCACTTCTTAACATTTGTCACATAAATTAAATGAAATCATACCTCAGATTTCCACAAGGAGATACTTAGGTAGCAATAAACTTACGCTTTGGGTTTTGTCCCTGCAAGTTAGCTAGATGGAGTTCCACGTATCTTTTACTGAAGGTTTTTGGATCTCTGTACCTCATTCTTCATTCTTTATGTGCGCTGCAGCATCCCTTCTGAAATGGCAGCACCAGACACAGACACGTTATTACTGCAGCAGCACGGGCAGTACCTAAGATAAGGCCAATACTCCCGCCTGGCAGTGACAAAGGGATGCTTGATCAGAGGAGCTCCCGGTCGGCTGATTTACCTCCCATCGGGCCACTCGCCCTTTTCAGTGCTTCCAAATAACCTGTCTGGCTCACAGTCCCAAGCTGGGCGTCTCGCAGGGCCTGCTACGGAGAGATTGTATTACTGTAACTGGTACAAAGTGGCCAAGGTGCACCCCGAGCCCCTGTGGTGAGTCAGCAGTGGCCAGATGTCTCTCACGACATCCCCCTCAGCATGGCAGAGGAGAAAATAAGGTGAAAAAACTCTTGGGTGGAGATAAGGACAGGGACCTCCCTTACCAATTACTCTCACAGGGGAAAATGGATTTAACTTCTTGACAATTAAAATAGGTTTGGATGGTGAGAAACAAAGACAAATTAACCCCCTCACCTTTGCTCCCTGCCCCAGGCGGCCCTTTCCCGCCTCTCACCTCCCTCCCCCTCAGGGGCTCAGATGGGCCCCCAGAACCAGCTGGAACCGGCCAGAACTGCCCCGCCCTCCCCTCACAGAGACCCCTCAGCCCCGCCACTGCCCCTCTCCCTGGGGTGGGTTTGGGAGTAGCCCCAACCATCTCTGACATGGAAGATGCTGCCACCGGTAACGGTGTCACCTTCAACCAAAGAAAGATGGCACCTACAGCCGCCTCTCCCCCTCACCTCAGCACCTGCAGGACTGGGAGCCGAGGCGAGTTGTGCTGGTTTAACACACAAAGGTAAGAATATCCCAGCTGTGGGGAGCCATTTGGGAACGATGGTTTTGATGCACAATGAGGTGCCCCTGGAGGCCGCTGCTGGTGCCCCCCAGGTCCAGGTGGTGGCCGTTACTGGTGATGAGCTGCCCCTGGGTCCAGGTGGGGGCCATTGCTGGTGATGAGCTGCCCTCAGAGCCCTTCCTTCCCTTAGTGCTGGCCAGATGAGGGTAGGATGGGCCTTCTTAGTGCTGTGCTTTGGGGTTGCAAGCAGTGTGTGAAGCAGAGGCCTTCGTTGCCACAAGCTCCTGGCTGAGTTACCTTGAACCGAAGAACGTTAGCCCTGGAGAGCAGAGGTGAGGCAAGGCAGAAGGAGCAGTGCACCAGGACCACCTACAAAGGTAAGTCCTCTTTTATAATCCCTTAGAAGAAACAAATTGATTGCAAAGGTGCATTTGGGCAATGTGTTCCCTCTCTTTGCTGTCTGTTGCGTGTATGATGGGGTGCTTTATAGCAGAGCCTTCAGTCTGCTGTCCTGGTAGGAGATAGGTTGTCTACCTGCTGGGCCGTCCTAAAAGTCATCAGTGTCTGGCTGTATAGCTGAGTGTCAATGCCTGTATTTGGACCACAGAAGGATTGTAAAGCATGCTTTATTTTCTAAATGCTTGGTTTTCCTTGTTTTAAAATGCTTCTTTGTAGTCAGACATATTTTGAATTGCATATCTCGCCTCATCCAGGGCTTTGTTTGTCAGGTGTGAGTGTAAATATTTACATTAAATTAAATAGTAGCACCCTGGGGAGGGTCCTCTCTGCTGTTGTGTGCTCGGGTCTCCAGCCCTGGGTGCTGGATGGGCAGAGAAAGTGTGTTTCTGTGTATGATGCTGTACAGTTTTAAATTGCATTCCAATGTGCTGTGTGATGAATTCAGGGCTTGGCTTTGGGAGAGAATTGTGTTATTGACACAGGTCAAAAGTCATCTAAATCACAGTTTAAAAATGTTTTTGTAAGAAATAGGCTTGGGGTAAACTGTTGAATATGTGTAGTAATTTAATATCCATACAAATCTGGCCTTGCATCTTTAGGCTTTATTCTGTGCTGATTTTTTATGTTTGTGTGAATATAAGAGCAATCAAAGAGCAGTCATGATTCGAATTAACATTTTTTTTAAGCATCTGATAAAGGCTTTCCTCTCCATTTAGAGTCACTGGTATTTTTGTGTGGCATGGGAGTAGAGGCAATAGCAGATGGCAAAAATTTCCAGCAACAGGCAGTGTGACATCTAAGCAGAGCTTTTGCAACACCCCTGCTGTGGCAGCAGATGGAGAGATTGGCAAGTAGGGAGGACGTTTCTTTTACGGTGCTCAGTGCTTCGAAAGATGGGCTTTGCTGTGTGAGCTGGGGTTGGCAGAGCTTGAGCGTGCTGCGGCAGCCAGGGCTGAAGGAAGAGTAGCAAATGCTAAGAAAGGGGATGCCAAAGGCACCGCAAAAATGTAGTAAAGCTTCTAATGGAGTGTTGAGGTTTTCCTTGCTCTTGACCTCCTGTGACTTTTTCCAAGGCAAAATGTCAGAACTTCGGCTTTCCATCGACCTGTACGCGCGCACACACACAGAGAAAGGAATTTCAGCATTTTGTAAACCTCTCCACAATATTCAGAAGCTTTGAAACCTTTCTGTTGTTTCTGGGACAAATAAAACTTAAAAGTCTGAGCATATAATTCAGCTAGCAAGTACAGATAACAGCAATTATCAGAAGTGTTTAAAATAATGTCTAATAGTGCTAGAAAATAAAACCACCTTTCTTCTGCTGCAACTTGGGTTTTTTTCAGAGCTGGTAGAAAACTAATTTTATGAAAGCTCCCGGTTTAGTTTTTATTTTATATTATGTATTATCCTACTGCATTATGTTTTCTTGAAACCTGTTTTCACTCAACCCATCCAAAACGATAAGGCTTTACCATTTCTTTATAAGCAATCTCTGTAGAACTGATATTTGAAACTGCAGTTCCTGCAGACAGATCAGTATGTGAAAATCTTCACTTCTTGGGCTTGTGTTTGACTAGGTTATTATTGTTAGGGGCTTAGAAATTATATCCTGATCTAGTCACAGATGTCGCTGCTTGTTGCAGTGGGATTGGATTTAGGTTTTAAACTGAAAGAGGGGCGATTTAGATTACATATCAGGAAGAAATTCTTTGCTGGGAGGGTGGTGAGGCACTGGAACAGGTTGCCCAGAGAAGCTGTGGATGCTCCATCCCTGGAAATGTTCAAGACCAGGCTGGATGGGGCTTTGAGCAACCTGGTCTGGTGGGAGGTGTCCCTGCCCGTGGCAGGGGGTTGGAACTAAGTGATCTCTAAGGTCCCTTCCAGCTCTAACCATTCTAAGATTCTATGATTCCTGGTGCTAATAGACAAGTTGCTTTTATGGCTGTTACAGATTTTCTCACCATCTGTGTTGCAAGGGTAACTCTTTTTCTCCTTCTGCTGCCCCAGTGTCAGAGGAGCTCGTCTCTTCCATTGGTAACATCCCTTCTTCTCACGAAGTGCCAGCACCGTCTTTTCACAGTAACTGGTTGAGTGAACTCCTCAGTTCAGCTCCTTGAGCTGAGTGAACTCCTTCCTTGGTATTGGCAGCTTAAATGTTGGTGCTTCTGGTTTAGCACATGAAGAAAGTGGAAGATGTGTAAGAAATGGAACTCAGTTAAATGAAAAGCAGTAAAGAAGCAAACCCATAGATATCATTTGCCTTCTAAAAGGCACATGTAGAATATCCTCTGATGATAAACCTGTGAGTGGCGTATGCCCAACATTTTTAGTGAGTACAGGATTTCTTCTGGCAAGAACAAACACTATTCAAGGTGCCAAAGCTGTTACCACTAGTCACAACTTCTCTATCGAAACATGTTAAAAAATGCAGAGCGTGTTCCAGTTGGTTGGTGCTTACCCAGCTATTATGCCAAGACTGCAAAGCCTCAGGCTAATGATAATAGTTGTTTTTTTCACTTAGGGAGGAAATTGTGCAATTAAGCATATGTATAGCAGTTCTATATAATAGGAAACTTCACCCAAGAGATCTGGTCATAGGTCTTGAAATCACTGGAAATCTTTTT
Source organism: Xenus cinereus (assembly GCA_025774025.1). Classification (NCBI taxonomy): domain Eukaryota; kingdom Metazoa; phylum Chordata; class Aves; order Charadriiformes; family Scolopacidae; genus Xenus; species Xenus cinereus. The sequence goes on along the minus strand of JAOXJK010000002.1, from coordinate 8,371,890 downwards.
AGTGCTGCATGGGCCCCAATCCCTCTATTTATAAAACAGATCCAAAACACGCATCCAAGCTTTCTGTCCTGTTTCCGTGCCATAGTGCTTTGTTGGGACACAATTTACATTCCTTTGAACTCAAATTCTCCTTGACTACAAGAAACATTGACTGGGATCCTGCTTTTAAAAACAGCAAAGTAAATGAGCCTCTACACGTCCAGTTAATAACGCACTTAGTCCTTGTCCAATAGGTCCCAAAGCATCCAGGGGGACATTATGCACCGCATG
>JAOXJK010000002.1:8359924-8371520 GCA_025774025.1 Xenus cinereus | reverse complement strand
GCAACCTGGTCTGGTGGGAGGTGTCCCTGCCCGTGGCAGGGGGTTGGAACTTGATGATCTTTAAGGTCCCTTCCAACCCAAACCATTCTACGATTTGCTGTCAGCTTGTGGAAATAAGAAGTGCTTCTTCAAGTAGCAATGGGGCTGGCACGTCGAACAGACATGAATCTCCTAATGCAGCTGTAGAGAAGTTTGCTGGGACTTCATGGTTGCTCTGGTATAGTGCAATGAGAAGTGCACATCCACTGTGCTGTTAGACTGCTACAGAGTTTCTGGTGTCAAAGGTGAGCACAAGGATGGTTGCAGCTCAAATTTAGGTTCAGAAGCAATAAAAGAAACCTCCCTGTGAGTGTCATTGATTAATCGCTGAAGTGAAAGATTTTTCTTCCTTTGCATGTAAAGTTACAGTAGGTTAAAATTGCACTCAGTGGGTTGTTAGCACAATATGCTTGTATCTAGCTGAAGCTTTGTCTGAGGACAGTGACCTGTGAATTGTATTTTTAAATCTGCCACTGAGCTTTGAGGTGCCCAGAGGCGCCGTCTGGATTTGTCAGGAGCTGTGAAGCAGCTGTATTTCATAAGAGTCTGGAAACTTGCTGGTAATAGCCTCACAAAACAACATCGTTCTGGCTGAAATGATAAACTTCATTAGGTCAATATAGCTGCACATACTAAGGAATTTAAAACATACTTTTACAAGAATATATAAAAACATCACATGCTTATAAGCCTTATAACTAGCAAAGTCTGAGGAAAATTACCTAGTGCTTATTAAACTTTCTTCCATCCCTCTGAATTCTGTAGTCAATAACACTGACGTACTTTGGGTATTACTCACTTTATTCTCTTTGGTTAAAAAGTAAGAAACCTAAACATCTTAATAGTTCAGACATTTCAATACTAAATAAACCCCTATTGTATATGGCTGGTGGAATTGCAGTAACTTCTCCTTCATTATTTTTTTTTTTTTGTATTTTAGCATACCATTTATATAACTTCAGGAAGACGGGTACAAGACTTGAGGTTAGAGAGCCAATGATTAATTTTTTATGTCTGTGAATGTTGTATTCTATTCTAAATAACTCTACCTTTTAGGAAGCTGTTTTTTGAGAAGTTACAGGGAGTTTGTTGTGATCGTCTTGTTCTGAGGATATTTATCCCTACTCTTTTTAGTGGTTAATATTGAATCAAATGTAGTACTGGAAATGGGAGATTTAATGCATCTCCTGTTGTTTGCACAAAAGCTTAAAGTAGATTAAGTGTTTTAGCAAAATCTGATTGCAAGAGTTAAAGTAAGTGTGGGGGGGGGGGGCTTTGCTTTTCTTTTAAACCATAGAAAGGTATTTTTTGCATGCATCTGTGAACATGGGATTTTAATGTACATTTCTAAAACATACTACTACTTTTTGTGGTGTTTAAAATTGGGAAATTAGCTGATGGCTCATCTTTAGAGGTCCTGAAGTTGTAGAGAGGAAGATCTTCCTGGTAATAAATGAGAAACGTTTTTGTTCCCCAAGCGATGGAAAGAAGAGAGGTAAAACTTCTATAACTCCAGTGTGCTGCCCAAGTCCTGCAGCTGTGTGTACTAAAAGTGACTTTGTAAAGCCCTGCTTGGTCGAAGCAGACAATGGCATACCTGGGAATGGCTGCACTGGAGTAGGTCACAGTCTGTCTGGTCCAGGACTGTGCTGCCAAGAGCCATGAATATTCCCTAGGATTTCCTCTTGGGCTCCAGGAGATTGCTCAGAGGCTTCCACGCAACAGGATCAGCTTCATTTTGATAGTTACGTTAAGAACATGGAAAAAAAGTCCAACATTTAATTTTCCAGATGTTCTGGTTTGTTTTTTCCGAGTGTGTGTGAAGAGCACGCAGCCTGGGTGTGCACCTGGGGCAGCCCAGCCCTTCCTGGGGTGTCCCTCCCTCTCTGCCTGCTTTGCAGGTAGGGGCAAATTTCCATTGTTGCCGCAACTTTAACCTAGTTTCTTCAGGCTAACTGATGATTTCTTGGCATTTTTGGGTTTGTGGTTGGGGTTTGGGGGTTTTTTTCCATGTTTAAAAGTTAACCTCATTTATTGCCTGCATAGAATACATGGATAAAAGTAGTGGTTGTTCCCCAGCAAGGTTGTTCATGTGTTCCTATGTTGTCCACGTGGTAAAAAAGGAGTGAAACAAACTCTGCCGTGGCTTCAGGCCAGGTTCATTCCTTGGTTATACAGGTTGCAACACTCTCCTCCTGAGTGATGGTCTCATGGTACAGTGCTGGGAAAATGTTCTTTTTTTTTTCACAAGAAAAATTTTGTTTTTGTTATTAAACTCTACAAGTTTCCTTTCAAGTTCTCTAAGAAATCTCCAGAGCTTCCCCTTTGCAACCAACACTGTCCTTGATTTGCAGTTGACCCCTGTGGGATGAAGTCATCAGGAGAAAGTTCTTGTTTTCCTGTATCTGTTTTCCTACACAGTCTTGTTGCTTTATTAATTTCACCAGAGTAGGCATGTGTTTTAAGTCTGATGACTTGTATTACGTTAGGAAATCCTCCCACAGCACAGACCTTTCTAAACATTGTTTGTTGACTTATGGGAACAAGATCATTCCTGTTGCTCCATTCTGGCCTTCGGAAACGGGCTGACATTTGTGTGTGGCAGCCACATGCTCTGGGAGATGGGGACAGCTCAGTCACCTTCCTGTTTGTAGAGCGAAATAAGTAAACACAACAAAACAAAAAAGCTGTTGTTTGAGGGCCCTTTCTGTGTTAAAATGCATGGCAAGACAGCTTTGAAGAGGTATCACTCCTATTAAAAAGAGGTGTTTGCAGCCAGGAGGCTCCTGAGAGCCTTGCACACAAGCGTTTAGGGGGTAGGCAGTGTGTCTCTGTCTGTCAGCCTGCCCGAAAGAATTGGGGCAGGAATGGCTGATTGAAAAAGAAACAGGCACTGACTTCCTCTCATCCTAATCCCCATCCGCCAAAAAAGAAGTGAAGAACTTGGTGGGGAGGGAGTATTTGGCATCTCCCTGAGGAATGCAATAGTCCCGAACGTGGTGTGAGAGCACTTCATGATCACACACTGGCACTCACTCCCCACGGCTGCTGCCAGTTTCCCTCCCACGCGTGCTTAGTCTCAGAGGTAATGTGAGTCTGGATGCTGGACAGTTAATCAACTGCAGGGAAATTAACGTTTTGGAGACTGTTCTTCTGTTGCGAGGTGCTTGCTGTTTAATGAAGCGCAGCATGCTGTCACATATCGCATACTTACATGACCCTGCTGGCCGCCTGCTCTTTTGGTTTTGGCTGGGGTTTAGCATTTCTTGGTGTTGAATTTCTCTCTTCTGTTGCCATTGCTGAGAGGAGGATGGGCTGCGCTGTGCTGGGGAAGGCAGCTGAAGTCTGGCCCTTACTGCCCCATGTTTTCTTCAAGGTTGCACACCCTTGGGAGAGTGGCGTCCCATTGTCCCTGGGTGCCTGCGTGCAACTGGGAGAACCACTCACAATGTGGAACTTGGATTTTGAACAGTCCTTGTGAGACTATTATGGGGAGAGGATGATGAAGGGGAGGTGAAGGGCCATCTACTAAAGGGTGCACAAGTGTTTCTTAAGGTAATTTTTGTGCAAATGAGAAGCTGTGCAGCTTTTTCTTAATGAAGGTGATGAGCCTGCAGGTGTGGAGCCAAGATTCCCTAATATGGCAGACCCCTTTGCCCTTGGGGACAAGAATCCTTGCACGGTGTGGGGAGGCTTTCAAAAAAGAGCCTGACAGCAGTGGCAGGGTTGTTCCCACGCGGGCAGAGATATGGGACAAACACAGGCCAACTGTGGAGAGGAGAGGAGGTCTGCCTGCAAATCCAGCACTTCAGGTTGTTTTTGTCTGACAGCAGTCAGGACCCTGGCACATGAAAGCTAACCCATCCCTAAAAAAACCCCTTGAAGTCATTCTTTTGCTATGATGAAATATATGAAAAATATTTGCTATGAAAAATAACTCCATTGGGATGCACATGAAGTGTTTTGCCATTTACTGCCTGGAGTCTGGGTAACAGTAGTGTGGTCGCTTTCCAGTGAGGGTGATTTAGGGAGTGGGTACAAGTGACGTATGTAAATCCCACCTCAGCAGTATGTGCCTGTGTTGCTGCCCAATACACAGCCCCCATGCTCTGGCTCAGCTCACGTGTTTTGCTCTGGAAGGGGCTTAGTTTGCCCCATCCCACTGGCCAGTAAGTGTGTACGACTGCTGTTTGGTTTGGGTTTTTTTTCTTGAGCTTTAGCTTTGCTTAATTTTTATCATTTAAATAAATGCATGGAAAGTGATAAAGAATAACGTGTGCCCTGTCCAAAAGAGACTGCAAACAATATACCCTGACTACTAAGGAGGATTTTTCACATTGGCTTTGCTCGGATAGATAGAAATTTCTGTTATTTTTACCTTTTTCTAAGTCACGTAAATACTCTATTTTCCAGCTCTGTGACACTTGAAAAATGTAACAGTAATCTTGTTTGCTCATTTGCAGTTTCTTACAGGGCTTGGCAGCTCTGCCGGCCTTCCTTCGCTTGGGCACTGATCTCTGTCTTGGTAAAACAGCCTCAAATTCAGCACTGGAAATGTAATGGACTGAAGTCGCTCCCATGAACAGGGTTTTGGGTTAAGTTGTTGGTTTTTTTCCTGGTATATGGAGGGATTTTAAGAACAGAAGGAAAAAATAGTCACGTAGCATATCATTTCATTGGCCTTCACCTTCAGAACAGTCCTTTTTGCACACAGTGGGAGAATGGCTGCAGAACCTCTTGCCAGCCCAAAAATCTGTTTGGTGCCGAGCAGTTGGGACAGCGCAGGCAGCACGTTGTGCTCTGGGGTTATGCTCACAGACCAGAAAATGAAGCCGCAGCTCAGGAAACAGCAGAGGCATGTGGCTGGAAGAGGCATGCAATTTTAGGCTTGTCCAGAAACAACTGAGGTAAGGTTTTAGAGGAATAATTTCGCGAAAGGAAATTGCTCTCCTCCCACCCATTGCACACAGGCAGGCAGATGCGGGGAGGGGTGGTCGGGGCGGGGGGTGTGTGTGTGTGTGTTTTGTACTGACACGGCAACAGCGTTGTCTGTAGAGCAGCAGAGAGACTTTGTCACTGTTTCAAAATAAACAGATGACTTTGGACACAGGAGAAAATACAGCAGCTCTTCGAGAAGATGTTGACCACTGCCATCAACAGAGCTGTGCTCTCTCACCACAGGAAGAGCAAAACTTTACCCCATCTTTAAATGAGGGCTGTAAAGAGAAACTCTGTTTTCTGGCATTGGTCTGCTGGCCAGACAAGAGAAGATCCTCTGGGGTCCCAGCTACTGCCCATCTGGGTCTGTTTGGCCACTGGAGGCCACTTGCCTTTCCAGACAAAAGCATCACAATGCATCTGAGGAAGGACAGCATGTGATCTCTTGCTCCTATGCTCTAGAAGAAAAATCACTATAAAGGCACTATGGTTATTTCCACTGTTAAGGAACAAATGGAAAATATCAGCATGGGAAAAATTTTAATTGTTAGGGTGTTAACCTTTCCTCACCAATGAAACTGGTCCCGGCATGCGTCGGCTCTTGTTAGGGCGCCAAACGCAGTCCCAGTTCAGTTTATGCTCCAATGCTTTATTTTATTAGGTACTTTTATATCTTAATATTTGTCTTAGGAGCCTCTCTAAAGTTCTGTCAGTAAAGTATACGCTGTTGCAGCCAGCTGAGAGGCGCAGGATCTTGAGTGTGTTCCCATAAGCTCATCAGGGCTGCTCCTTTCTTGGGAAAATGCTCCATTATGCTCTTTCTCAGCAGCGCTGGTGTGTGATGCCTTCTCTGCTTGTGGGTGCTGAGATTTGCGGATGTTTGGCCTCTCTCAAAGCAAGGCTCCTCACTGAGCCTGCCTGCTGCTCTGCTTATTGAAAAAATGCTAATTTTGCACTGTGGCTCCCCTGTGCTCCAACTGTCCATCCCTAGTCTCCAGCAGACCAGGAATGGGCAGGGTCTGTTAGACTATTGATTTTTATTTTTTTTAATTAATTTTCCATTGTAAGGCTGCAGGCACAGAATTGCTTGGTATTGATTTCTGGCAGCATCGCAAAGGGAGCGCAAGGCGTAGTGTTTGCAGGGCCAGCCCATCCGTGAAGGAGAGCTGAGCCCCCGCGCTGCAGAGCTGCACGTTTGTGTCCCCAACTCCTAAAAGAAAGCACGGGGCAGAGGGCTGATGCAAAAGGGGGAGGACAGCTGACAAAAACATTCACCTGGGTTTATCAGCAGGGCTGTGCTAGGCTCTGACTGCAGAAGCTTGGAATTTTCAGGATCTGAGAAAACCTACACCATTTCTTAATCTGCTCAAAGAAAAATGCTCTGCTGCTCACAGTGCACAATAGGGGCTGGGTTTGTTCAGGACCTAAATAAAAACAAAGCAGAAGTGCATTGTTCTGCATATCATAAAGCACATCATTTCCAAAAGATTTGACCCCATATTGTTTGGCTCATGCAAGAGTCTGTTCCACTTTGACCATTATAATCTCATCTAGCTAAAACTGCAATCACTCTTACAGTATTTGTCTGCCTGAATGATTTTTAATGGGTTTAGGACTTCAGTAACTAGGACTAATGCTCAGAGTGCAGTGCTGTGTGCTCCTGCTGTCCACATTTGAGTTGGAGGTAACTACAGCTTTGCAAAGCATTTGATCTAGATCTGGACACGAAATTTAGTATTTCAGAGTTTTTGCAGCCTATCAGGATACATAGAGGACAAAATTGATGCAGAATTTTAACTGACCCGGAGTTGAGAAAATCCAGGATTTCAGTCCTGTGGGCTCTCTGAAACGTTTTCAGCTCCAGCTGCATCCCAGGGCTGTAAATGGAAGTTGCAACTCATGGATAGTGCAACAGCATGGGTCTTGACCGTAACTGCAGGCTTTTTAGCTTACAGCAAGTAACAGAGGAGCAGGCAAGAGCTTGCCAGTAGCTTTTGTGTCCCCAGTAAATGCAAAGTTCTGATCCCAGAATGATGTTGTGGTAAAGCTAAGAAAGACAGGACTTTCCCTGCTGCTTTCCCCTCCTCCCTTCCTTATGCCCTTCCCATATGTTTTGCAGAATTAGAAGGCAGAGTTTTTGTTACAGGACCTGGGTGCTTCGTTAAGGCACAGAGGCTGCCAGGGAGCACATGCTGCTGTGTACTTGGGAGCAGGGCAAATCCTCCAGGGCTCTTTAAATCCCATGGTGCAATGGGTCCCCTTCCAGCATTTACAGCTTGAAGAAAGATTAAAAAGCAGGACCTATTCAAGCATGCATTTGAGCCCTTTCAGCAAAAGTCAAGTGTGTTCTTCCTTCCTTCTTGCATCTTTATTACAACAGTTCAGGCTCCCCATACAATAAAAGTCAAATTCATTCACTGTGTCCCAGGGAACACCAATATATAATATATAGAACCCCCATCTTGTTACTTCTAATATATCTCATCTGCCACTTACACCAGTGTTTTTCCTGCCTTCCTGGTGGCCTTCTTACAACCTGAATTTGCCAGAAAATAAATGAGACAAACTGTGTGACTAATGGCTGTAGGATGGGTTTTTTCCTGTAAGCAGGAAAAAAAAAAAAAATCTGTTCTCAGTTCCTCTACTTAGGTGTGAAACTTGCCAGACAGCTTTCAAATCACCTAAGTGCTTAATTCCCAGGAAAAAGTGGGATTTGTCTCTACAGTAATGAACTCACTTTCTTAGAAGATGCTGGTGCTATAAGAGGGTTTTCTCATCGAAGCAAGCATTTCCATTGATTTATCATCCTTATTGTAAAGTAACTTAAGAGGCAACAGAATGAAGTTTAATGTATTAAATTGATGCATTTAATAAGCTAGCAAAAGTCTTTAAACTTAAATCACAGAATCACAGAATATTCATGGTTGGAAGGGACCTTTGAGAAAATCAAGTCCAACCACAAAAAAAAAAAAAGCAAACAAAACCTGAAACAAACCACCCCTGTAAATCCAAGAGTGTCTTGATTTTTTGTTTCCTCTCTTTACCTCAGTCTGAGCTGCTTTGCGTCCAACCCCAAAACAGTTTATTTAGCACGTTTGGCAAATGACAGCTTGACTAAACCATTGATATGAAATTTCAGCAACCCTGTATGTTACTGCTGCTTACAAAATTATCTTGAACTAATAGACGTTGCAGAACCGTGACTGGTGGTTTGTGTTGTGTCATTTGTGTTTTTTTTTATTTTAATGGAGACTTCTCAAATTAGCATGCATGCAAACTTAGATGTTGTTTTGAAGTTAAAATGAAACAAAACTTGGGAACTAGGCACGTAGAAGCTTTACTCTGCTTAAAATCTCTACCAAATGCCTCTTCACTAGTTTCTGGGAATGGGCTCTTACTAGGCAGATTTTTGCCTGAGGAGCAGTATCATCAAAATATTTGCATTTGCCTCTCAATCTGAGGCACTTAGATAAATAGCAGCTTGATTAACTAAGAATGCTTGTTCCTTGCACAACTAGGGCCTGTAAAGACACAATAAGTTCTGAAAAGGTCTTTTGACCTATGGAGTAAGGATGTGAGAAACTTAAATCTAGTTTGGCAGACCCTGTTGGAGTTGCACTTGCTGCAGGTGTGCCTGTGCTTTCTGCTCCAGCCCTGAGCAGCGGCAGCTCCTGAGCGCAGAGGCATTTACTAGCTGCTAAATTGACTTGCTTAGAAAGCAAACGTGCTTTGGAGGACCTGCGTCCAACGAGATATCACCATAATAGTATCCCTGGACATGAGTCAGTGTAAGCCATGGTGCAGGACCAAGTCCTTGGGGGCATCTTTCAACCCGTTGCTGAGGGCAACAGTGGTGGTGTTCGTGAAGCCTCGGAGCAGCTCTGAGGTTTGAGATCTCTCCTTGCTTGAGATTTTTGTGAATTGTGTACTGCAGTAATAAAGTAATCTCACAGCTTCTAAAAACATTTACTCTCAACAATGAAACTAACAAAATAAATAAAAAAACCCCACAAAACAACAACTCTGTAAATAAAAACTAAATATGAATATTGTACAAGCTCTTTTTCACACACACAAAAATTTCTTGTCCATTTGGTTTTTATCTGGTTTTCCCCATATGTTGAGAAGATTTCACGGACCTGAAGCCACATTCCTGCATGCACTAGGAAGAAATTATATCCCTAGGACAAGGAATGCACTATTTACAGATGTCTTAATAGCAGTTGTTTTTCTGTTCTGATGAAAGTCCTTTATATATATATATATGTAAAGCCTGTTTAAAAAAAATTTTTTTTAACACTTTCAAGTGTTCTGGTTTACATACAGTATTTACAGCCTCAGTGAAAGACGTGAGTGAAACTAATCATGTGATCAAGGCCAAGCTTGCCAAGGTACAGTTCCGTCAGTGGAGGGAGTTGATGGCTGCAGCCTTGGTGGCTGCCATGTCCCCAGTGGAGGTGGCAGGGAGGCTGTGGCTGCCAGGAGGAGCTGCTTTGCCTTTCTCCTCCTCGCTAGCCAGGGCTATTGAGGAAAACCTTCCCAGGGGGGTGAATTTGGCTTTTGTGATCGTTCCCTTAGGCAGCTGGGGGATCTGGGCAGTTTTGTGGCCCAGTCGGTTTCTTTTTCAACTGCAAAGTGAAAAATTCCCACTATAACACTTGCACGGAGCAGAAGTGCTGCCTTTTACAGAAAGGTCCTTTCCTTGAAATATGGAAACCAGCCCAAAGTCCCAGATCCAAAGAGTTTGGACTCTGTGGGTATGGCACAGCACTGCTCTGGTTGGGAGATGAAGGGCTGCAGTTGTTCAGAGTGATAGTTCCAGCCAAGGATTCATTTGGATGAGGATGAGGAGTTCTGTCGGCTACTGGATGAGGTCTGGGGAAGGGGAGAGGGCATTTGCCACACACGTTTCTGTGCCGGAGGTGTTGCAAATTCCTGTTGTGGTGCTGATGCACTGTGAATCACATATCAAAGGCTTTGGAGTGTAGATCAGGAACACAAAACCTGTGGAGAGCAAAATTGTGCAATTTCCTGCACTTGGGAAAAATCCTTGTTTAAATGCATGTTAAACCCTTAAAGCTCCAATGGAGTGTAAGCCAGTACAAGCCTTTCTCATAACCATAGAAAATACATGTTAAAGTTGGGGGGGCGGGGCACGATGCAGCATTCATTTCCCATTTATCTGTTACTAGATTTCCCAATTTTCTTTGAGCTAGAAAATAAAGTCCACATTTTTTTCCGCCTTCTGTTTCTGCTAGGAACCCAAAACAGAAATCCTGCAACTCTGATAGGAAACCTGTTCTCATGGACTCACCATTCCCTCTCCAGCTCAGGCACTGACTCAGCTTTAGATCAACAGTAAACCAGTCTCCAGATGTTTGGGGCTGGTACTAATCTCTGAGTTCACCCATTTGTTCTCTAATTATATGCCTTTCAGGCTGCAGAGTGTGTTTTTTGACAGACAGCTGAATATTGGCAACCTAACTGCTGTGAGGTTGGTGACAGCCGCAAGGGCTCAAACTCATAAATCCATTTTTCAGAGATATGTGTATGTACTAGAGAAGGTGTTAGATATTGGATACACAAATCAGTAAAATTCAACAATGTTAGCTGACGACCTTGGATACCCAAATCATCAAAATAAGGCAGCAGTAGCTGCCCCGTTTCTGAGGCACCCTGTGCATGGGGATGTAATCTGCTCTCTGCTGTCACAGCCAGATTGTCTTTGCTGTCACTGTTTTTGAAGATTGACAGAGTACCAGTTAGAATATCTCTTTCCCAGACACATTGGTGCAGGCAGTGTCCTACGCCACTCTTGCTTCATTAGCTGTGCCATCTTGAGGTCTCATTTTCTGCAGTTCCCTGGTATTTAGCGCTGTCTGTATTCAAAAACAGAAGCTTCTCCTAACTTGTGTTTTCGGGTCCCTTATGCTGAGTCAGAAGGACCTAATCTTGCTCTGGTAGATGCTAGGAAGACTCTGGTTTACAATGATACTTTTTTTCTGAAGCTCTGTGGCCTGCTTTGTATCAATTTAACTGCATTTCAGAGCAACCCAATTTAATTAATGGTTTCCCTCAGGATATCAAACAGCAGTATATCACATTTCTTACTGAAATCCATAAACACTAAATTGTCTCCAATTCATTTCTTTAGTCTTTAACTTTTTCAGTTTCTTTAAAAAAAAAAATACAATCAAGCTTGTTTAGCAATATTTTCCTTTAATGAACATATGTTGTTTGATCATCAAGATATGAGTCGCTTTGACCTTGTTTTCAATTAGCATTTCATGCTCAGTAATGAAGAAGATGCAACATCATCTGTTGAAAATCCACTTTTTGTGCTAGACTTTGGAACTTTAAATTCCAAATTGCCAAACGATCAGTTTTTCTTCTTCCTCACAGACAACACTCTGTGTCAAGGAGCCGACTATGCAGAGAAGGGTTACCCTCAGACTCCTTAAAAATAATGATTTAGTGCTAAAAAATACTCTGCTCTGATTTTCCTCTGTGCTGTTGCTATGCCAGCAGTTTCCTAGATCAGAAAGGCTTCGTGTATTCTTTCTTTTCTTTTTTTTTTTTTTTTTTAACAGAGTCTCACTCTGTTGCCCAGGCTGGAGTG
>JAOXJK010000002.1:8327692-8359824 GCA_025774025.1 Xenus cinereus | reverse complement strand
GTTATGAAAGCATCTAAGGGTCTGATTGTGTTTGCATTTCAATCTGTAAAAATTGTGCTGCTGAGGTGGAGGCGAGATTGGCTCCAGAGGGCAGGGGAGGAGAGAGGGAAGGGCTGGGGGTGTGTGTTGTGTTGGTGGCTGCAGTGTCCTGCTGAGGGTGCTCCTGCAGAGGCACATGGGATGTGGCCAACTGCAAAGTCAAGGCTCTGAAGTGAGGGGGGTGCCTAGTAGAAAAGGTAGCACTTGGATGCAGAGTTTAGGTTTCTTAGAGAGTGGGATGGCTTCTGGAGTAAGTGTACACAAGAAAGATGGGCTTTACCTGAGCCAAGCCTGGTTGGTTATAGCTATTCTCGTGGCATTATACATCACGAAGGCTGGTATGCTTTTCTCTTTTTTTTTTTTTTTTTTTTCCCCAAAACTGGAAAAGCTGTTGTGCATGGAAGAGTGCACAAATCTGGGTGACACATCACAAGCAGATGAAATAATGAAAATGCTGTAATCCAGGAATAAAAATGATAGAGTGTAATAAAATTTCAGAAGGAATAACAGAGAATGCTACAAGTAAATAGTCCTTGATAATCACAGCACAAAAACACAGACAAGAAACAAATGTAGAAGCATCTTACAAATGCTACAGATCTAAACAAACAAAAAAAAAACCCCACAAAAAAAACAAAACCAAACTACAGTGCATGAAAAGAAATGGCTGGTTTAAATCAGAATATAGATAAAAAAGAAAAGCCAAAATCTTGGTAGAAGTGAAATGCTGTAATAAAAAGAAACAAATCATGCAGTCATGACAGCTCCCACCATGAGAAGTCACACTTAGCAGTCAGTCAGGTTTTTTAAGATGCTGTCAAGAACAAAGCAACCTACTCCATATATCGTCTTTGGGTATGTAGAAAAGTTGTTATAAGTGCTTCAACATGTGTACCTATAAATACTAAGCTGATGTGGGATAAGAAGGATTTCTTTTTTATGGATTAATAAACATAAATAGATGAAGTAGAAGAAAGAGAGGGAGAAATAGCCAGTCTTCCCATGAGAGGAAGGTTGAAAGGTCTCCACTGAGAATCCAGAGCAATTCTGTTCAATGAACTCATAGCAATGTGGGAAAACAGGTGACTAGTCAGTGACGAAGCTGAAGATGTCGAATCATGTGGGATGGTTCGAGCAGATGTTACTTGGTATTATTCAGGGTGGTGGGAATGTGATTCTTAAAATTCTGAGCAGCTAGATGAGAAAATGGCAGGGACTTTGTATTGATAGAAACTGAATTTCAAGTTCAATAGCGGTAAGAAACAGCACCAGCAGTGCTAACCCAGGGATGGGCTCCAAATGAGCTACTTACCTTTCTAGGAAACACTTGGTAAGGTCATTATGGAAAGTTATCTGAAAATGCTCAGTGCCACTAATGAGTATATCTAATGAAGTTTTCCTCTGTGATGACCAACAGGTAGGGTTTTCCTTATAAGATGTCTCATCTTTCAAGTAAAGGATCCTCCTCTTGCTGATATGTTAAGTAAATGAAGTGTATTATCTATCCTTTTCAATTCCCAATTTAATCCTCTGGTATTTGGGAGTGTGTGTGTCTGTATGTTCCTATTTTAAAGCATGCAATCTTGTTTCAGGTCCAGCCTAGTTTCTAGCGAAAAGTTTTTGCTCTGAATTTTCTCAAAAGCTTTCTGTCTGTGTTTTCTTTTAATCTGTCTGTATGGTTTTCTTAGTGTTAGAAACATTTGCTTCCTCTGCATCAGGGATTTTCTTAATTCAATGGAGATCTAGCACTGGTTAGGATTTTATACAGTTGAGGTCATCCATAGCATGCAAACTTGGAGGTATTTGTAGATTTTCTTGAAAGAATTTGTCTTTTTGTTTTACTAGCACTAGTTATAGTAGATATTCACAGCTTCTTCTGTTTGCTCAGTTTTTTCTTGATATTAGTAGGCTTGGATGCAGTTTGAGAATTATATTGGAAACAGTTCTTTAATAAGAACAGTAAACTGATTTCATAAAAGTTTAATTTCTGAAGGATTAGGTCTTTATGAGCTTTCACTCAGAGGTTGACTGCATGGTGTTTAAAATAAACTCCTCTTAAATAATCCCAAAAGAACCTTTTGGTATAAAAGCCTCTTGAAATCTCCCTTGTGATTTTCATCTTTAATTTAATTAAAAGAAAAAAAAATCATTTTTGCAGCATTATTACATGGCAATGAATATTTAAATTGTCCATCGTCCTTTTCTGGATCATTACACACAGAGCAAAATTCACTACCCCCACATTCTAGCTCACTTTTGCTAACCCAAACTGCTGGGCGGGTGAAATTTATCTCCTCAAGGAACTGCTTTTGGGATTCGTGCCCAAGAGCAGCCGACCAGGTGCCTGAGAAGTGGGGCCCACCACAGTGCACAGAGCATGAGGGAGTGGATTGTTTGTTTTATGAAATTTAAGCAGCAAAATGAACTGTAAAACAGTTTTTCGTTATTGAGTGAAGGGTCTATCTGCATATAGAAGTATTCATATTCAAATGTATTTCATACAGAAATATTATAAAACATACAAGCTCTTACTGCCGAGATTCTCATTCAGCAGATTTGTTTCCTGCAAATTTGTTCAGTCCGTTGACCACACAGATGTATTTGCTATTCTGTACCGAGCTGAACCACATTAAAAAAACCCTCAGAGGGTTTTTCACTGGAGATGCTTTTCATTAATGCTTTGCTGATAATATATGCAGGAAGATGGAAAGAAATAAGTCATTTATTGTTTCATTTGAAGAAGTCACTTAGGATTAGTAAGATTATTCTTTTTTTTTTTTCATGGAAAGGGCAATAGCTGACCTTTAAAAGAATAGGTTTATTGTTCTGACAAGATATTGATGTCCATTTTTTAATGAAAATATTTTTTCTAAGCTTCACACTCTTAAATGGGAAAATATAAATTATTTCATTGCACATGGTTACTTATGCTGCACTCCTGAAATCCTAAACAAGAATTTAATCAGAAGAGAGATTCGCAGCTTCTTCTCTGTTCCTCTCTTCTTCACCCCCCATCCCCTCCAACTCTGGTACAACTATGAATGCAAGCTATTTTAAAAATGAGTGTTTCTTGGTTGCATTGGAGCTCGACTAAAGCTTCAAATCTAGAACACAAATACAGAATTATCGCTATATGCTAATTGCTAATTATTTAGACATAAACTGAAGAATGGTTGTAACTGTCACAAATATTTTCTTTAATAGCTTTTAAAATGAACTCTTAGAATGTATAAATACTTCTGAGAATCACATTGGTTCAGTTGAATTACAGACAACTCTTGAGAAAGATAAGCTCAGTACCCTGCAGCAATTTATTTTCCTTTTCAGGCGTATCCTCCATTAAGTGAGAGCTAACCTGAGCTGATACCCACTTTCCCTTTCCCCGTCACTTAGATGGGAAGATTAATGTAATGCCTTGCTTTCAAGTAGGATCAATTCATAGGAACTTAAATAGGACCAAGTAGGACCAGCGCACCTTCCTCCGTATATCCAAATATTGCCCCCATTGCCTGCTGGCTCCAGAAAACGTAGCAAGGCAAGAAAACGCCTTTCCCCACACATCTGTTACACAAACAACAGAGGCTCTTGTAGGTGCTGGGTCTTCAACCTCATTGTGAAGACCCCTGTTGTGTCAAGCCCAGGGGAGTGACGTGCTTCCCCACCTCGGCCTGTGTTTCTCACCTTCTTCCTCTCTGTGCTGTGTGCTGCCAGCTCCTGAATTGCAGATCTGCTGTTGCTTTCTCTTAAAGTTTCTGCAAGAGGATGATGATTGGCAATAAAATTGTTCCTTGGAAGAAGCAGTTGGATGTGACCAGAAATGGCTCCAGCATCAGAGGAAGCATCCTGCCACGTCCTCCCAAAGATTTGAAACAAAGGAGAACAAATGCCTTAGAAAAAATATAAAATGGTGTGTAACAAATCCCACCCTCATCACGCTGCTCATGGAGGCAGTGACTGCCCTGTTTCCCTCCCAGTTCTCTTTCCCCATTCATGCCTTCAGGTTCTTGCACAGAGGTTTTCAGTCCCACTGCAGTACAGCTGTGGAGCTCCCTACAGACTGAGAGAGCTCCCTTTTCTCCTCAACTTTGCCCTTCCCAAACTTTGGTGACCTAATAGGAGCAGCAACAAAAATACTCATTTTAACCTCCCAAAAAAAAAAGGCTTATAGTGAACCGCTATGTACTCACTACCTCTGGACTCCATTGATCTGCAGAAAGAGCAAAGATGAGCCTGGGGGCGGCGGGAAAAGCATGACAAGAAAATATTTTATTTGCTGAATGCTCATTCACTCCAGTATCGACACAACATTGATGCTCTGCTGTCTCTGTGGTCTGTGACTTTTGACTTCATGTTTTTTAGCTCACAGCAGTCTTGTGAAGAGGGCACGTGGTCTCTCTTTGTGCCTGCAAAGTACCTAATGCATTTGAGGCAGTAGGCTATCAAATAAGTAAGAATTTATCTGTCTGGAGACCTGCACAGCTCTTTTCATTTTGGGCTCCTATTTAACCTATCTTTTGTTTGTTTTACCTACCCAGAGAGGAGACCAACCCCACCATTTCTCTGGCGCCACCCTTTTAACTTGGCTGAACTGTGTATATTTTTTACTTACATGTGTGTATATAAGTATGTATTAGTTTTGGGTAAGTTAATGCAATTGTGAGAACTTTTCAGATATTTTTTTTTTTATTGTTGTTGGCAGAGTTTGAAACCATTTGAAATGCAGCCACATTGGCTCGTGCTCTATAAGAAACAGGGGGAAGGAATCAGTGTCTGCCAAATGGAAAAGGATAAAACTGGTGTAATGATATGTTGCAATCACTCTGCAAAACCTACCACAGTAAATTACTGCTGTAACAATCTCCTTCCTGTTGCGAAAGGCTCCGGCCCAGGCTTTCTTGTGTCTCTCTTCTTGGACGTTTCGGTTCCTGAGACAAAGTTACCTCTGCGACCCTTAGCACTGACCGATTGCTGAGCTTCTTGGAGGACAAACTGAAAAGCAAGGATGGAGGCCAGGAGGGTCAAGTGCCTGATCTTGGGCTGAGTGACACTGCAGGACATGAGTGCCATCAGTCTGTGGCAGCTGACCCACAGCATTGTGGGCAAGGCTTCATCTAGCGTCTTGGTCTTGCTGCATAGAGTCTTTTTACCCCCCGTTTGCTTGCTGGTCGTTGGTATCAGTATTTGTCGGTCACCTGAAGTTTTTATGACATTCCCTGCCTAACCCAGCTGCCGGGATGCTCTGCCCTGTGCCTGCGGCAGTGGTTTGACCGGGCTCAGTGGCCCAGGGGGAGCGTTGGCCTCCGAGGCGGCTTGTGGGAAACGAACTGCAGCTCCTGCTTTCGTCCATCCCAGATGCATCTCCTCTCCACAGACATTGCGCTGCGTTTGGCACACAGTCGTGTTTTGTTAACACTGAATGAAGGAGTGAAAAGGGAGAGAGCCAGAAAAGCGAATTACTGTCCTGGTTTCAGAATGATCCTCCTAAAGGGAGGGGAGAAGGTGACAACCTCAGTGTGGGAAAGTTTTCAGGCTGCTCTCTAAGTTGTTTATGTTCTGTGGAGAGAGCGGTTTGGGTCTCCTGAATCCAACTGCGTGTTTGAGACAGAATTATTCATCTGTTTAGGGGAAGGAGGAAAGACAGCCTCCTCTTTGAGGGGAAAGCAATGAGATCTCAGTGGTTTCAGAGGTGTAAGGTGATGGCCCTTTGACAGCACTTTCTAGAAAAACATCATACAAAACTTCATCTGATGGTTAGCACTAAACCAGGAGAACACTGGGAGGAGCTCAGAGCTGCCTTGTACTTAAAATGTGCAAACCACCTGATGTGACCCAGGCTGTCAGAGCAGTGACCCAGGGGGCATCTCTTCCCAGGGGTTTCACCTCCTGCTGGTAGGATGGATGATAAGTATTGAGGATGTTGGGAATTAGACAAAATCTGGGAGTCCCTGAAAGCTAAGTGGAATGGAAATTCACTTTCCTCAAGGCACTTTCCAGACTGGTGAATGATGGGGTTCCCAGCGTCCTGTGCTTGTGTACGTGCTTAGCTCAGTGCTGCTTCAGCTGGTCCTGGGCTTTCCGCAGCTGAGCCTGCTGTGATGTTTTTGCTGGCTGTGAATGAACTCCTAATTTCTCTTCTGTGGTGTTTATACAATTAAATTTCCTTTTTAAAAAAAAAAAAAATTAAAAAACTTATTTAGTTTCCTGTACTTGAAGCTCACCACCACATCCTTGCACTCCCCAAGTTCCCAACCTCTGCTGCTTCCAATAATAATAATAAAACCTGAAAAGGATTGTGTTGTCCTCTTTACAGCTACAACAAAATGGATGTAGATTTAGCTGTGCTTTTCCCCTCAGATATCTGGCAGCGCTCCGTTTTTCTCTCTCCAAGTCCTTCCTGTGAGGAATGAGCACAGCTGATCACGGGGATAAGGATCAGCTCAGGGGAGCATGTGCTGGCCAGGGAAATTTTTTCCCTTTGATGCCCATTGCTCCCCACCTCTGATGTCTCATGCGCGTTTCACATTCTCCAAGCCCGGAGTCATCTGAAATCACAGGCCAGAAGCAGCTTCTCTCCCCGGGCTGCACAGACCAGATCACCCCAAGGGGATTTTCCCTCGTTAAAGTCGCCAGCAAAATATTTTGCATGGCTTAACTTGAGGTATCAAATTATTTCCCAGCTATGGCCAGTTTGAACCAAAGGCTGTTATGAAGAAATGCTGTCTGTTAAATTAACATGAGTGGTCAAGAGCAGCCCCAAATAAAAGCTCTGAATAGGCAGGATCCAATCGACCAATTTCTTTCTTTTCTCTTGTGAGTTTAACTATACTTTCTCTCTTAAAATGAAATCTGATCTTTATGGGAATATCTAATTCTCTAGAAAGCTATGAGTTGGTTTTGGGTTTTTTTTTCATGAACAGACCAAACACTACATATAAACCGCATGGAACAGATAAGTTGAAATATGTTTTTAAAAAGTTGATTTTTTTTGTTTTATATAACAGAAGCGGGTCTATCTCATTCTTTCATGCACTGGATGTTCTCTATGGAAAATCCATAAAACAAAATGGGAAATAAGAAACCATTTTTTTGCTGCTGATGTAAAATGACCGAGAGGAGGAAGTTTCTGAATTATAATCGGTCAAGCAAAAATACCTCAACTCGCTTCTCTTTCCAAAAGAAAACCGAACAAGTTCAGATATCCTGCATACCGATGGGATCAGTTTGGGCTACTTGGTTCAGTTTTGCATCAAGGGAGTTTGGTTGTATTATATTCAATTCTTTTGTCTGTAAGTACCTTTAATCATAAATATCACAGAGTATCTATTTCAAACTATGCTTAGGTAATTTCTTGAAGTTGAAAACAAAGGGAGCAGAGTGTGGTTTGGGGTTAGACTGGAAAGGGATGGTACCTTTTGTGTGGGGGTTCAGCTTCAGTGCTGTGAGGACCAAGAGTCGGGGAAAAGGAGAGTGGCTGGGGGCAAGCAGGAGTCCAGGCTGGGGTCTTGCTGCTTGGGGCTGTGCCGTGAGGGGACTACTTCTGCTTCTTTGGCAGTCCCAAAACTCAGCTTCTCACCTTCACTGCTGCCAAGAGAATGTGTTGGGAAGCACAGTGAGGGTGGGAAGACAGTGAGGGCGGTTGCTACCACCCTGTATCTTCATAGTGGGTAGGGGGCAAGGGCACTGCTGCCCCCTTTCCCCCCTACCCACTCTGCTGCCACCTTGGATGGGGACTGGTTTTGCTCTTGCCCCATTCTCCCATCCTTCGCTCCTTGAAAACCTCTGAGAAGTCCAGCTGGCAGCAAAAGAGGAGAGAAAGTCCAGGCACTGCTGCCCTATCACCCTGCATTGCTTTAATCCTGTCATGGCGAGGAGAATCATAGCAGTGAATGCCGTTGGAAATGTAATTCACAGCAGCTGAAAGCTGCCTCACCAAAGGGATTTAGTTTATTATTTCTGTGTGCTGCTCCAATAACACTGGCTGTCAGGCCTGTATTCAGTGAATGAGGGTTTGAGCTCTAGGAAGCTGTTTTGTTGCTGTCACAGCTAGTGGCTTGTCAGAATTTCCAAGGATATTCTGATATTTCAGGAGACCAGTTTCTTGATTATTCCAAAATGCACTGGGCTTCGTCCTGCATCAGCCTAAGGAATACACTTCTCGATACAGCCTTTTCTTTGGAGCAGGCAAAGCAACTTTACTTGTTTGCTTTGTCTGCTTTTTTAAAGCTTTTTTGAGCAGGTCAGCAACCTCCCGTAGGGTTTGTCTCTGTTCTTCCCCTGCTTGTTGCCTGCTGCTGGGATGGGCAGAGCTGTGGATGTATGAGTACTCAGCTGGGAGATGTCCCTGCCAGATGTGACTCCCCCATCAGCTGCCGGAGGAAAAGTGGCATTTTTACTCTGCTGGACCACTAGATGGGGAAATTGTATTTACATTTTTGGGCTGCAAGATGGATCCTGGCAGCCGGGCTGGAGCTCTTGATAGTAATGAAGCGTATCAAGCTTTTTATCTGCAAGAGGTGTGTGGTGATGACTCAGACTTTGTCCCCCTCGTCAGCAATGCCGCTGCAGCTCCTCTGCAAGGAGCCAGGCTCTGCTGAGCCATGCTGGGGCCTGACGTGCTGTTGGGGAGGTACTCTGCAAAATTGACCTTTTCCAGTGTCTCCTCCTTTGAAAGGTTTCTGAGGTGTGGCGCAGCAGAGGGGTTTCTCCCTGGGGCCTGCTCCACCATCAGCTTCTGCATGCACCCCACAGCTTCACACTGCAGATGGGGAGAGGGCACAAACATTTCAACAAATTTCTGAACAGGGAGTTCCTGAGGCCAGGGAACTGTCTGGGAATCTAAGAGCTCACGTCAGGTTCAAGGCAGAAACATAAGGCAACGTGTGCTCAGAACCTTCTCATGCTTTTGGTATTTTGCTGCTGCTAAGCCATTGCCTTTTTCGTGATGAAAGTATTTCTGCTCTGAGTGGCAGAAGTGACAGCTCTACGGTGACACTGGGTCTGACAGGCCTCCAGGTAGGAGACTGGTGCTTATGGGGCAGGGTAATTCATAAGACAGGCTTGAGCCCTTTTATGCAGTTAGATGATGTTTGTCAGCTTCCCATCATGTC
This sequence comes from Xenus cinereus, assembly GCA_025774025.1. Classification (NCBI taxonomy): domain Eukaryota; kingdom Metazoa; phylum Chordata; class Aves; order Charadriiformes; family Scolopacidae; genus Xenus; species Xenus cinereus. The sequence continues at coordinate 8,350,678 of JAOXJK010000002.1, read as the reverse complement.
TGATGGAGCTGAGGTTCAAACATACTGAATCAAAATTAGGTTTTAAAAATTCATCCATGAGCCAACATAGGGAAATCTAGGAGGTGAGACCTAATCACAGTCTAGCTTTCCCTGGGAATTGAAATGTAATAGAAATGTCATTGTTACAGTCCTAGCTTGTATTTTATGCTCTTCGTCAAGAACCTATTTGTCTATTATCTTGATTTATTTATGGCCGTTCTTTGAGCGGTGTAGGAGCCACCACTGAGCTTTGCTGCTGCTTCTCACAGTCCTTATGCAACTGCTAGTTAAAGAAAAAAAGCTGCAGACCACACGTTCCGTGTAAAGGATCAGTACCTTGGCAGGACAGAGATAGGATGGAATTGCTTATCCTCCTTGTTTGGGTATGGCTCACACGGGCTGGCTTTATAGACTGAATTCTGAAGAGAGGCATAAACACGTGACTGACAGTTTCTTCAGTCCCTCAAGGACTTCCCAGAGCTCTCTGTCTGAGATCTCATTTTTAATGGAGGACCATCTGCTGCAAACGCACACGGTTGTTAGTAAATGCTGTTCCAAGCAACACCCAAGGTAGATGAAACAAATTCAGAAAATATACCACCTGCTTTTCTGTTTGTTTAGCTTATTGCATTTCACAACACATTGTGTATAGTCAGTTTTACTGTTCCCTTGCATGGTCTGTCAGATTTTGGTTTTGTGGGGTTTTTACACGTGTGGTGAGAGGTAACGGAGGAAACCATAAGAATTGTAAAATCACAAAATAAAGAGCAGGAATGCAAAAATGCAGTGCCTGAAGCTATCTGAAAACTGAAAATGGCTAGATTTGTAGTAAACAGTAATGTACCTTCAAAGCTCAAGTTATCTTCAGTCTGCAAGTGTAAAATTATAGGGTTTTTGCCATCTCCCTGTTGGTTAGGCTGCAGTTCACAGTACAGTTGGGAATGGTCCCCCTGTTGCTTTTTAGAGTCCTCTAATTACAATTAATTAATTAATTGAAGTATAGATGTATCATATCTGATTTATGGCATGAATTACCAAACTCACATCTTTGTTTTCAAACTTCTTGAAGTCTAGATAGTTTGTACAATTTGCATATTCAATTAAGAATGATTTGCTTCTTTGACCTTTGATACACAATGTGAGCTTCAATTGACTGCCTACTTTTTCATAGCCAACACTATTAGCAAAAGCCTTTTAATTATTGAAATGCAGTTGAATTCCTATGAGTTAACATTTACAAAGCGAAGCACCAAAATATTGTGATGCTTCATGTGACTGTTCCTAAGCTCTGAGATTCTGCTACTCTCAAAACCTTATTATATATAGGGCAAACAACATGCACCTTCATCCTGCCACCCTCTGCCTTGTCAGGGTAACTATCAACAGAAGGTCAATATTTAGGCTGTGGGAATTGTCTGGGGTGCATCACTACATGGCATTATGGATTTGATACCAAGCAGTCCTACAGAATGATTGTGCCCAAAAATAAAAGCAAGCGACCCAAGTGTAAATAGTCAGGTTGAGATGACTTAATTGTACTATTAATTTTGGATGCAGGATGTCTGACTATCCTGTCTTAGGGAGAGAGAAGGGAAAGGGATGCCCCTGCTCTCCTGGGACAGCCCTGTTGTCCTTCCTTCTCACCAGCTGAGCTGCTTGGCCTTGGACAGCTTTGTACTAGCAGAGGTAACACCTGCAGTTTCCTTTTCAGCAGTAGGTGGTTAAGGCTCTTCTCCTCCCCACTTTGGGGAAAATTACAGTTCAGCTACGCAAGAGCAGCTCAGTCATGCACTTAATGGTACCCACTCTCTTATGAAGGAATCCTCTTTTGCTCTCTCTCCCTGAGTGGGCTGTCTCCACGCAAAGTTAGTACAGCAAATGTCTAAGTGAGGATCTAGAAATCCCAACTGGGGATTTACATAAGCCTTTTGCTTTCTCTAGGCCCAGAGCTTGGATAAATAATAAATGCATCTCTGCTAGTGTGCCTTTGCAGACCTACCCCAGACAAATGCCTGCTTGTTCTGATATAAAATGTCCCAAGTGTCATAGGCCAAAACTAAAACGTGTTGTTTTTCTCTCTCTCTTTTCTTCTTTTTTTGTCTTCTCTCTGGCTTGGCTTTCAATTACATCAGTAATACACACAGCTGCAGGCTGAACAGGGATGCTCTATAATCTGTCCGATCATAGCGTGGCCAATACAACAGTGGTATTGCATGGCACAGCCCAGAGAAGCAGTCAAATTTTCATCTCTCCCAAAATCTGCCGCCACCTCATGACTCTCCACATGCCAGGGGCCAAAGTGTGTGGGTTGGCCCTCCTGGGAGGGAATCTGGCCCCTCTGAATACCCCAGTGACTCTGTGCTTCTGATTTCTTTCCCTGCACACGTGCTGGGCATCACAGGTAACCTAAAATGTTGCAGATTGGCTGCTGCCAGGATTTTGTGGCAGGTTTTTCTGTGCCCTGTGATTTCTTTGCTTTTGTGATCAAAATACTTACTCTTCCCCCCCTGCAGACCCCAGGTTGTGGGGTGTCAGTGCAGAGCAGCTTGTGCAGGCAGATAAACGTGCTGGGCTGTGTTCTAACTCTGTTATTAAACTCTGAAAATTTCTTTGGGATTCAGTGTAAAGTGGTTTGCAAACTGAGAACTTGCTCCACTTGATTCTTTGCAGTGGGAATACAAAGCTTCAGCAGCTTCTCTGCACATAAAAGTGTATTAAGTATCTCCACCAAGTGTTACGGCATCATCAAAGTACCTGTGCTGCTCAATTAATTTGCACTGCATCCTCTGGGTAACTTTACTGAGTTGTGCTTGGAAAGAGCTGAAATTGCTCCAGGTGTGCTGGGCTGGGCCCAGCATTTCCTAGACTGCTTACAGGTTTCCATAATGCTGCAGCCACCGGCTGTGTCTCCTGCATGCTTGTCCTGTTCAGCTAAGCCTAGGCTCAAGTTGACTGCGCAGCCTCCAACACCATTGAGAAATACTTACCGTGCACACTTTGGGAAACAGAAAGGTAGAGAAAGTGTGTATTTGCACAGATGATGGGCGTGAGGAGGGAGCGAGGGCTGGGGGTGCTTGCCCGGGAAGCATGTAGGATGCAGCCTCCAAGCACATGAGCTCCTGGCAAGGTGTGAAAGTCAAAGAGCAACAGAAGAAAATAGACGGTAGGAGCTCAGCTCGAAATTGCAGGCAGTAATTGAACTGCCTATCTATTTTCTTAATAATGTGGTTTTCTCCCTGTGCTGTCCTTAAAGACCATTTTGTAAAACCAAAGATAAAAAGGCTGTATGATTTACTGTCCAGTTCACTACAAAAACCACACAATTCATTAAAAGAATTAAGGGATGATGCTATACTAAAAAGCATGCAGTCTGCAATGTAAACTAAACAGCTTGTAGGGATGGTTAAATGTCAGCATGTCACGGGAGCATTTAATAACCACAAAAGCCACTTATTCCAAATATAAAAGACAGCTTGAAGGAAAATATTTCGCTTTGAGTTGTAAGAATTTGAGAGGTCTGAACCACCGGCACTGACATCTCAGGTTGCCTCTCAACATGGGCTGGAGGAACCGAGCGAGGAGGTCTGGGGAAGTGAGTAATTAATCTTGGCCTTCATTTTGGGGGAAAATGGCAGATCAGCATTAGAGAAACTGAGGCTTTAAACAGTCCTTTGAGACTATATCTTGCATGAAAAAAAATGGGACAGGTAGGGAAGGAAAATAGGATTTTAGAGGGTCAGAAGTCTCATGACACTTTAGATAACGCTCGTGCTCCCAGAGAGTTGGTCTTGCAGCTTTTTAAAAAGGCAGTGTCACCCAGCAGGGCTGTGCACATCTGCCCAGGTCACTGGGTGGCCTTTTCTGCATGGGGAGCCATGGGCTCTCCAGTGACACAGCCGGGGCCTGTCCCCGCTGCATGCCTGGGCTGAGGGGCTCGCCTGGGGTCTGCCTCCATGTGGCTCTGTTCCACCCACTTGATGTGCTGCTTTAGGGAAAGCATTCCCTAAATCCTTTAGGGAGTAACAAATTCCCATGGATGAAGACAGCCATCCATTTGGTTTTGTAATCTGCTGCTGCTTTTCTTCCAGTCTTCCATTTTGTTTTCTTTCCTTCTGCCTTTGTTTTTTTCCTGTTCTGCGCTCGAGCAGGGAACCTCTCATATCCTCCCAGCTCATGTGCAACCCCAGTAGCTGCTGCCAGGAAGGGCTGACCACTCTTTTGTTACCGAGTAATGCTACTGTTGCTGCCACAAGTCTTGCCCTCACTCTGGATTTGTCACAGTCGCTGTTTCGATTGAAACCGTTGCCTGTGGCCAAAAAGAACTATATCTGATGGGGAGAAGGGGAGCCCTGCGGCAGCACAGGAAAATTCAGCTGCGCTGCATCCTTTCACCCCATCACGGGAAATGGGTGCTGAGGCAGCCCCGCAATCCTGGATGTGACACTCTTGTGGTCAAAGCACAACAAACTCTAGTGCCAACACATGAAACAGTATAAAAGGATTTTTCACCTTCTTCCTACCTGCACCCCTCTCTCTGTGGTATTTGTCAGTGGGAAGAAGCAGCAAATGAGGTGTTTCCTTCTGGGACAGGAAGGAGCTGGGACTCAGATGCTGCCAGCTCCCCATTCCCTGCCTCCCATAGCCAGCACAATTTCAAGGTCCATTTCCTTTTGTGAGAAGGCAGAAAACCACAGGGACTTCTTCAGGAGGAAACTCTTCGTTCGGGGTGTGAAAATTCTTGCTTTTTCTAGCTGCCAGAGACACTTCTCAGCTGCAGCAATGATGCTATTAACCTGGCCTTGGCTCCTCCAAGGTAGAGCAATCTGCTGCAAAGCAGTCCTCCTTGGGGTCTGAGGAAGATGGAGTCCTAGTCTGAAAGGAAAATACAAGCTGTTGGTTTGCATTTCAGTCTTGTTTTCCAGTGAACATTGCACAGCTGCAGGACAGTGTGATGCAGAGCAGAAGCAAATATGGACAACTCTGGGACACAATGGTGGGAACAGCGAAAGGGGCACAAGGGGGTCCCTATGGGGACAGCAATAGGCAGGGAATACAGATACTGCATATGTGCTCTTCAGGCTCCCTTATCTCTTACACATGGGAAAATGCAGGTCTGGCTGTGAGCCAGGCTGGACCAGGAATATGCCGAAATTGCAGTGCAGGTCCATAGAGGATGTTCAGGCTCAAACCTGCCTGTGCCTTCGCCAGGCAGTGATTCAAAACAGCTATTGAAATCCCTGCCAATATCTGCTGGCAGCAGCTTGGGCAGAAGTACAAAGGAAGAAACAGTCTTGCTATAAAAAGCAGCTTCTCTTCCCTGCCGATTAGGGACAGCGGGGACAGTTCCCCTTCACAGAGCCACAAGGTGCTGGATGTGCTGCTCTGCTGCTGCCAAGGAGCAGTTTGATAATCTCCTCCTGTCATCTTGAGAGTGAACCTCCCAGTTCCTCTACTGCGCAGAGCCATGAGCCCGAAGGGCCTCAAGAAATGGAGAATTCAGGAAACTCCTCAAAATTTCACTGTGGGGGAAACAGTATGTTCCCCTGAGCAACAGGGTCATTCAGAAATGGCTTACGTGACCGCACGCTGACAAGCCCGTGGTTATTCCTTTAATCTATCATTAGCATATGAAACATTTTAAAAACAAAACCTAACCCCTTTAGGACAAAGAAGCCTTCGCTGCTCCATCAGACAGTATACTACGGCTGGTTGCATTACCTGGAGGCTAGAAGTTGATTGTATCTCAGACGGGGCTTTTCTGTCTGTAGATGAAAATAGATGGGAGGAGATACTAAAGATGTGAAAGTGCTGGGAAGAGAAGAGATTGAATGGTTCAAGACGAAGACAGCGCTAACCACTGTACAATACTGTACAAAACAAGACCATCTTTGTTTTCTGTAAATGAAGTGTGTTCAACTGCTCTCTCCATCTCTTGTCTCTTTCTTTCCTTAGTAAGACTGGTGTTTCTGTTATTTTGATTAGCCTGCAGACAATATCAAAACGAAACTTTAAGCTTTCTTGAAACAGCTCATTTAAAGAGATTTACACAGAAGTAGTAGGATAAATATGCACCTTCTGAATGGAACACCAAATAGATGTAGACTTGAGATAACCTGTGTGTGCTTTCAAGTAAATTATTCTAATTTTGGTGTGAATATAGTGCTTAACAGAAATCCTGCCTGCTGCTAGGAAGTATAAACCATGCTCCATTTAAAAACAAACACAACCCCCAGCAGCAATATTACTTGTCGTTAATAACCACACTCTGGAAATGAGTGTTAGTTGACTTAAACACTGATTCCCCTTTTTCTGTGTTTCACAGGTCTTGCTAAACTGTAGCACGTGAACACAAACCATGGTAAATCCCAGTTGGGGATACCTAAACTCTTTATTGTTTCAAAAAAAAAATAATAAATCAATCCTGATGATTTATACGTGTTGGTGGCAGAGGTGTGGCACCCAGCAATGTCCCTGGGATGACTGAGTTTACTGGCTTGGCCACGGTCTGTGTGCTCTGGGTCCCTGCTGGGCACAGAAACAGCTTCTCGGGCCTCTCCGCAGCCTCATCGTCACGCAGGAGGTAGTTGTGTTCAGTATGCTCCGTCTGGTTTCCCTCCCTCACTCTTAGGCCTATGCTCTCTGTGCCACAGACATGTTGTCTAGTGGCTTTTACGGCAGTTTTCTGCTTTCTTTCATCTGGATAAACTCTGGGTTTGTGAGGTTGGCTTTCAGGATTTGTAAAGCTGCATCTGTGGCAGCATCTGCATCTCATGGGACAGGAAAAGGCTATAGGGGAGTAGAGTGAAAAGTTGTTTGGGATATGGGTGTGATGACGTTGGAATAACACAGTGTTAATAACACCTTTCCCCATCTATCTGAGAGGGCTTGTCACCAAAACCACACAAATAAGAGCCTTTTCATGCAGAATTAATTTTGCTCTTCACAGCCCAGCAGCCACATCTTTTTAATGGAGTCAGAGACACACCTACACTGAGTGCGTTTACCTCTGTGTATATATATATATTTTAAAGTACTCTGCAGTGAAGCGATGTTAACCACTCTATGAAAGATCCAAAAATGTCTTAAGTCTCCAAGAGAGTTGAACTATATTTGGAAACCAGAGGGTGGCTGCCATTATGGTATGGGTTGTACCTGCTGCCAGTGCAGCGCTTGGGCAATGTGCTGTGCTAAGGTGCAGCTAAGACTGTAAAGATGTCTTGGGTGCATGTACTGAAAGCCTAGTACACTCAAACTATACTAGCAGAAATACCCTAGCCAGCTGAACTAGGATTAAATTTATGAAAATGAGGAACTCGTGATTTTCAAAACCCAAATCAGAGTTACCTTCAGTTCCAGATTTGGTAAACTTACTCAGTTTTGTTCCGTTCATGGTGGAAATATCCTATGTAGTTTCTATTGTTCTGGTTATTTTTAGTGTATGCCTTCAACATGGTTTAAGGATTTTATGTTGTCACCCAGGTCTATGGTATCTCAGATAATTCAGGTCACTCACAGCCTGTCCACACCTCTGGTTTTCCCAACCTGTGTCCTTGCCTGCTCCCTGGGATTTCCTATCATGAAATGTCCCTGGGGATTATAAATAATCCTTTTTAGGGCAGTAGATTTTACAAGTGACAAATTATTGGAAAGATACACATCTGGGATGAACAACATGAGATTTGCTTCCGTGAGATGGTCTGTGTTTCCCAACCAGGCAGTGTTTTGCTCCAGGCAGTGACAAAGTTTGAAGCAAGTTGTTCTGTGTGTCTGTGCGCGAGGCACTTTCTGTTGTGGGGTATTACTGGGTGTTTGAAATTCAGCCTAGCCTAAGGACTCAATCCTTCGTGCTAAAACCCTGTGAGCACCTGACCTATGGCAGAGGCTCTAGTTGGAGACTTTGGTGGTATTACAAATTTCTAAAAGCACGGGCACCGAGACTAGGAGGCTCCTCTGGTGGGAGTGATTTGTGAGGCAGCTGAAGAGCTGCCCTGGGAGGGGTGGTCTCTGTCCCCTCAAGCCCTTTCACAAGGGTGGTGTGGGGAAGAGTGCTGTACCAAGTATGTGGGTGTATGTCAATGCGGCACTGGAGGATTTATAACCAGTGCCCAGCTTGCAGAACTTCCCAAAATTCAGGACCACTGCCATTCTCTAAATTATGCTCGAGGTCAGCTGGCTGGAACTGATTCTGCTGTGGTGTGTGCCCTTTTCTCACTGCAAATTTGTCTTAGACAAATTATCTTGTCTTTGAAAATTATCTTGAAGTATAGAACAATACCAATTCTTATTTAAATAAACTCACTATGTATGGAATCATTTGTTTCATATAAACACTTTTCATGTCAGCAGATTATAGGTACTTCACTTTGTGTGAAAGTCACTGTGCTCAAGGTGAAAACAGCTACCTTTATGAGCCTGTACAAGACAAAACTGAAGACTAAATGATCTATTTGAAAAGCTAGGGGAATTTCAATTACTCAGAAATCTGTCCAGAACACTGAATGCTGCTGTAGCTGCCCCTGCAGAAAATGCTACTCATTGCATTGCTCAAGAGTAGCTGGTGCCAGCACTGCATGAGTGCGTTGTGGTGAACCGTGGGCTCTGGCTCGGACTCAGCGGTGCAGTGACATGATGCAAGATGAAGATCTTGAAGATAAGATGAAGATTCCCTGTCTTCACCCTGTGCAACCGCTGTGCATTCATGTGTTGATGTAATAGCCTTAGTGTTCCTGTGGTACCCGTCTGTGATTTAAAGCATGATATTACCAAATATTTTGTGCAAAAAAAATCAGGTTTCCTCCCCCACTTCTGTCTTGTGTTCTTACCCAGGTTGACCAGCCTGAAATATGAGTGCCTCATGCTTTAAATGCCTTATCACTTTTTTGTCACCCATGATGGTCCTCCTTTTCCTCAGGGAGGGAGAACACGTGGTTTTTTTGTGGAAACAGACGCTTTGTGCTCAGGCAGGCAAGGAGGAACATTCCTGGGGGTGGGGAGAAAAGGCTGGATCTGAGGTGGCTCTGGCTCTGCAGGTCTGCAGTGGTGGCTGTGTGCCTGGCAAAAGGCAATGTTCATCACAGTCTGCATCCAGGAGTTTGTGGCAGTAATGGGATTTTAATACCTAAAAATTGACTCCATTTAATGTTCTCACGGTAACTGAAAGCTTAACTGCACATCAGTGTTTTAGTAAAATATGGTGTATTACTCTTTATCTGATTCAAGTTATAACATACAATTATGAAAAATACTAGTAGTACATATATCTAAACTGTGAGTCCCCAGTCCATCCCAACAGCCGTAAAGCATTGCAGTGTGGCTGTAAGAGCCTGTGCGTGGCTTTGAGGATGAGCGTTAGCCTGGCCTGCGTGGTGCAGCTGCACTCCAGCCTTGCAGAGGGCAAAATGCAGAGCGCCAGGAAAGAACAAAACAATCTCCAGCTACGTGGCTCTGAAGAGTTGGGGTCAGGGAGCGTGTCTCCAGTGCCTGCCCTCTATTTTCACTAAAACAGATGAATTTTAGAGTAGGCGCTGACCTACATAATGTGGGAAGGCTTGCCTGCAACTGTTCCTGGGAGATTAGCAGAGGGGGCTGGGTGTGGGGTGTAAAGGGGTAATAACATTTTTATTTTTTTTTTTAACTTGTTAGCTATTTAGAGTCCAACCTCATTAAATCCATGCATTACAATTCAGTGGCCTTTGAATGAATGGATTAATTCAGTGTTATTTTATCACTTTCCTCCTGCACCCTGCAGCTGTGCAGTCTAAAGTTATCTTGTTTTCTCATTTATAAGTGTTGTAAAGGAAGCTCCCTGGAGATGATGCAGTGTGCTGAACACGAAAGCCTCTGCTGAGCTCTATTGCTGTGAACAATCATCATAACAACTCCTCAAAGCTGCAGCCTGGGCTACACTTCACGGGGGATGTATTAACTGTACGTTTCCCCTTTTTGCTGTTTCACCTAGGGATCTCTGTGAAACACCTAGAAAGGTGCAGAGCATCAAGACTACGGTATCGATTTGTGAGGTTTGGGCTCGTATTTTTTTGATCTGGGATGACTGTGAATTACACCTTCCAGCAACAGTGTCAAAGCAGCTGCAGGTCCACAAAAATGGTATGAAGAATTGGAATTTGTGTTCTTCCTTGCTTTTATATAGAAAACACTGGGGTTTGGGTTCTTTGTAAACAGAAATCTCTCATGCTGAGCACAACAGATTTCAGAAAAAAATATCTAGAATATCTCAGGCCACTTCTGCTCAGTGGGCACTAGGAGGGCTGTGGTAATGTGCGCCCCATTTTAACAACAAACCTCTCATCTACTTTGGCATAACATTTTTGAAAAGCCTTGCTGGATTTCATCTTTCCTGGTAGATAATAAAAGTTTGGTTTGATTTTTGGGATGTACAGTTGTTCATACTGGTAGCTGGCAATGCTATCTGTATTCAGCATGTCTATGAAACAGCCTTGATTCTCTGGAGAAGGGACTGGGGGGGGTGATAAATCTCATCCTTTAATGTCTGCAGCAGAGCTGCCCTGGCCAGCCCTCCCCTGAGGGCTGATGGAAAGAAAAGCCAGTGGCATATCTATGGTGCAAACTTTTCTAGGTACAAACTGCTGTAGGACCCCTCATCTCCCCGAGTCTTTTCCCTCCCGCAGGCTTCATCCACCACATTTCATGTTCTCTGCGTTTGCGATTCAGATGAAGGGGGACCACCCCAGGGCAACGTGGTGGGGGCAGGTCCCACCCATCACTGCTGCCGCTCTTTGCAGGTGAAATACAGGAAACAGAGGCTTTTCCTTAGCAAATGGGTGTTTGGGTGCAGGTAAAGAAGGTGAAATCTTCTTTGTGGTGTAGGCAGTAGGCAGGATGACTATCGCTTGGAGGAAAGCTCTACTTAAAGCATTTTAGTATTTCAGAAGCTGAGCAGTAAATGCAACAGAAACAGTGGAGCCCTTTCCACCTGGTCACTGCATACTGTACACTCCAACCTCCTAGGAGCCAGTTACGTCTTTTGCTTTATCCGGAAGTTTCTTTTTATTTTAGTTCAAACCTCTCCTCTGATAAATCTGGGAAGGCAACCCTCCCACTTAACTTTTTTCTTCCTGTAGAATTTTATTATAATTAATTTCATAGCTGGAGATCTTAGACTTCTCTGCAAGTTCCCCTGTGAGATGGGCAGCCTGCCAACAACCCTGGGAAGCAGGGCAGCCAATGCCAGTAAGTGAAACTCTGTGGTTTGTTTGGAGGACACTGGAGGCAGGAGGGATCTCAGAGAGATAATCCAAAATGCTTGTTTTTGCCCCTGGTCTAAGGCACCTTGGGGATACCTCGTCTCCTCTGAGAAGCACCTCAGCTGACATTGTGGCCACTCACGCTGCACGGTCTCAGGGAGGCTGATCTCTCTGCAGCCTCTCTGCTGAGAAATGGGAACGTTGTTGGTGCTGACATGAGGGCAAGGGCGAGCCGCTTTTCCTCCAAACGAGCCCATTCTCTGTCCTCTGCTGCTTAGTTGCTGGGCATGCTGTGTATTTGGTTTACGCTGGGTGTTCACAGGTCCTGGTGTATATTGCCTTGTAGGATTCATTCTTCTGATACTACTTTGCTCCTAAGATGAAATCTGTTTTGTCCTCCTGCCTCTTACCAGCTTTCGGCCCTTCCTGCAGGAGGAGGGACAGCCAAGAAGCTTTGTCCCAGGAAGGCACACTGGCTTTCCAGGAGTAAACCGCGGCTTCAGTCCAGATGTGTTTTTCTCCATTCTGTGCATTTAATTTTCTGTTTGAAGCTGATGTTGCATCAGGGAAAAGCTGATAGGTAAAAGTGGTTAAAGAGTTCCCAAAGGCAAAGTACTTAGGCTGTAAAATTTCTTAGGCTACTCCCTCCCTCTGTAGGTAATTAGTAAACTACTCACTGAAATTATTTCCTATTAACAGGTTTGAATAACTGCATAGTCCTTATGCTGTTTGGTACCTGATAGCCCAAAACCCACATGTAGGTAAATGTGAAAAATAAATTACTTGCCAGTTCTCATGGGCTATAACTCCAGGTCTGACTGTGTGGGGGCTGACTTAATGGCATTTTAAAGGGGAGCTTGTTTATAAGGAGCTGGATGATAGATCTGCAGGAGGGAATTAGACTCAATGTGTCCTACACCTGTTAATTCAATCAGGCTGAGGTGCTTGCAGGGGAGGGTACATTTAGACAACATCAGGGCTTGGTTTGCGCCTGTACTGCCCTGGCTGAAAGCTGGAGCTGCATCTGTAAAAACCCGAAGGCAAACAATGAATCATCTTCATCATTTGCAGCTGCTCCAGTATCAGTGTCTGATCAGCAGAGGTGCTTTCAGCCCGGTTTCTGCTTGGCGCTGCAGTGCGATCAGAGCAGGGCAAGCTGGGGGGGGCTGGGGGCTCGCCTAGGACCCAGAAAAGCCAGCGGCAGACTTGCTTGCGTGAGGCTGTGCGCTCCCTGGGACACAGAGCTGTCAGCCCCCATCTCTGGGTAGGCTGGCAGACTTGCTCTGTACTAGCACATTAACTCCTGTAGAAATCGCTCTCTCCCAGGGTGGAGACAGCATCCATTTCTGCCAAAACCGTTTCTTTGCAATTAGCTGCAAAGAGAAGGGCCCTTAGTGTAGAGATAAAACAGCAGTGGGATGAGCAGGATGTTCACTATTTTCCTCAAAGTCCTCTGTTTTCAGTGAGGATGTGGCTGTCATCTCATAATTACATTCTAGAAAATTATCTGCATCATTAGATGGAGGTTGCAGTGAGGAGACAAGTTTTTGATCTCAAAATCCAAGAACATTTAAGCATGTTTGGGCCATTTATCTGTTGTAAAATGCAGATCTTTGGGAAAAGGCTTAATGCAGCAGTCATTAATACAAGCATTAGGTCAATGCACACAAAAGTCCATTAGTGCAGCAGTAGCTTTCTGGTTTAATTTTGGCATTCTCTTTTACAATTTTTTTTGTTTTATTTTTAACCAGGAGCACTAACCTTGATATTCACAGATGTAAATATTATTATATAGGACTGGGAGGGACTTCTGGAGAGTCTTGAGTCCAACTCTAAGACAAGACCAAGTTCATCTACTTCACCCCTGAGAAATATTTGTATAACCTCGTCTTAAAGCCTTCCACAAAGATTCCTCCAGCCTCCAAAGTAAAAAATTAAGTGTCAGGCCTCAGACCATAGTCATTATTCCAACTGAGCCCTTACCAACACTGAAGAGAAAGGAGTAACTGCCTGCCTTATTAATGCAACCCATGAAATCTGCCTTCTGTTCATGAGCATTGCTTTGCAAACCCCTGTTCAGTTCAAGATGACTCCTAACACTTTTCTGCATATAGCTGACTGACTAGTTACCACTGACGTTGTACTGCGTATTTAATTTTGCTTTCCTCTGTGTAAGGATTTGCATGTGATAGAACATTTTGAATCATGTCAAACAGGAAAGATATATATCAGAAGCAAATATGGCTTTGAAAGTCAATGTAGTTTCTAATGTACAGTCAGTTACTCTGTGATAGCTGCTCCAATGACAGCAGAAAGATTTCATTTCCATTTGGTAGGTGTTATGTATTTTGTTTCTAACAAATATTAATAACTGCAGTAGAACTCATTTTCAGTTAACCAGGAAGCTACTGATTTCCTGTTGTCCTCAGTAGACACGTGAAGGTGAATATATTTATATTCCAGAGCATAGGAAATTTTGTGCATTTATTTGTACAGTGATTTTGGGTTTTGTGGCATTCAGGAGAAGTCTGTGAGACAGGATATATACTGATTAGCAGTGTCTTCTCATTGACTACAATTAGCTAAAGTAGTTTTCTGTACTGACATAGTCTTCTGTTAATATAAAAACTTGAGCCCAATGTTATATTCAGCTTTGTGATACCAACCTGAGGGGAGAAACCGCGTCCAATGTGTAGTACTATTTTAAATGTGGTTGAAAGAAATTTTCAATACTTGAAGAAGCTATGTGAGATCGCTTAGGACTTGCCTGAATTTCTTGATAAGTGATCTCCGTGCATGGAGCTTTTGTTCTGTCTATGGGTGTGAAAACACCCTGTGTATGTTCAGATGGGGGTGTTAACTTCAGCTTCAGACAGCTGCAGTGATTCTAAATAGGAACAGGATGGGTCACAATAATTTATCAACAGACTTGTTTTCAGTCTCCTGTTCTAGGCTGAAGAACCCCTTTGTGCAACAGCATAATAACCAGCGGGCAGATGACTTTGACTCTCTCACTCTCAGGGGCACATGAATAAGACCTAATGAAAATAGGAGGGAGACAAAGAGTGATGGCTACTTCATGCTGCTAGCAAAGATAGTCCTTTCTAACACTCCATACATCTCTAACTGTCCGCATCTACAACACACTGGACAGGGCCAACAACTGTAAACAACGTTATCAAAGGACAATGTGGGCTGTATGCGTGTTTATTCCAGATAAATTAACACAGGCCTGTTCACTGGAGCAGAGAAAATAAAGCAATTCTTTGTCACTCTGCAAAAACCTCATTTGAAAAGAGCAGTTTTAACCAAGAATGTTTGGAAATTGAATGTTAGTGGTGATGAAAGGCTGATCTTCCACTGGCTTATCTTTCACTTTCATCCTTGTTGCCTAGACATACTTAGACAGTGTCTAAATATGCTGCTTATGAAAAATGCAAAGGAATGTAGAGAGATGTAGATCCAGTCCAAATTTTTGGTTATGGTGTCTTCATAGTCTCTAACAGAGACATTGAGTTCCCTGAAATGACATTTGCTGTTTTGCTCAAAAAAAAGATGATGATCTTTTACCAATGCTCAAAACCTGCATCCAATAGTAAGACAAATAGACTGAGTAAACCCCTCCCTACTAAAATAAAACATTTTGAAAATGCCATGTTTGGTCTCATAGAAAAACTCCAGCTGAATGCATTGAAATTAATGGGATGTCTGCCTGCTAGGTGTCATTAGCTGCTAGTAAGAATAGACACAAAACACCCAGTATAAATTATATAACGTAGGTGCAAGAATAGTTCAATTTTACAAAATACAGCTGTAATAGATGTGCAGTGCAACAACAGCCTATGCAATGTCAGTCTTAAAGGAAATCTTTACTGTATTATCATGAAAATCATGTCCCCACTTCTACAAGTCTTGGTTTTATTTTTTCCATAGTTCTATCCCTGTACTTTCCAAACAAACAATAATATATAATTAGGAGACATACTGGGAAAAGAAAGCCTGTAGAAGGTAGTGTTGAGGTTTGATGCTTTTAAACCCCCCCCTCCCAGCCGTGATTGGCGTGGTTGGGTGTATTCCTCACAGGTGCCACATGACTCGCTTTAGGAGTAAATCCTGAGACCTACAGCTTGTGCTCCTCTGAACACCTGCTCCACACCCATCCCACAGATGGAAGCACTGAAAAGTATTATTTAAGGTATTTTGAAAGCTATGGCTCTAATAATGTCCTTATACAAGTAACTCCTAAGATTTATCCTGGAAAAATATATGGTGCCCTCATCGCTCACGTACGTGAAGAGAGGATATGAAACTGGATCACACATGAGGTAATGACTGAGATATGGAGAGTTTCATATGGGAGAAGACCAGACAGGCTTTATTTGTTCAATCTAGGAAAAAGCAAGAGGATCTGTGATCACTTTCAATTAGATGAATCAGAAAGAAACACCATGGAAGACTATTTTAGTTCAAATAAAACGCTGTCATGAAGAAAATTAGGTATAAAGTAGTCACAAATCTGAAATAGACATAAAATCACAATTTCTAATGTTCATTAAAAAAAATTAAGTTGGGCAAATAATAAGTTTTAAATGAAGTGTTTATCAGCCATGGAACAAAGGGCATAATGAGATAAAACTCGATGGCTACTCTTTGTTTAGGAAAACTTGAAGCCTTTTCGTTTTTCTTTTAAAGAATAGTAGTTGCAGCAGGTTTTGTGTGTTTGAAAAGCATTCACTGCTTGTTGAAGAACCTTTTATGCTCAAGGGACCAATCTACTTAACATTAATAGGTTTGCATGGCACAGCCTTTGATTGTGTCATGGTTCGCACTGAATAACAACCTTGCCAGTCTTTGAAATACGTGGGAAAATTTCCACTGGCTGTACTTACAGTAGCCCTTCACTGTCAGTTCGGCAATAGAGCATCCATCCCTGCCAACTTCACAGCCCCGGCTGCCTTTCACAAAACGCTCAGAGCAGGCAAACATGTAAGGGCTGCTGTGACCGTGCCCACAACCTGGCAAACAATTCATATAAACAACCCGTTAGGTGCTTTTTCCCCCTGTTTATTGTGAATTATCTGTGAACAGATGGTTATAATTAATTAATTCAGCTTTCAGAATTACTTCATAAATGCTTTTATACCAAAAAATTGCAGTCTGAAGCATTTGCTTTGACTTTGTCTTGACTGTTCATCCCGATGAGATGAGCCCCCTCTCTGCTTCCTGGTTAGGGAGGCCAGAGGACTAGGACGTGATGTTGCAATTTATAGCCCAAAGGTAGGAGAGCTGAATGTCAAAAGCATCATGGTCCCCATTTCCAGCTTTTTGGGAAAGAGTGTCCTATAGCAAGTTGGACTGAAGCATTGCCAAAGCCTCAGTGTAAAGCCTAGTTATGCACAGATTGAAAAGCTGTAGTAGTTATGCTAAAATCAGCTGAAAAAATCAGCTACACCAGCAAGCATATGCTACAGTTATCTTTTGATACTGTCTTTTGCACTATTGTAAGTTTTAACTTCATTTCATTCAATTAGTGCATATTACTGTTGTTTCTAGCAAATATTTCAAAAGTGAACTTCATTTACTTTAATTTAAATTATGATTTTATTACTCTTACTTCAAGTTCTTTTTTTAATTGGAGTGCCTTTCCATAACAGAGGAAGCAAAACTATTTGGCTTGCTATCTTCTAGTCGTCCCCTGGAAATTTAAACTAATGTATTCTGAATAGATACTCTGAAAGTGAGTATTCGAAGTACACCTCTCAAAAGATTATTGTCAGGTTGCCAGGGATCACACTGCTAATTACTTCTCTTTTGCTATCAAAGCTGTATCTGAAAATTGAGCAATGTCTTTACAGATATGTTTTTTTTCCCCCCACCCTATAACTGAAGGAAAATACACCATGATTTGTGAAAGGCAATTTCCCTGTATTAGTCCAGTGCTCAGAACAGTTATGCACCTGAGCGCTACTGTAGCAGACCCGAGTAGCAATGGTGTGATAAGTAGCCTATTAAAATGACAGTCGACGCCATATGAATAATTCCCTTCTCATTTGTCTCCAGTCACTGCAGGGCTGGAGATGCAGGAACTTCTTTGTAAAGGCGAGCTTGCCCGGATGCAAGGCTGGGAGGAGAGGTTTGGGCTGCAGCAGGTATCTGGCAGTGGCTGCCCCGCAGCCCCCAGCAGGGCTCTGCAGCCGGCCCTTGCAGCTGGCAAGGACCAACCTGCCCCCCGAGGTGGTTTGCTGTCTCGGGTGTTTTGGTGGCACGAGTGCCTGTACGGGAAGTACTTTTCTGAACGTGATCTTGAGTCGGCCTGCTCCTGTGTTTGTCTGTATATAACAAATGCCATTGCAGATGAAAGAGAATTACATGTGATTTCGTGCTGGCCTCTGGGACCAGTTTGCTGACATCTGATTTGTAAAAGTGAGGAAAAAGACTGGGGTAGCTTGCTGTAAATCATGTCAGGAGGTAAACCTAGTTTACATCCACCTTGCCTAGACAAAGATGAAGACCTTTTTCTGTGGAGCTCTGCACATCTCGATGCCGTCCCGTGCTCAGCGCAGTGCCCCGAGGTTTGCCCCGTCTGGTGCTCCTCTGCTGAGCTCTCAGAAACCATGAGGGTCTGGCCAGGGCTGGGAGCAGCCTTGCAGCTGTGCGCTGTGCCAGCAGCACCCTGCCTGCTGCAACTGCAGCCACACCAGCCACCCACGGCTGCTCGTCTTGCTGTGGGCACGCTCCTAAAAGCTAGGCTGGTGAAAATGCAATTATAACTCTACAGTACAGTAAGATCTTCTGCTTGTTTCACTACGTGTGATACCCAACATGAGTTGGGTATCATGCTTCTTACCACTGCAGTTAAGGATGGGAGCAGGAACCGTCAAAGTGGTGGGATTAAGAGATAGCGCCCCCCAATCTAGCTTGGTTCTGGTGGAGTCTTGGCACAGCATTTGACTTACATCTTGTAATAGTGAGTACAGCATTTGGGGAGACCTAGGGGGAAAAAATGTTTTGTGCATTGTTATGTTCCTGATTTGTATAAAAACTACTGGGACATAAGAGCCGAGCTGTAAAGAGAGCCTGACACTCCCCAGCAGTTAGGCTAGTTTTGGAAGAAATGGGAAACCTTGCTTCAGCTGCTGCGTGACGTCTTTGCTTAGCAGGACATCCTGACATTTAGCAGGACCCTGGCTGCAGCTGCCCAGCCCCACACGCTTGCTCTGCTGAGTAACTGCCCACTGCAATGGGGCAGCCCGTGCACTCACCCCAAAATACCTGATAATCTCGTGGTCCTCAGAGCACGCACAGCAGATGCAAAGACTGAAGCCATGAAGCCTGGGAAGTCTCTGAATTGCAATTTACCTGAAATAGATATATTTTAGTTTGGGGAACTGGCACTTATCCATTGATTATAGTTCACAAGCACATACTTTCTTTGCCACAGTGAAGCTACGGATGCATGCTGTTTGATTTAAAGTTTGAAAAAAGCAATTGGCTCTGCAGCCTAAACCCATATTTCCACAGAAATTAAGCACCTTTCCCGTCGGAGTTCTTTAAAAAGGCCTAATGGCATCATTTCCCCAAAGTTACACAACATTAACTTTGTATGTTTTTTCCAGAAATGAGGGGAAATTATGTGAACATCTAATGCAATTAATTGATATAAATATGCCTTGTGGCAATAAAGAAAACCAAATAATGTTCTTCCTTAATATAATGAATCAGTTTAGAAATTGTAAAGCAAATAAACGTATCAGACTGAATTTAACAGCACACACTAGAAAAAATGATGCTGTTAGAGCCACGGTTCTAGAAATGTTGTATTTCTCTGAGATAAGAACAGAAAAAGAGAAAACTCAACTATAAATAGAGAAAACTGTTTCATGCCTGACATGTTTCATGCCTGATAATTAAGAAATCAATAACAATATTATATGATATGCCAGGCTCAGCTGCTTTTGACATTTCTGGGACCTGAACCTCTAGACTTTTATGTAAACACAGGATTTTATTCATATGAGCATTATCATTGTTGTCAGGGAGACAGTCGCTCGTCTACCGTTGCCACACGGAGCATTTTAATCATCCCCTCTCCAGTCAGAATTCCAGCTTTTCAAATAGCAGGCAAAGGTTCCTTTTCTCACTTGCTTTGCATCTAGATATCGCAGTTAGACAAGTCCTGCATCAGGTCATGTGCGATGAAGGGAAAAAGTCATTCTCACAGAGAAAAGAGGCACCTATTATTAGTGTTCCCAAGACACACTGTTGTAAGACAAAAAAATTGATTTTTTTTTCATTCTTAATGCGTTCTGTGTTGATGCCTGCTATTTTTGTTGTTAGCTTTTCACATTTGCTTGACTGTTTTGTTACTTTTTTATTAAAGCAACAACCATCTCACGCCAAAAAAAAAAAAAAGACTTTTTAGTCTCTTGTAGCTGAATTCAATGGAAACTGCCAGAGACCAGGATGCCACAGAATTGTAGGAACCCTGGATGCTGCTCATGTGTTTTTAGTATTACTGAATAATTTATATTTGAGAGGGGAATTGTGCAGTCTTTGTCACCTTTTTATATCTCTATTTTGTATAAATTTAAATTTCTCAATGAGACAAGTGTGGAACTGCCAGAAACAAAATAGTGTTTGTGCGATAATTTCAACCCTCATAATTTAAAATTTGTGTCTGTCAATGCAGAATAATTGCTTGTCCAAAGACCAGCACAATTCGCCTGCAAGCTCAGCCCCTTAACCCTCTGCTGACTCCCAAAGGCATTTGGGCTGTGATGCAGGCTTTGCGTAATTCAGGGCTAAAATAACCACACCAAAAAATACTCCAAAGTGGTTGGATTCACGTGTTCCTCTGCACCGTGTTAATGCTACAACCGTGGTCTGTCATAAAACTGTGCTGAGCCATCAGGTGATATCTCACCCAGGTTTGTGTGCCTGTGCCCAGGCTGGCTGGTTTCAGCAGGCTGAGCAGGGACGCGACCACCCTGCGTAGGCCAGGAATAGGATTTCTTAGTGAGAATTGTGTTACCAAAAGACGAGTGAGGGATGGTCTCTGTGTATTGATTGTCATACCTGAGCTCCTGCTAACCCACAAAAGAGGTATGAATCTTTTTTGTAAGTCTAAATAAATAACTAATGGGCTCCTGGTGAATGGAAATGGGAAATTCAGAGTGTGTGTTGGTTTTTGAAGCTTGTTTTCCTAGTGGCCCCTGGCAAGTCAGATACATCCTGTCTCCTACCTCTGTCTGTAAAGACCATTTATTACTTATCCTGTGGGCACATTACAAAGGCTGTTTAGCTAGTACTTGCAAAAAGCTTTGAATGGGAAATATATTGGACAACATCTCGTTTCTTTATAAGCTCTTTCTGAGGTAACTATAAGCAGGTCTTGGAATGTGTTTTTTCAGAGCTACATAGTTACAACAAACCGCTAGTTTGTGAAGCAGCATTTTACAGTTTGGGGGTTTGTGGTTTATTTTTTTGCTTTTCTGCCCTGAGTTATTTGAAGAATTTCTCCAGGGAGAGGGCAAAGCAGGGAAAATTGAGAGGCTCACGGGAAAAGCTTACCAAAACATTAAGGAAACTGGGCTAAACCCTGGTATCAACGTCAATATTTCTTTTTAACATTGTATTGGAAAGGAGGAATGCCAAGATTAAGTTATTTGATTTTTCCTTTGGAGGTGAATCTAAGAGAAAATGGTTTACAGCCACCAAAACCTATAAATTGTATGATCTAAACTTACATACAAAGTTGCTGTGTAGACCATACCAAAGAGACAGACTTGGCTTAAATACTTAACTGGATCTTGGGGAATTTCTAGCTGCACAGTGGAGATCTTGCCCTCTGCAGCATCCAGGCTCACTGAGATCAGTTCCCCATATAAAATAATCCTTTTTCCTTGTGTTCATTGTGTTTATCAGACTGTAAAATTTTTGTGATGGAGACTCCCTTTTTGCCTGTTTGGGTTTTAAAAAAAATAATCCAACTGCCCAATAGTAAGTGCTTATCCCTGCTTGCCTACCTATGATGCAACAAATTGGTGCCACAACTAATATCTGATCATTATAATCTGCACAAGTGTATTAAGGGATTCATAGTAGATGACACTTTTTTTTTTTTTTCCCAGACAGTAGATTTCCCTTAAAATAAGGGTCAGAATAAAACATTTGTGCATAACCAAAGCTGTCTCCGTGTTTAGTTTGGATTTGATGAGCAGATTCTTTCGGAAAACGTATGTAAGCAGGGGTAGGGACTGAGACTATACAAATAAAATGAATTTTTATCATTCTTTAGAGAAGCATTTAAATGAAAGGCAAGAAAAGATCTAATAAGGAATGAAATCTTAATGTTCCATTTCAGGTGGAACAAAACATTTCAAATTACCTCACCAGGCAAACATCAAAACTGAAGGAAAAAAATATCACTTTGCTCTACTTCTTATTCTTCTATGCCAAGCTGCTTCTAGAAGTAAAATTTTCTTTCTGTGGCACTCTGGCATAACTTTTGCACAGTATCCATTTTGATTAGCACCTCTGGGCAAACTCATGTCCAGGTTCCAGGAGTAAGTTATTGCTCAAGCAACAAAAGGAACTCATGTTATTTGCAAACTGCACAGCTTTAGTTATCCTAAGTGTAATTCATTTTGTTGTAAGGCAAAACTTTCATGATACAGTTCTGAAATAATAACATTCAACAAAATGTCTTCCCAAGTGCAGGCAGTGGCATATATGTCTTCATAGATTTAATATAAACTGAGCCTACTTTCATTAAGAACGCACCAGAATTTTCCAAGCCAGTGGGGACCCACGGATTGCGTTTAAGTGTAGAATGTCAATAAAATAAACTTGGCAGGACCGTTAATTTCCATTCCAGTATAAAAAGCACTTTTGCTGATTATGGTGGTCAATAAGGAATTTTGAAGTCTCCAAACAATTGTATTTTTTTTTTCTTGGTTGTTTGTTCAGAGTTGGTGAGACTGACAGCCTGGGAAAGCAGTGCTACCTGTATCTCATGATGTAACCGTATTTTACAGTGCAGCCTAAGCACTACATCTTAAAGTCATGTTGCATCTTATCAGGGTAGATTCTCATCCTAATTACACTGGCATAAACAGTTGTAGCTTAATTTAATTCAATTGAATTGAACAATTGCTGTGAGAAGAAAGTAGATCTCATTGAATTCACAGTCCAAATTAATGTTTTAAAAACAAACCCATTCAAAAAACAAAACCATTCAAAGGCTATGCAAAATGCTGAATGTTGTGAGTTCCCGTAAAAGTTCAAAAGAGTTGCATTACGGTTGTGACAAATCCTCAGTTAGTGTACATTAATAACCTGCTAATTCAACTGTGCATTTTTGTGTGATGTTCCATAACCAATAAAGATCTATAAAGTTTAGATATTAGATTAATTTGCTCATCTAGCAACCAAGCCAACACAGCATGGTGACAGGCACACAGCAAAAATGGTGCTTAAAAATGTGGAAAAGGAGTAGCAGGCAAATCTGTAAGCTGCAGCTATAATCTTTCATTCAAAGTGGTTTAAAAATACTAGTTCAAACTCGCAGACGCTTTGAGGAGTGAGGAAATATAATCATGTCAGAAACGGTTGTTGCTTGTTTAGGATCATACACTTAGTGGCAAAGTGGGGACTAGAAGCTGGAAACCCCAAGAACCTGAAAGGCTTGGGGATAGTCCTGGTAAAATTGCAGTTACTGATCAGAAATATTTGATTCTTGGTGATCATGAGACATTTTGCC
>JAOXJK010000002.1:8303869-8327614 GCA_025774025.1 Xenus cinereus | reverse complement strand
GGGGAGGGGAAGTTTACTTAGCTGATATTTTACTAATCTAAAAAAAAAAATAATTAAAATTTCTAATGCAGAGACACCTGAATGACTTTTTAATGTTCCCTTGAGGAGCCTTAAGTGTCTGTAAAGATGAATACAGTATGTCCAAACTTTCCCCTTGGTAAGGACTTGCTACTCCCTCCTGCACGGGCTCACCTGGAACACTAAGAAGAGCCATCGAGCTGGTAATGCACCGAGGCTGGCTCATGTGCCATCACAGCGCACATCTCTTTATGGGTGCTACCCTAAAGAAAGCTTATCAATAGACAGTGTGTTTGCTTCTCAGCTCTTCTGCCGCAGCAGCAGTAGCCAGAACTCCTGTCACATGGCTGTTGCAAATCCTTTCTTGGGCTATCCATACTACACATGTAACCAACTGCCATTCAGGTTTGCTCATATGATGTCTCCTGTGGAAATAAACAGATAAATTATTTACTGTGCAAGCAAGATGATACTGAATACTGTGGCAGTTAAATATTGTAGTTACACTAAGTTCCCATGAACAGGACATAACTTATTCATAGTCAAGAAGTGCAGGAACTCTTTCACAAGCTAGATTTTTTGTCAGTCATGATGATTTTCCATGTGTTCTGTGTGATAGGAAGTCCGCTTTGAAAAGAGGACAGTAAATTATTTACCGTGCAGGGACTATGATACTAAATGGTACAGCAGATAAACCATGTAGCTACAGTGAATTCACATGAGCGTGACATGACATCCATGAACCATTTATTTAGCCTGGCTTCCATGCTAAACTGGTTATCTCCAGCAGCCCACATACGCTTTTCAGCTGTGAAATAGAGATGTCTTCTGGAGAGCAGGCACAGGTTAGCCCTTTGAAATCTTCTACAACTTCACAGCTGTCCAATAAACAAGTCATTCTTGCTTGTGTAAATCTACAAGAGGTATCTAAGTCACTATGGTGCCTCTAGATAGTGCTCTGCCATTTTAATTTGCTGTCATCTGGGGCCAGACCCTGCCTCTGGTAGGCAGAGACTTAATCATCTCTCTGCAAGGTGGTATATGTGCTGCTGAGTGACGGGTGCAGGACATAGTGCTCTCAAGGGTTGTTTTGAGGTGGAATTGCACCCTGCAGCTCATACACAGCACACTGTGTACATGGTATAGTCTGCCATAGACACTGATACAACATGACATATCATTAACTAGAATTCCTCTTTAGAAAGGAAGAGAAAAGAGAAAAATACTAGCAAAGATAGCGAATGGCATCTTGAATACTGAAGTAAGGGCACTCAAGTGCTCATCCACTCTAACGGCAGAATATTCATTTTGAACACTAGACTCTCTTTGCAGGACTGGAAGGGCTTGTTGTCTTAAAAAATGATTCTCCTTTGTTTTATACAGAAGTGTTTTGAGGCGTCTGTGATGATTATTGTGGTTTCTGTGCCATGTTCTAGGCTACCTGTAGTCTGGTTCAAGAAGGAAACTCTTCCTGTTGCAGCCCCTCAGCCTGTGCTTTTGTCCTTTAGTAGGGGAAGAACATGAAATATCAGTGGTCAAAGGAACGAAACAAGGAGGAAAATTCACTTTCTGCTTCCTCACGCCTGTCCTTAGAGATTCTCAGATGTTTGTCTCTGTCTTAAGGACTTTTGCACCTCCTGCCTCTAGTCAGCAGCATGGTGTGTTTTCTTTGGAGGCCGAGACTCCTGTCTTTCATGCACAGATGCAAGCAGTGGCACAGTGAAGCAGAGTCACTTGCCCTGAGCAGCACAGCTTGTGCCTATCTCTGGTGACTGGACAAATCTCCTTTCCTTCTGCAGTGCTGCTGAAGAAAAGGACTTGTTATCCTCTTTATAATTTAACATATCTATAGCAGCACAAGAACCAGTGTGAATGCAAATTGGAGAACGTTTACCTGCAGAGAGTTAAAATCTGCTCATCCGATTAATTCATGTAGGCCTATATATACATGTGTTTATTGTAGATAAATTAGTTATTGTAGCCAATTTATTCTGCATACTTCTTATTAGCTATGTTAATTCCCTTAACTCACCCCACCACATTTCTCCTCTTCAGTTCTGTTTTGATCCTCTCCGCACTGGTTTGAGTAAGTTTTACATCGTGACTCCTGTGTTAAAATACTTTCAAGAAACACCCCTATGCTTACTCTTGCTTGTGTAGCATTTCTCTCTTACAGCATGGAGGGTTTGTGCTTTGTTTTTACTTTATGGACCCTCTTGCAAACACAGTGGTTTATGGTTTTGCCTTATTGCGCCCTATGATTTCTGGAAGCAGATGTATTTGCTTGCTCGTCACCTACTTTGATACAATAAGACTGCCCCTTGATTAAAGCCTACACTGAAGCCACGAGTCCAGCCCTGTGTCAAGAGGGAGTGTGCAGTCCTTTCTATTATGCAGAAGGAAGACCTTTGTCTTGCTGAATATTTATAAGGGGTGATGCCATTTCAAGTAGAACAGAAGACTATGACAAACAATGTTGAAGCCATTTAGTAAGAAGTGCTAAGAAAGCACCCCACGCCATGCAGTTACACTTAGGGAAATACCGTTCCTTTTCCTGTTTTGGAAGTTGTACGCTGATTTTGGAAATACATTTGTTGTTCCATTTTTGAATGAATGCCTTGTGCAAGCAGATTTTCCCAGCAGATTTCTGATTAACTATATGTTGCTCATTCACCTTTAGGTGCTCCCGCATCTCAGCTGTGGGATGCCACCCCAGGTTGTGTCCATGCGTGGTTCAGAGAGTGACTCTGAACCTGGGAGCTCTGTCTACCCTCCCATGGGACTGAAAATTCCATTTCGACTGTGAGGCTGCTCCTTGCCTCCTATTTCTCAGGGAGCTCACTAAAGACTGGTGGTGTGGAGTTGTTGGCTAAGTGCTATACTGTCAAAATCTAATTGCTGTAACCAGTGAGAGCTAGACTGTGGCTCTCCCCGCAGATGACAGGCTGCTGGGGAGAAGGTCACCCTGGCAACGCCGCTTGCAGGTACCGCCACAGCAACCTGCTGAGGATGGCTGATGAGAGCTCATCAGGGAGCTCTTGCAGAGCAGCAATGGGTTTTTACAAAAGCAACTGTAGCTTTTGCTCTCTCAGGCTATTTCCAGCAGCTGAGTGAGAAACCCAGAGAGGCAAAGGAAATCCTGCTTTCCTTAAGACTGTCAGACCCTCAAGGACTAGGAAAGGAAATGAGGGTTAGTGATAACCATTGCTTTTCCAGAGAGTGTTGTTTCTGTGGTGACCTGTTGCTTTACTCCTTCAGTAAAAGCCATGACATATTCAAAATGCCATGAAAAGTATTTTATTTCACAGCTATTAGTAATTTTCTGCCGATTTAGCTAGAAACTAAAATCATCATCCAGTGGGAAGAGGGTGTTAAAGCATAATGGGAGTCTGAGCCTCAGCTAGGACACAGCTGCCTGAGGATGAGGCAACCCAGCACCTCACAGTAGTTTGGTGTGTGGCCAAAGTGAAATGCTCAGCCAGTGCCACCATAGCAACATGTGCAAGTCTCTTGGGCTTTCAGTTCAATACCTGGACATTCTGATCCTTATGAAGTGTAGTTTGGAATTTTATAACGGTATTTCAGAATTTTTGTTTTGCTTTTCTGCTTTTTTATAGCCACATAGGTGTTTGTCTCACATTTTTGCAAGTAGGACATGAGGTTTCTGGTGTCGTCTGCATGGGAAATGAGGACTATTTCATAGCCATGAACCATACAACAAACTGTTTTCTAATCAGGTAAATTTCATCCTTTTGGTCGAAGTTTGGCCCTTCTGTAGTGCAAAGCTGTTAACAGTGATCATGCCCTCAAGGACATTAGACAGTCTCTCAGCCAAGATAAGCTTTGAGCTATTTCTCTAGAAACAAGAATTAAACCAACACAGACTCTCAGCATCAGAGCGGGGCATCTGCATATCTGCTATTTCAAAAGCACCTTCAGCTTCAGAGGAGAGACCACAGATGGACACTTCAAGGAACATCCATGCTGTGGAGCACAGCCCTCTGCCTCCTTCAGATCTTCTTTGTCGGGAATCTGCTACTCCTTCAAGTCTGCTCTTACAATAATAATGTGATTAGAAAAAGCTGGTTGGGGTGTCAATTCATATTGCCAAAATATTCCCACGAAAAAAAAACAACCCAAGAAAACAAGCAAAACCAATCAGTCCTCTGCCTGTGAGGTGCATGTCCCATCTGCTGTCCGAGTGAGCAGGTGAGGTGAGGAAAAGGCAGGGCTGGAGATAAATTTTCACAGGTAGCGTTGCCCGTGCTTAGCTGGCAGATGCAGGTTTAAAATCTCTTGCTGTGTTTAATTTACAAAACTCTCTGTTAATATTAGCCCCAAATGCTTCTAATGGAATTGCTTGAGCTTCAGCTTCTCAGGTTGTTATCTGTCTGTAGAAATGCAGCTTGAGAGATAATTTTCCAACACTCGAGACAAAACCTCCTGGCTTGATTCTAATATGTAGTTCTAAGAAAAATGAGAGAGAGGTACTGTACTAACAGCTCTGATATATCTAGTCCTTCATTTAAACACCCGCAGATGTAGATTATGAATGACAAGTGGCATATTTTAATGAGTTTGCAAGGTAGAACTAAGGAACGTTTGAGTAAACTGGAAGTTATGGCATGGATAAAAAGCATGAGCAGATGAATCAAAAAGGATTTTTTAAATAAGATCAAACCCAATATACGCCAGAGGCTTTCTGACTTCACCGAGGAAATATATTTTAATCAAGTAGTGAATTGCCACATCTCTTCATAAAAGACTAGGTTTCTACTCTAATTTTAATCAGACCTGCGGCAGCAAACTATTTGCCATGACCATGTTTAGAAAGGGTGTAGTCCAGTAGTTAAACATTGCACAGGAACATACTCTTGATGATACCTTTGTAATTATTCCTCAGAAAGTTGATAATAGCATAGCTTTCTGTAGCTGAATATTTATCTAGACAAGGGTATGCACAGACCCCAGCAGAGTAAGTCTCTTCTGTCATGATAAAAAAGAAAATAAATCTGTAATGGGCTTTGATTCATAAGCAGAGTGGGAAAGTTCCAAGGCAGGCACAAAGCACCACAACAATTTAAATTGAGAGCATCGCTTGGCAGGCTCCAGTTTTTACCAACAACATGAGCTAGTGAGTTAGAGCAATTAGTAGCTGTGCAAGGATGTCCTCATCTTTAATGAATCTCTGATAGCTGCTGCTTCTCCCAAGACCTCATTAAGGCCTTGCAGATTTGAAGCTAGGAAGAGATTGGCTTTTTGGACTGGAGTCTGTGCGAGTGCTTGCCAGGTGACCGTCCAGTCACACCCCACTAAAACAAGTCACCATTCACAGACAGAGTTAACAAACCAGAGCAGGGGGGTGCCACCAAACGCTGCAGAGAACTGCTTACAGGCGACGTAAGAGGACAGAAGAGCAGTGAGATCTAGAGGCAGGCATTTACCAATACACTGTCAAGCGATGTGCAAAACCCGATTTCTTCCCCTTGTGGGTGCGGTACAAATTTATTTGTGTTACTAGCATAGCTTTATTTTACTCTAGTGTAATAAGAGGCCTTTGCAAAAAGTCCTTTTCTGCTGTCCATCAGGAAACTAGCCTGAGAGCAGGAGTCTGTTCCTGTTCCTTGCGATGACTGCTGGCTTGTCATGCCTGCAGCTTGTGAAAGGCAATAAGCCTTTTCTGGTCGTGGTAATTCTTCAGACAGCATCAGGGCTGAAGGAGATGGGGATACAGGACACCCTGCCTAAAGTTTGTCATGTCAGGTCAGAAAGTGTCCAGTTCAATTTGAAAAACCAAGGGTGAAAAATTTCTGCAACATCCAAAAGTAACAACAGGCCTTGAAAATAACCCATGAAGCTTGTTGTTTCAGAGAGTGGCTGTAGGCCATAGAGAAGAGTGATATTTCAACTGGTCACTGACTTCAAAAGAAAATACACTTTGAGTAGTGCCAATTACAGCACAGAAATTTCATCTCAGTTTTTGATCAGAACATATATTGAAGAAAAAAACCACACATGTTTTTCACTTTATGTCTTCTCTCTGTCTAATATGTAAATAACGTCTGAGAAAACTCGGGGTTTAAAAATTGGATTAGATGTCTGCCTATTCCAGCACATGTATTTTGCAGAACCCTATTTCTCAAACCTTCCGATTTGTTACTTTGGCATGAGTGCTTCACATTTTTGCTCTACCTTTCCGTTCTGAATTGTGGTTTCTCAGCTAAAATACAGCCAGCACAGCAGGGTGACAAATACACAAGAGCCTCTTTGCTGCAGCTTTCTGTGACATACATGAGTAGAAAACTTGATTTACTTGACCAGGCTTGCAGTTGTTTGTTGATGTCCTTTCCTCGTGATTCCTGGCTTAGGGCAAAGTGCTGATACACAGTTTTCTGACCCAATGTCTAGGATACTTCCTATGGTATTCCCATGGATTCTTTCTTCGCCAATGTGCTTTGTTTACACACGTTTTAGGTAACATCATTTTAACTCTCGCTTGCTTCCTTTGACAGTGTTTTCCTTCAACGCTTCTCCTGCAGGCTGCATCATAAATCTTGCATGAGGTGCCTATACCTTTCTCATCACGGCTTTTAATGAGTTCAGCAAGTCGGCAGTCACAGGCACCAGTCTTCTTGTGTTTGCTCACTGCTTTTTCCGCTTCAGTGCAGATGCTGGTTCCTGTTCATTGTTAGCTACAATAAAAATACGTTATTATCTGTCCGCTATAATATTTTTATTACAGGTGTTCCACTCTTTCTTTGCCTTTTTTTCCTCTGTTTTACACTGTCATTTTAGGCACTGGTGATTATCCCATGGCCTGGCTTGATGACATCATCCTTGTCTGCAAGGCTGATGGGAGCTCTCTGATTATATCAATTGTTCTGACGTAATTTCCCAGTTGATGCAGTCTCGGGAAAACACGCAATGCATGGCGCGCTTTGTGTGTGCCCCAATACCTGTTTCCTCTGAAAAGGAAGTAATTTTGGTGCATGTTTTTTGCTCTTAGGCACAAAGCTGCTTTCAAACACAAAAGCCCCCCCAATGCTTCACTGTACTCACCAGGCAGCAGTATATCAAAGCATGCACCAATTTTTGCTAAACATCCCTTTTCTCTGGTGTTCAGTGTGTTCCTGAGCTAATGGGCTAGGGTGTATTGCGGGAAAGCGCGACTGTTGACAATAATTAACAAGTCATTTTAGGCTGGTAATTGACAGTGTAAAGAAGCTGCCTGTGTGATACCTTTTAAATGCAAACCTGCTTTCTCCAGGCTGTGAAGTGGTTTCCACTCTCCAGTGTTGACCTTGGGAGCACAGGGGTGAAGCTGGTGCTCAAAGCAGAGTTCCGGAGTTGTGTGTTACACCAGCATTACCTAGTGATCAAAATACTCCTCCTGCATGTTAGCGGTGAGGCTTTGGCAACTACCAGCATGATATCAAGAAAAGTATCGGAAAGATGTCAGTTTTACCAATCCACTGGGATTGCCAAGGGTATTGTTTTTAATAGGACTATTTTCTTTGTAAGGGCCTCAGCACTTGTATTTGCTTCTCTTTTCAATTTCATGTTTATCAGGTATTTCCATACGCATAGTGTCACTTGGCACTTGAGAATTAAAGGCGGCAATTACAGGCAAATACATAGATAATAGATAGTAAAGCATGTTGTCTCCTGATCTTACCTTTACGCACTGATCTGAGCCTCCTTCTCCTCTTCATGTCAGCTCTTCTCTGGTGTCACTGTTTTCTTTGTTGAGCTTCCAGATTAACCTTCTTGAAAACCGAGTTTTCTTGTGTTGTATGTAAAGCTGTAGCAACACATTTATATAATCTGTCAGTTGAAACAAGGAATAAAAATAGAAATAGTCACACAATCTATTAGTCATTTCTAAAACAAACTACACATCATAGGACAGCATAGTAGGAGAAAAATTCCCTGGACTGTGGAGGGTTCTGGTTTAGCAGTTTTCCCATTGCACTTCCCTTGTGAAAAAAGCACCGAGCGGAGGCGGGTGGGAGAGCGGTAGAAGCAGAGTGGGCTGCTGCACTGCCAGGGAGGGCTGTCCTGCTCCCCTCCCAGCTTCAGCTTGTGCAGTGAATTTTGCCTTTTCCCCAACTACATAAATAACCAGGAGACCCAATTCTAGCTGCTACAATTGACACACACCTGGATTTTTTCCAGAAAAATAGTTAAACTCTAGTGTAATCTAATATGACTTTCAAACTATCGTAAGCAGCTTATTCTTTTTCTCCTATGACAGTGCTTCTAAGTCATACGGATTTTACAGATAGGATTTCAAGCCATAAAGAATGGAGCAATCTGTACTAAGATAACTGGAACCATTTAATTTGCCGAGTTTATCAAAAGCCTTTGGTCTGCACAGAATGCAGATAATATTTAGTGAAAAATAGGAACCTGTAAGGGGCTGGTTCTGAATTAGTTTTCTGATGATGCGTTAACTGGAATATTATAGAGACCTTTGCTTGTATTAATTAAAGTGGCGAATGAGAACAGATTAGTTCTGATTCAAATGCATTACTGCTGCAAAGTCCATCAGAAGATAATAGTGGGCAACCTTTTGTGGGTCATAAATAAAATGGGAGTACATGACTCAGTTTCCTAAGTCCCTCTCCAAAACGAGGTGAAAAAAAAATCAGGGCTTATGGGAGAAGGTCAGTTTAAGCCTTAAGCTCATATGCCAAAGTTCTTAGGCACCCAAAGCGGAGCATTATTAAAGTTCTTAATTGTAAAGCCAAATTTTCTATTTCAAAATTTCTGGCTCTTTGTACACAGTAGCTGCATTTTGAGCCTAATTTCTAAGGAGGAAGGGAGTTAGTTGGTGGGCCAGAAATCAGTCTTTACACAGAAGCTGGTGGCCATGACCTGATTACATCAGTAATGGATAGAAAGAGGACCGGTTCCAACCACTATTGTCTATGGTGGCTGATTCCCAAGGTCTGCTTTATCAGAGCTGAAGAAAAATGAGAACAAATATGATGTGTGTATGTATGTGTACACACACAGAAAAATATAAAAGAAATGTCAAAGATCTGAGCTTTTTCTAAATGGCCAAAAAGCCAATATCCCTTGACAATGTGAAAATATTGTTTTGGCTAAAAGTGTATCCTACTTTAGGAGAAAACAAAGTAAGGAATTAGAAATATAGAATGCAAAAAGTGGAGGGGAAATGAAACAGCATAAAAGTTTTGAAATGCAAAAGAGGAGCAGAAAAGATCAAGAATATCACCATCATTCTGCAAGAACAGGGAATTTGCGTAGTGACATTCCAAAAAATGGACTAGTTCTTGTTTTGTAGAGAAAGGCAAGAAAAATCTTAGGAAGAAAATTTCTGACAGAGAGAACTGAAGAATAAGAGTGTAATTAATGTGGTCAGACAAACCTGATTTCAGCCTCTGAGGTAAATTTACTTTTTGACTGAGATGTATATTTTTATCACTTAGCATTGCAACATCGAACCTGTAAAGTGCACTTCAGTGAATGATGAACTGGCTAAATGGTAGGCGCAGTTTCTCAATAATCTGAGAGTAAGCATGAAAAATGGGATAACACAGTGACTGGTAGAATATTAAATAACAGGATGAGCAGGGTATCAGAGATATCTGAGCCACTTCTTAAACTGATGAACTGATTCATTTAAAGAATATACACCTTTAGGAACGAGGATTGCCAGCTACGTGTATGGAAATGGGTGCTGTGCCTATTTCTGAGTATGACAGGAAACTAAGTATTCCATGTGCAACTCTCAATATGTATTCAGCACCGGGAAAACAAATCCAAAGATGGCTAAAGTAGGCATAATAAATAGGAAAAAATGGATGATACTGTTTTCTATAGCTTTGGTGTATTTGTATTGCAGGAGATGATCTGTTCGTGGTTAAAAAAGGAGATAAGAAAAAAAAAAAGCAGCAGTTAGGAAACAGCAGAGTGTGGTAAAAATTCCCAAATCATTTGAGGGTTAGAGATAATGCCTTCCATGGAGAGGCTTAAGGAGCTCAATCTGTTTAGTTTGTCAGGAAGAGGCTTGAGGGGCAACTTGATTACAACATATAAATAGTTTAATGGGTTCTAACGGGCTCTTTAATGTAGTGGAGAAAGGCATAAGGAGGATCACCAGCTGGAAGCTGCAGCCAGATGAGTGCAAATAGTAAGACAGGAATGTTTAACAGTGACAGTGATTTATAATTGGAACAATATATCAAAGAAAGTGATATATTCTGCTGAAGTACCAGTTTCTTTACTGACTGCCTTTCAGCATAACGTGCCTTAGTCTGACAAAAAGTCACTGGATTCAGTTCTGGAGCATTTAATAAGCAGACCTGGCTACAAGATCTGCTTGTTTCCCTTCTGGCCCTCTATTTACATCTTTCTAGAATAGATACTCTTGTATATTGAGTAAAGAAGACTAGAAACTTCACTATTTGTGTATAATGGTGAACTCCAGCACATGCTATTATTGTATAATAAATTGAACTGACTGAATTATGGGTTTATTTTCAAAAAATTTGTAAAGTTAAAGAAATTTCTGAAGCTTCCTTTAAATATGCTTTTGATAAATTCCTTCCCCCTCTCCTCAAAACAGGGCATCTTCTGACAATGTATACTTAGGTTTTTGTAAAAAGTATTTTTCAGAGCAAAGACATTGAAGAGGGTTTTGAGTGATGCCTTGAAGAATCTCAGACAGCTCCTGATGCACGTGTGCCATATGGCAAAAGATATTTGTAGTATATTAGTTCTCACATTTCATTTTGGGGATTTCTATCTTCTGAAAGGCCCTACATTTTCAACCCCAAAGCCAGGTTACCAAAGTCATGTGTGCTTTTGCAGAGCAGCTGCATTGAATTAGCAATACTGTAGGTTTTCCAGTCCTGACCACAATAAACCATCCATTGCACTGAGACTATTTTTACAGCCCCAGACCCATTCACTGTCTACTGCAGAAACTGGCAAGGCAGGCAATAATTCATGATAATTGTGATAAATTTCTGTGTCAGTATTTTAAAATAAGTGGTCTCAAACAATGTGCTACATCTTACATAAACCACACATGGTGCATGTAGATGGGGAGCTAGACCTTGCCGCAGGCTGGGAGCTCTCTACTGGCGCTTGCAGTCCCTTCCCCTCCCTTGCCTTCGCTATCTCTCAGGAGCATTACAGCACTGCAGTGTGTAGGCTTCACATCACAGTAAATGCTAACTTTTTCTACCAACGCTGTGAAAAGAGAATGCCTGTCACCATAAATACATTGAAAAATTACTCATCTGAACCAGCAACACTGGGGTCAAAGGCTCCATATCCCTGTCCTGAGTTAGTTCGATGCAAAACGCGTTTGCCAAAGCACACATGTGAATGTGGGGAGGGTCAGTCCACAAGTTGAAGTCAATCCAAAAATGAATTTTATTTCTGTTCAGAAAAGCATGAAATCCATTTTTGTAAACTAGACATATATTAATTTCCCAGCCATTCATCTCACCCAAATTTGAAGCCAAAATCCACCCCCAGATGTGAACATGCAAACACTGTTCCTGGATAAACCAGTGTCAGAGACACATGTGCTTAAAGGCTGAAAAGGATCTTTTCTGAATAGTCTTGGGGTGTGCTCTTGAAACTTGTTAGTGTTTCATTGCAAGGCTCACTTTGGTAGATGGAGATTAGCCTGTTTGCGAAGCACAGTACTGAACTTGCTAAGACTGATTAGGGTATTTAAATAAACAAGGAAGAGTGTACAGCTTTATGGAGTTTGAATATTATGCAGAGTCTTCGTGCTAAGGAAATTAATGGAGAATAGATAGCTTGTGCATGAAAATGTGTGTTAAAGCAAATATAGGTCCATGAAGTACATGTTTACGGAGGTTGCAGGAAAAATCTCGAAATAATATCTTGCCCTGCAGAAAAGATTTGTGGCAAAACTGTGTAGCAAAGTGATCTACTCAATCTGATTTATGAGTGCTTTTCTTCTTTAAAAAAGCAATCAAACAAACTGTGAATGTGATTAGAATCAAAACAAATGCTAAAAGGGCAAATATTTATATGGGCTTCAAGTCAGAATTTTAGCTGTGATGAGGCCAAAATGAACACAATCCAAGAGCCAGAAATCTCTGATTGTATTTAGAACAATAGTTTTAAACAAAATAATCTGATCTATTTACTGTATGAAAACCCACAGAGTATACCAGTGCCAACATTTTATGCTTGAAGAGACAGTGTGCTTTCACAGTGCTAAATAATAGGGAGTTTTTCAGAAACATCCTAATAGTGAAAATGAGGACACAGAACTGTCCCTCTGCAGGCAGAGGAAAGAACTCGGCAGTATTTATGATGAATCAACCACAGATGAACTCTATAAACCAAGCAGCTATAGCTGTGTTTGCGAGTGCAGAAGATGGCTCCCTGTGTGCATTAGGCACCTCTCCCATGCAATCACGTCTTTAGATGAAAGATTTTGAGGATGAGGTAGAGTTCTTTAGTTCTTCCCATGCGCAATCTTTCTCTTTCTTGGACCACGACCGTGGAGTGATACAGCATGCGATGCAGAGAAGTGACTGAGGTGCAGCTGTTGAAGTACAAATAGTCAAAACAAGAAAGCAGGAAAGCCAGTTTTGTCAGCAAAGTAGCTAAACATTGGTTTGAACCCGATTGAACCCACAAAGAGCACTCATGCTGAGTGGTGATCCTTCTCCTTTTAATCTTCCTTAGGTTAGGCTGGCTAGGGGCTGTCAGTGCTGGGACTTCCCCCAGCACACGAGTCTGCCTTGGCGAAGGCGCAAGAGGAGATGTTGGGCTCTTTCACCTTCAAGTGCAGCCCTGACAGCCCCTGCAGCTGTCCCCTGTCTCTCCAGCTGCAAAGCAGCATCTCTGGCTGAGCTCCCGCAGCTTTAAACGCATCTCTGATACGTGTTTGTTTAAGCTTCTCTTTAAACACCACAACATTTCTTTCCTGAGTAATTTCTCAAGGGCTTTGCTATTCTTGCTGTTAGAAACATTTTTTTTTTAAATTTTTTTTTGTTGTTTTAAAGTGTGAAAGAAATGGTTGAAATTGAGGAAAGTGGCCAAAGGTAGCTTCTGACATAATTTTTCTCTTGATGTATTCGCAGCTTGTTTGATATGACAACACAGACATATCATTCCAGGATTTGGGGGTTACTCCCTAACAATCTCAGGCCAGCAAAAAAAGGCAGTTTCAGAGCAGAAATAGCCTATCCTTGGCTCAGGTTTCCTGACCTGTGTCTGAACCATTACAAATCAAAACTCTCATGCTCCTGATGCACAGACACATAATAAACCACAAATAGCAACATGCAGGAGTTTTCTTACTGTCTGGGAAAAAAAAATGCCACAATGCCCTCAGTGGTTTGGGACTTTTTTCTTAGTTCTGCCTCATGATAAAGGCCTTGTACATTAAAACTGACACATAAGTCTGAGGTAACTTTTCATCCACAGTTTTCTTCTTGTAGACTATGGCAGCATTTTCAGGCTGAGCAGTGATCTCTTGCCAGAAAAGCAGCCAAAGGTAGGCTTATGCTCTCATGGCTTGTCTGTTCCTATTTTCCACCAGTTGCTTGAGACTGAAATAAAAATACTGACCACCCAACTTGAATGTTTCTGGGACTGGTGTGCCTTTAAATAATAACACTAAGAGCACTTTATGTAAACCACAGAGTTTAGTAACTGCCTTTTTTTTTTTTTTTCAACCACAATGTATAAAACGTTTTGACCTCACAATATCCTCTACCAGCATCCGGTTTCATCATTCAAATTATCTCATATTATTTTTGGAAAAAAAAAAAAAAAGAAAGACATTTTAAGCACAGGTCTGAAAAGGCTGGGAGTGCCCTACAGGTAACTTCAGGTCTAAATAATTTATTTGGGTCTGCTCAAGCTCAGCAGATTG
Source organism: Xenus cinereus (assembly GCA_025774025.1). NCBI lineage: Eukaryota > Metazoa > Chordata > Aves > Charadriiformes > Scolopacidae > Xenus > Xenus cinereus. The sequence continues at coordinate 8,313,693 of JAOXJK010000002.1, read as the reverse complement.
TTCTTATGCACAACATGGTGCCAGGATGTACTGTTCCACGCAGTTTTTCTATGAACTGTGTGCAGGGAGAGGTGGTTAAGAAAAGTCTTACGGTTAGCTGGGTATCGGTGTGCCCTCAGTGGGCAGATAGTACCAAGGACGTCACTGCATGCCAGGTGATGCCAATTTGTACACTGTGGTCCCCTTCTCCCTTCCTGAGTGCCTCCAGGAGCTGCAGAGCAGTGGGGCTAACGTTTGCCACGCACATGCTTTTCCCCCCAGGCAGTGAGGTGTGTGCAGGAGGAAGTGTTGAGGGTTTATATGTAAGATATCTTTGCAAGTAGAATTTAAGATGATGAGGTTGCTAGGAAGCTCTTGGCAAAGGCAATGTGAGTGCTGGGGGCAGAGCTGGCAGTGTGTGTGTGTTGGGAGGACTCGCTGCAGGGCTCCTTGCCTGCCGGAGTGTCACCACTGCGTCTGTGAGCTCTCCTGTCCCACCGCTGAGGAGGATTTCCAGGCAGAGGGGTTGGCCATTGATACGGTGTGATAGAGAAACTTGTATATATTGGTACCTGAAGGGTCCTGGTAACACTGCTGAGCATGCTAAATGTCTTTCAAACCCTTCAGGGCTATATAAATGTAGTAGACTGGTGTGGAAAAATTCTTATCTGTGCTTACTGCATAGGTCTAATTCTTCTCCCTTAGAGCCAGTGAGATCTCTGATTCCAGTAGGAGCAGGACAGGACACTTTATTTTTGAGGAAGGTATTTCTTTGTGATACATAGTGCTTGTGGAATAATACTGCGTTGACCCGCTTTTTTTGAGAAAAAAAATAGTATGTTTTACCTTTATTCATTTGCTCTGAAAATACTTTTGCTTGACCTTAGCCAGGCACAATAACTGAAACCTCCCAAGTCCTTCTGCCTTTGTACTAATTTTTGCCCTTGACGTGGACTTGGACGTGGGTGATTCCCTTTGAGCTCACACACTGTGACTGTCCTTACGCAGCGGCTGGGATTCTTTCAGCTACCAACTTTTCTTTCCTCTTTCTTAGCTATGGGGATTGTGTATCCTTTTGTCTCTATCCTGTCACAACAGCACGGAGCTGAGGTCAGATTTTACATCTGAATGCTTTCCTTAAACAACTGGATACTATTTTCCCTCCCGATTCCACAAATTGGTATAATAAACTTTATCAAGCACTATACAATGATTGCCTTTTAAATAGCAAAATGTTTTTTCTGGCTCCTGTATGTGTTACTCCTGGTGACTCAAAGGTCTGTGAAGTTGCTTCCCCTGCCAGGCTCGCTCTGGGCGGGATGCTTTCGCAGCCAGCAGTTGGGATGCAGGCGAACAGACGTGCTGTTTTCCAAGGCAAGCACCCATTTGTTAGTGCGAGCTGCTCGCCCTCTCCTCTCCGCGGGAGCTCTTCCCCATTGAACTTTTGAACCACCAAAGCAAATCGAATTCGTGTAGCTCTACAAAATGGAAACTAGCGTTTGGGCTGCACGAAGGAAGTGTTCCAGCTTCAGCGCAGTTGCCCGGGGAAGCAAAGCCAACACAGAAGCAGATTGTCCTCAATGACTAAAGAATAAGGGCCTGTTAGACAAGTTATATCTCTCAAGTTTGTAGTATTTTTCTTGTGTCATCTCTTAGGCATGACTGCGTATGTAAGATGATAATTTTTTTGCAAGATTTTTCCTGTTTGACTGTGCTGAAATCTGTGCAGTACCTGCTAATATGGTTTCCAGGACTGGTGAGAGAGTGGGAACCAGTGCCAGAAATAATAGCCCTAAGTTTATAAAGGCCATACATACTTTCAAGCCTGTGACAAAGGAGTGTGCCAGTTCTTACAAATGGAACTCCTCTAGACCTCTCTGCTTCTCAGGCTTCCTACACACCACCTCCCCCAAGGCAAAGCACGTATGTGCTATCCCACAAGCCAAGTAGTTCCTCTAGATACATCAGGCCATATGTGGGGGCACATTCAGTAGCCACAGAGAGGGGGATCTCGGAGCCCCCACAGGGCCTGACAGGCAGGGCATCCATGGGCTCCCAGGGTAGCTCTTTTCCTCCCCCAAGAGTCCAAGCAGCAGATGTGGCTGAGCAGAGGAGGACAGGAGCAGCAGCACTGCACCCAGCAGCCAACAGCAAGTCCGTGGCAATGCCGGCAGAGGTGGGGAGGGAGGATTCGTACAAGCACACTCTAGTCCTGACAGGTTGAGTTTGGTGAAAAATGGAGGCAGGAAATAAAAAACGTTTCTCTTTAAGCCTGCAAGTAATACTTGAAGAAATTGATTAATCTGTTATTGTTGAAAGTAGTTCTTAAAAATGTTGCCATGAAACTAGCTGCGCTTTGGTGTACTTTTCAAACCTACCACCTCCCTAAAATGAGTTTAGAATGACCACACCTGCCCTCAGGAATGCTGTGTAACTGGAGTCAAAGTTCAAAATAAATCCTAACCAGAGGCATTTCCACAGCCAAGGTGAACTGTGTATTGCAGTAAAAAATACTTCTTAGCCGATCTTTGGTGGATTTCTTTTACAGTAATACATTAGCTCACATCTTGTTGGATTTCAAATCTGTCTTCTTCAAAACAATGTCCTTAAACTTGAGAGGACAGCACTGATTCAAGTGGGCTTATCTAAAACGCCTTCATCTTTCACGCAAAGATGCTTACAAGCTTATACAACAGCAGTGAGTCATTCACACAGGACCATGTTTTTATTCACATAGCAAAAGTAAAACTGGTGTTCTCTGCTCCGGGTTCCAGCATTGCTAATATGCAGGACACACATAATAGACATGCTTTATGCCCAGGAAAAAATGCATTATTAGCAGGTGATGACAACTCCATAGCGGACAATCATTCTGTCATTCATTAGTATTAACTTATTTCTCATGTTCATTTCCCTTGTTTCCAAGTGGAAATAAATGTGAATGATATTTCTGTACTTGGGAGTAGGAAAGTGGGGCTGCTACTTGGGAGTAGGAAAAGTCAAAGGTGCTAAAACTAAAAGCCCCTCTCATAGGTTAGAGGTGATAGACTGTGCGTTTGTTCTTTATCCGTAATACTATGTTAATTAATCCTGTTAAGGATAGCATATGATTTATACAAGCTTTAACAAGTGAGTATCGGTCTATCTTTTTCACTGAGGGCATGATTCAGCAGGTCCTTTTTGCATTTGCCTGACTGTAAGAATGCACTAATCTCATGGAAATTAGCTGTAATGCGTCGCTGAAGTGAGGTATTGGGGCTGGGTCAAACCTGTGAAAATGAGCAAAGTTGTTAAGTAAAATCAACAGCTTTCACTGCAACTGGGGTTCTTCTGTATTTGAGTGTATAAATTTCAGGTATGTAGCGAAGGTCACCCATCTAGGTGGAGCTGGTCACTGGAGAGGATTCCAAGATTAAGATGGAGTGAGGTGCCTGTCCTGCTGCATTGACTGTAGAGGGAGCCTAGATAGTTGTAGAACTAAATCTCTAATGTGTACATGTCTATACATGGCCAGTGAGGTGAATCCTACCTAATTTTTCACTCTGGTGATCAGCACACGTCAGTTGTATAATCAGAGCATATTGTTTAAAAATAAAGAAACCAAAAAAATGCCCTAGAAGAAAAAGGCACGTAAAGCAAAGGATATATGGCAGAACAGTATGTGGCCTTTGTTTTTTGACCAGGTCTTTCTTGGTTTCAACTGATGATCAACACCACAGGATAAATTAGCTTTTATTTTTAAATTATTTTTAAATATCTAGAAATAGCACATCGTGTTTAAGTCCAGTAAGTGACCGTGTTATAAAACCCTTGAGAGCAAGGACATTCACATTTAATGATTTTTGCAGGGCACTAACTTATTTCATTGTGTTCAAGTGGAAATCTCCACACAGGACAAACTTGAAGACAACATAAAAGAAATGTGTCCTATGCCCATATAGTTGCTTAATCACCTTTCTGGAATTATTCTGGGTTTGTACTGAATGATGCTTGGACCTACAGATCCACTGTGCGTTATAGCAGATTGACTGCAGACAAACCAGAAAATGTGTGCTAAAATTTGATACACAAATCAATAAATCATGTGACCCTTTAAATATAATGAAAGTAAAGGCTTGTATTGATCTACTTCAACTCCGATTAGAGTTGCATGGTATTCTCTTTGGAAAAAAAGCAGAATAGCTGCTGCTAAGTGAATTGTAGGGATCAGATATTACATAGCTACCTCCCATTGTATTCAGACAGAGGAGCCAAAACAAGCAGGGAGCCGTAGGACTTTACCACCTTCTATAAAATGGTGTCTGTTTGAAAACTGGGGTTTACAGTGTATTTTCTACAGCTCAAGTGTTCATTGCACTTTTAATTGGTAAGAAAACGGAAAAAAACCATAGAAGGGAATCCCACCTCTCAGCTGAAGAAACATTGGCACACTTTGTGGGTTTTTTTGATGTTTTGATTTTTGAGAAACTTGCTAAGTACACAATAACAGGGCCTATGGTGCCAACATATTCTGAGGAGAAGTAAAACTCTTCACAAGGTAACATCTATCTTCACTTTTCTGTGACATTTAATTTTTAAAATAAGGTATCTAAATGCTTTGCATACTTACATGCTCTAATTTGCTGAAATGTGGTGCTCTTTTTGGCTCTGGATGCTAGCTGTACCTGCTCTCTGCAGCGTTCCTTCACCCTTCCCTGTGCAGGAGAGCCAGTGTAGGTAAGGCACCTTGCTCCAGCTCAAAGGCTTGTCAAGTGTCAGGATATCCAGAAAGGCAGAAAGTCTGAAATCCTCTTTGGCTTCTTTTGCAGCTTGTTAATTCATTCATACTTAATTTTTGTTTGTGACTTTGGCTTGAACATGGTATATAACCAGATTTTCTGGGTTGGGAACACTTTATCATCAAAGCTTCCAATTGGCACGGTGTTATTTTGTCCTTGACTTTAGGTTTCTGTTTGGTTGTCCTCCTAGGGCTTGCGCAAGGTGGTGTTTTCCAAAGTGATGTTACAAAGAGGAGTGTGGAACAGAGAGAAGCCAGCTGTCAGACTTGTAGGGCACGTAACATATCCCCTGTGTGAGAAGGGTCTCTGGAGCTGGGGGTGCAGGGCAAAACGCAAACCCTCTCTGCATGCTTACTAGGGAAATTCTGCACTTGCTGTATCCCAAAGAGTCTGCCTACGTGCGTTTACACATCAAAATGGTTATCTAATATTTAGGACAAGGATAGGGACCAAGAATAAACAAAAGCTGGTGAAAAAAAGGGAGAAGAGTGAGCAGTGTTTTTTTCCCTCTTCATTTTCTCTTTCCTGTAAAGTAATAAACCATAGGTATGGAAGTGAGTGCTGCTCTGCACTTTATAAATAGGCTGAGGTAGCAAGGTACGCCACTACATGCGAGACCATAACATAGATTCCAGGGGCATCCCATCAACTATTTTTCCATGGCCTGTTCTTGTGATTACCAGTATTCCTCAAAAATGGAAGACTGTGCCTCTTCCCCCAGGCCAAACTTCTCCAAATTTCTTTTAAGACCTTATGCAAAGAACATGGGGCAAGTCTGTAAGACAAGAGTTGTGGGTAGAAATCAGGTGAATAACAAAGCAGATCTGGCTATAGGTTCAGAACCCCCCTCGCCCTTTTACTTTGGAAGAAAAAAGCTACCAGAAACAAGCATCTCTCTTGAGTATATTACCTGACCCTGAAGAAGATTAAGTGTTGCTTTCCTCTAGCATTGGATAAAGTAAGTTGCTACAACAAACTAAGCCTATCCCTACTTCACCTGTGTGTTTTTCCTCAGGACTTTATCTCACCCCTTCTCTCGCTGTAAATTTAGAGAGACAGACAAATTACTATCACATGTAGCACTCACTGCCTGGGCTGCGCCAAGGGCCTTAGACTCTCTCTTAGCCCTGGTCTGTCAGATAAATTCTTCCTGTGTTAATCATTAGGCAGTACCATAGTTCAGCACAAAGGGCTGCTTTGGGTCATCTGTGGTGCCACCATCGTATCTTGCTCTTGTTGATTCCAGTGGAAGCTCTAATTTCATATTACATGTTATTAAAGGGTATCAGGTCATCCTTTACACGCAAGCTTTCCACAAGTAAATCTGTATATTCTTCAGGAGCAAAAGCCTCATTTTCATGCCATTCCCCAGCAAAACTGCTTTCCTGATGTGGTGCAGGAGTACTGATAAGCATTTGTAAGGATGGTAACATACATTGGTATAATTTATTGGGTTATTTGGAGCTTGAAATGAAGGAGTATGCATGAAAGTGGGGCACCAGCGACTAATGCTTCTGACTGACATTTATACAGCAAAACATTTTGGCATTTACTTTAGGAATGGAGTGTGTGGATAGGTCTCTTCTCTGTCCCTGAGAGTAGGTGAGGAATGCTGTACTGTTCATTCACCACTTCAAATTTTTCTCTTAATCCTCTAAGAAAGGTGGGCAAGTCAATTAATAAAAGTTGCACATTTTCTTTCCCTTATCAGAGGGAATTTTGTGTGCTGTATCTCCAAATGTACTAGAAAATCCGTGCTTTTTAAATGTTACTCATTCTTTGTTTATTACTGAATTCTTTCTTACACTGATTAAGAAGTACTGGCTGCCCACAAAAGATTAAGAATCCATACGGATCACTTATCCAAGCTCAAATCTTGTATACAATTAAAATCCTCCTGCAATTTTAGCTATGCTTTGAAATTTAAATGGATTTAGAGAAAAGCTCCTTAAGGATGTTGCAACTAGTTAGATATTTTATTGTGTGTAAATTGTACATACATGCTTACAGACAGATATGCATAATGTGATGCTGTAGTTTGCTTTATCAGAGTCATAGGTGAATTTACAGAAGTCTCCAGTTCCAAACCAGCAGCAAGTTACACAGGACCTCTCCCTCTGCTGCAGATAAAATCTGTATTTTAGCCTTGTTCTTGAAAAACCACAGATAATCAGTGTTAGTCTAAACTCATGTATGGAGGGTATCTTTCATGTCTAATAGCCTTCAGAGCAGCACGTTGGATTTAAGAGGTGGAATGCTACTGAAATTCAATAGGAACTGGGCAGCTAGCTCTTTCAGACCCCTTGGAAAATCCCTGTCCAAATGTGGAGGAATAAGACATCTGCAAAACAGATTAAAAAATAACTTGGAACAACTTTTATGGACATCTGAATCTGAAGTATTTTTAAGGCCCTTCCTGTCCCAACTCTCTCCTCTCGTTCAGTGCTAAACGCATCCTCAGTTCTGTGGAGCAAGATGCTGTGCTTTAAAAGCCATCACATTTTAATGCATAGAAAAGCTGGTTTGTTTTTTTTTTTTTTTCTTTTGGCCCAGGATTGAAACTAACTTCTCTTGGGCTTTGAAGCAGAGTTAGTTCTCAAGAAAAGGTCTATATTTTAATGTACACAGCAGACTGGAAATGCCAGCTGTCTGAACCTGTTCAACAGCATAAAACTTCAGAATAAGTCCCGAGACAGAATGGTTACTGGCCAGAGAGTAGAAAGGGTAATTAAAGGTGTTTAATAGGTGCATTTATCAAATAGCTCCATGGCTTATCACATAGTTCTACAGTTTATCACAGGAATATCACTTCCAGGCATTCCTGGCTGTATGCAAAACATGCATGCTAGCCCTGGCTTTTTTCTGCTCAAATATAATGTTCCATGGGAACAGCAAAATCTGTAAAAGTCAGAGATCAAAACTGAATGTTATTTCCAAAATACCAGTGATACACAGAATGCTGTCATGGAAACCTTCCTTACAGAGCCTTTAGCATAATCGGCAGTCATCCCACACTACGCTGCAGAAGTATTCATCTGTCATCACACCAGACTATGTAGTCTATAAATTGTAGTCACACTAAAAATGCAGATTTTCCTTGTATGACACTGCTTTTCATGGACAAATGGTGCAGCCTGCTTTTTCATGCCTGAATATCTGGCTATATATTGCAAAGGTATGTGGGATCAGATGGACTTTACTTCCTTAAGAAAACTGGAATTTCCTCTTTCCTCTGAAGCCCATGTTGATATCAAAAGCTATTGTGGTTTCATGAACACTTTTTAGCTTGCTTCTGACTTGAGGTAGAACTCCTACTTGGTCATGTCCCATCAAAATCAACATTTCATTGCTACTGGTGCTTCTGCTTATCCTTCACAAAATCCTTGTGGTTATTACTTACATTTTCTGAGGTCATTTATCTTTTTCCAGACCATAACTAGAGACACCATACCGAATTTCCACACAATAAGTCAAGCAACAATAAGAGACCACAAAGAGACCACATGAGAGACCACAAAGGTATTCAAATAAGTAAGCTAGGAGAATGCAAGTATCAGCTTCTTTTGGACTTGGTATATTTAAGTGCAGGGGACAATATATTCAGGCATGTGTCATGGTATGGTTTTAGTTGCATCTTTAATTATCAGGTAGAATAGAAAGGCTGAATCAGGCCACTTGGAATTTATTACGGGGAGGAAAGAGGGAAATCATTGATATTTTCTTGGTTTGGGCTTAGATTGTTCCCAGTAGCTGATTCCTACAATATGCAAGTGAATTTTTTTCTATGTCTTTTAGTGCAGGTGGTTCGGTGCCTAAAGGGCATTAATGAATATTTAAACAGATTGCACTAACCAGAACGTAAGTTAAAAACAAACCCAAAACCCCTCAAAATTTCCATGATGGAATTATAGTGATTCATAAGCCTCAGTTATCATAAACATGATAACTAAAAGAAAAATAGAAAGATATATGCTCCTCTATGCCCTTATCGGCACTGGAATTAATCTCTTGTTCCCCTTACAGGAATTGTATCTTCGTAGGCAGTCCCAGGAAATGTTACAAGTCATTCTAACCTAAAACCTTATTAAGATTGTCCATTATTTTATGTCTATCTCTAAATAAATAGCCAAGAGAATGTCAAATACCTCCTTTCTCATGCTGCATGTTTGAAATTAAGTGTTAGAAATTAAGTCATATAAACGATACTGTTTGGTGTAGGACTTTTCTAGGTCTCACTACACAGTAAATAAAATTACAAGAAAACAATCAGATGGACTACACAAAAACAATGATCATATAAATCCTGGCACAAATAAGAAGCTGACAGGAATTAGTTCTCTGCGAGTTGGGCTCCGAAGAATAAAGAACTAAGAGTAGGAGATAATGGGCTTGGGGAATTTCACAGAAGTTAATGGTGCTTGTAGCACTGTGTGGTATCAACTTTGCTCTGTGGCCTCTTATAAAAAAAGACTGTCACATGGCCACAGGAGGAACAAGAAGGGAGACGCCATCTGTGCATTGTGGGGTAGGGGGGAACACAAAAAAGTCTTCTTTTCACTTTGGTTTTTCGTCTGACATAGCATTTGTGACTCTGACTCTTCCCTTGTCTACCAGATCTGTTTTTCAGATGAGTGAATATTAGTAAGTTTTATGCCAAAGATGTTAGGGGATAGGTTTCCCTTGTGTTTCTATATAAGATGGACTAAGTCAGTCTTAAGAAAAACAAAACTCTTAATTTACTTTCAGGCTGAATAGATGTATCTGCTGTGCTCTTACTCCATACTGTCTTGCTCACTCCCCAGCAAAAGCATTTTTGATTACTCAGCTTGGAAGATCTCTCTATACTGACTGACCACTAACCCTAATTCTCAATTTCTGTTTTAATTATGTTGTGGTAGTTGCAACAAAATGAGATTTAAAATAATGTGGAGTAAGTTGTATGAGTTTTCCCTGCCAGATTTTAGGAGGCTTCCCTCATCATATCAGAGAGAATACTCATCCTGTCTGACTTAGAGCTGTACATGGACTGTATTGGGAAAGAAAGTCTCCTTCTCAGATCTTTTTCCC
>JAOXJK010000002.1:8278902-8303857 GCA_025774025.1 Xenus cinereus | reverse complement strand
GATCCCAAATAAGAGTTTCTGACTTTCTATTCAATATTGAAATTGCTCAGAAGCTCCAGTAATTTTTGAAAGAGGTCTTCTGCCTTCTGCTTTCATTTCCTCCCTTTTAATAGGGAACTCTTTGTTTCTGTGTCTTAAAGTGAAGAAAAGTACACTTCATTAAGCCTGCAATTGTTTAGAACTCAGAAGTGTAGATTGATTAGCAAATACTCTACAATAGCTCTTATAATGGAGAGCTTTAAATAAATGGGTTTGAAACTATTCTTACAGTTTCTAGTGCTTTTTATACAGTCTAAACATGCTGTGTACACTATTCTTTGACTCTGCTGTGTTCCTGGAGGGGAATGAATCGGAATATTCTGAATGCCTTATGTAACGTATTTAGAGAACTTTTTTGTTTGTATCTTTGTTTGAATTTCTTGGACGGAATTAATTAATGGCAAAGTATAAAGGCTAACTTTGAAATCCAAGCTGACTTATACACTAGAGCTCAATTTGTATTCTACATCAAGGAAATGTTTGGATTTGAAAGAAGGACACCATTATCAAAAAGATTTCTGTAGATGGCTCTGTTCTTCAGAGCGCCATCTCTTTGCCACAGAAGTGCGGTTTTAACATTTGGGTAATTCAAAAGGAATTTGATTTTTTTTATCAGAGCACATATTTAATTCCTTATTAAAAATTAAATGCAGAACAGGAAATAGTAACTGATTTAGGATAGAAAAAAAAAGTTGTATTTGTTTAAAACAATGTTAACTTGAGAGGAAAGATAGAGAGAATAATGTCTGCAGCCTGTGCTTTTACGGTCCTGTAGAAATCTAGTGGGGTAACAACAGCTTTTAGCAAAGAGAAAGATTAATTTTCTTTTCATATCCATATTTGCTTTGCAATTTTGCAACTATGTTCCTTTGTACAGTAGTACATTACTGCAGTAAAATGTAAGGATTAGCTTCTCAGTGGGTATAAATTTGTCTAGCTTCATTGAAGACAGTAGAATAAAGACAATTTACATCAGTTTCCAAAGAGTTTGATCAGCTGATCATTGCGGCAGTGGGGAAGTTGGCAGGAGAATTCTGCCTTTTGTCTTTGCAGAAAAGGGGTTATTCATGAAACGCCACGTTCCACTTTACAGACAACTTAAGCACCATCTTACAGTATGTTAGCACGTGAGCTTCACCCCTCTGCCTGCCCCGTTGTGGGACAGGCAAAGGAAAGTAGGTGGAGGTCCTGCTTGCACACCGATGCTTTCCTAGATTTCATGTTCTACGTTCAGGAAGGGCTTTCCTTGCAATTAAAGCAACTCTGCCTAAGTGATAACAGAGGAAATGGAAAAAAAAAAAAAACACACCATCATTTGGGGCTATAAAACATATACCAGCTTCTGTTAAAGCTACTGGAATTTCCCCAGAGTATACTGTAGGAGAGACATTAGCTCTTGGTCTGTACATGGCGGGGCATGAGGAAAGTTTGACATCCAGTATTTACAGAAGACTAGACCAGTACCTGTGTTACTGCTGTAGGAAGAAGAATGCTCAGCAAGGAAAGCCAGGGGGTTTCAGGTCCATGCATTAAGTTCAGGAAGTACAGGGGAATTTTTTCCAGTCTAGAGTTTCCAGAGAACTCAAAGCTTGCTGATTTTTTTCTGATCTATTTCTTGTGTTCTCAGGCCTTGAAGTTTGTGCGGTCACTTAGATCCGTGCAAAGTCAGCGCAATGCTCTGGTAGCTCATATACAGTGCCTAGCAGTAGGGTATTAAGACTTCTAGGTAGATGAAAGATCTTGTCTTTATGCTTTCCAGGATTATCCTCCCTGTCAAAGAGAGATTAGACAGGAGGGAGTAGAGTGTTGATAACATCTTTTATGCTTTTGAATATTTGTAGGCTAGAGAGAAAATTGGTTGAGATGGTCTTTTTTGCTTTTAAAATATTTTTTCTCCTCACAGTAGTAACTATCTTTTTTTCTTCTCAAACATTATGTATTTTCTGCCTCATTTATCTCTGTTGCGCCTTGGCATGCCATGAGAAATGTTAAACACTGTCCAGTCCGTGTCTTCAGAAACAATGGAGCATTAAAGACAATTTGGTAGCATCAAACTCTGCATGAGAGTATTTATCGCAGTCCCATCACATTCCCTTGTCCTGTTTCTCTGTTTCTCCTATTTCTCTTTCTACCGGCAAACTTCCATATTCTTAGAAGAGATAGGGAATTAGGATACGGACAGTAGCTGGTGCACAGAAAGTAACCCAGCTTCTCTGGCCTATTTGACACTGGTTGATCATGGATTTCCTCCAGAGCTGTCGAGAGCCCTGTGAGACAAGCCCGTGTTTATACTCCTGCAGTACAATGTGAGCAGTGGCACAGAAAGGCTGCTGGGCTCCTGCCAAAGGGCCCCACAAAGGCAGCCAGATCATCTCCCTGCAAGGCGAATATGATGACAGTGGCGGCAGGGGAAGCCTGGTTGTGCAGCCACCTCCTCCTCTCCTCTGCTTGCCCTCCCCAGTTCTGGTACCAGGAGAGTATACGTACTGAGAGGGGAGGTGACCAGGAGCACTGACTGCAAAAGGATTTTGGGAGGCAGGCTGCCTTCAGAGCTCAAAGCTTACACCCGCCTGACTCTGTGATGGGACTAGTAGCATCCCAGATCCCTTACTGATGCCACACTTCAGGTGTCTTTGGTGTTTGGCTAGTGGCCAGAGTGGGCAGGACCGTTCCCTACATGAGGCCCCAACACAACATTCAACAAAATCTCTCTTCTCTGTGCCCGAATGAGGGGACTGGCGGGAGCTGGGGGAGGAGCACCAGGAGGGCAGTGCGGAGCCCTCTGCCAGGGGAAGGGCCCACGGACACGTTGCCATCTCCAGCGCGAGAGAGAGTGGCTCCTCAAGCAAGGATCCCAACTGGTCACCCTGTGCACAAGGTATGGCAGCCCTGGGTCAGAGGGAGACTGAAAAGAGGGAGGAAAGGGAACTAGAAAAGAGCTGAGCAACTAAGAGAGAAAGGTGATGAAAGCAGAGAAACCAGGACAGAGGGGCTTGGAAGAATATGACTCACTGCCTGCAGGGAAAATGATATTCAATGAGAAGTTCAGATATGCGGAAAGTAGGGAATAGCGATGCGGTGGGGAGCAGGAGAATTAATGGCTTGATGTAATCCTGAGTATGCAGTGACTGAGGGATTTGAGTGGGAATACCCATGTTATACAGGCAAATCTGATGTGCATTTTCTTTAAATTTTTACTCTGCTGGCATAAAGTATTTTTGTCTGTTTCCCGCATACCTCCAGAGTTTAACAACAGAAAATTCTATTCTTCTACATTGCTGATTTTCTCCTAAGCCATGAAGTTGGAAAATTGTCTAAAAACAACTTTCAAAACCAAAAGTTTCCCTTCCTGAAATCAGCAAGTAAGAGATTCACTGTATCTCAGTCCATCAGGTTTCCCATCTGTTCAAAATGTTGTGGCTGCTTCCATGAAATGAATATATTTACGTATTTATTTATTTTTGGAGGAGGGGAGTACATGTATGTGATTTGGGAAGAAAATGTAACAGATGGTGCCCTCTTCTGAAGGGGTGGTCAGAACTGCTCTTTAGCATGTGACAAAGCTCAAATATGATTTGTTCTCTCGGACTGGAATGCCTTGGGATCCCAGATGCTTGAGGATAAAGGTTTTCTTGTTTGTTTGTTGCTTGTTTTCAGAGTCGAGTTTTATTTATTTATATATGTGCAGAATAATCTATTCTACTGGGTGGGATGTCAGACTATTTATTTTGGCACCTAGTTTGAGAAATAGGTGCTTTTACTGTGCAGCTGGAGTGCTCTTGCTTCAAGTCCTGTAAGGATTGTAAAACCCACCAGAGCAGAGGTTCACTGCAGAATGAAGAGTCAGTAGTATTTGGCTTTATAAATTTCTCAACTCTTTCCACACTCTGTGTCAAATTCATGCATAAAACCTTGCATTTTCATGAATCTCACATGGGTCAGCATACTTGGATTTACTGATTTTGTTTTTTTTTTTCATTTAAATTCTTATTGGAAAGCTAGTTATTTAGGGTATTAACGTCCAGCTGTCCTTATTTTGATACAAGATTGTTTACTGCTTGATTAAGAAAAATTGTCCAAAATAACACTGTATATGTCATGGTAGAGTACTTTCTATACAAAATGTTATTTTACGGTGTTTCTCTGTTGACATGTCTCCTAAGATTTGTTTGGTACTTGGAAGGCACACTAGAGACTGTGATACCAGTACAGTGATGCTTTAAGCCTTATCCTGCCATTATCAAGTGCACAAAACATACAATACTTCATAAAGGATGGGATCTCTATCCATGGAGTGGCTACAAGCCGGACTTAACTCACTAGGGTAGTATCTGCTGGCAAAGAGAATTCAGAGCTGGGAACAGCAGATATAGTGATGCATTTCAGCTGTCTCTGAGCAATGTGTGAGTATTTGCATTCAGGCTGATGGGGCTCTCCCGTGTCCTTCGGAGAGAGCAAGTAGTAGATTTATCCCTCAACTTCTTTGCTGTCCAGCCAGACTGGTGATGGCTGCATGAGGCTCTTTTTTTTACCTCTTGGGTAAATACAAATGAAGCGGCTTAAAGGACAGCCTTGGTCTCCAGCTGGAAGAGAAGTGGTGACTTTGCTGGGTGGTGAGGCTCTCCACTCCTCTGTCTTGCCTGGGACTGGCCCGTCCCCATCAGCTTTTCACTCCTCTCAGGCAGTGGGCTGACCCCACACTGGAAGTAAAAAATCACACCCGCCCCTGTCGTGGTCTGTCTCAGCTGCCTGCTGCTAAAATCAGTCTGCTGATACCTCACTTTCCAGAGCAACATTGCAGGACCTTCATTTTCATTCAGATGGTGCAATTTTGTGTTTTGGGTTTTTGGTGTGAGGGAATGCTGCGGTTTGATATTTCTCTACAGATATAAATTTCAAGCTGTTAGGCTTAAGGCATAGGGTGGAGAAAGTATCTTCCTTTTTTCTGCTTATGACAATAACTATGAATGTAAATGGCTACATTAATGAGGCTTATTGAAAGTATTTTATTAGGGAATATGCAAGACATTAACTTTTCAGTAAGAAAGTGTAAATGGCCCTTCTTGTATTTGCATGTGAAACTATAACACTAAATTTCCTATGCATATAAGAGCGTTTTTGTCCATCACAGTAGCAGAAGCACTTTAAGAAGTCGTTTTAGTTTGAAGTAGCGCTGTCATTTAGTACCATAATTTTTTCCTCCACTGCTTTACATTCCCAAATTCTTTCATAAAAGACAGCATATGATTTTGTGAATGTAAAAATAAAAACAAGGGTGATGTTCTGTGAGTAGAATCCTCATTTTGGAAGCTGTTTTGGAGAGTGGATAAGTGCCATTACTGCTGATTGGAAAATTTTCTCTTGCTGAGTAGCCACCTTGTTTTACTAGAGGGTTGACAGGATATTTTGTTGCATTTGTTTTAGAATTTCTCACTGTTAAAAAGCATGCTTACTCTGGGGTCCATGTAAATGCCATCAGCAAGATTCTAGTGGACAATGCAGAAGGAAATCAAACTGAGGAATTGATTGACTTAGGGTATTTTAATAGGTCCTGAAAATAAGTAACGATTTATATCACCTTCCTAAATTTAGTGTGTTCATTTTCAATGAAATGAACTAAAAGGTCAAGCCAAGTGTTACTGTATATATTTTGAGTTTGCTCCAGTTCTGTTTGTTGCTATTTGTGTCTGTAAATCAACCTTTTTAAAGTGTCACAGACAAAATTTCTTGAAAATCTCAGTGGTTTTGACTCTTCAAAATGGTGATGTTTCAATTGTTGATGTCATGATAAAATTCTGTTATAGAGAACTTTCTTCTAAGGAAATGTGTATGGCCTAAAGTATAGACCATTGGGCTCTGGGAATTATTCAAAATTAATAGATGTGTAGTTATGACACTCAGAAGAGTAGCAGAGGTGGATCAAGGCAAAGAAAGAAGGCCCTTTAAAGAAGGTGGAGAAAGAAGTGTAGGCACACTCCACAGAGAGAAATGTCATGGCAAAATGAAAACAGAACATGACTAGAAGACAGAAACCTAATACCAGATATTTTTTTTCCTAATAGAAGAATGTAGGGAATCTTAGTGTAAGGGTTGTAAGAGATACACAGGAGGAAACCTCATGGCAAGAAATAGTTGTAGAAACATACCGTTCTGAGGTTTAGTGCCATTTTTATCTACAATATTAGCTTCATAACTCCAATAGTTATGAAACGTATCAAATTCACATAAGCAGAAATAATTTCCTTAGTCCTAAACCAATAATTTTAACATCCTTCCTATTTCTAACAGCAACAAAAACTTACAACAAGTTGTAAATAACTTAAGTGCTTCCCTTTTGTGGATGCACATGTGGTTTGAAACTGTGCCAGAGGAGGTTTAGATTAGAAGCATTTCTTTATTGAGAGGGTGATCAGATGCTGGAACAAGCTTTCTAGAGAGATGGTGGATGCCCCAAGCCTGTCAGTGTTGGATTTGGAAAATGCCCATAATAACATGCTTTAACTTTTGGTCAGCCCTGAATTGATCAGGCAGTTGGACTAGCTGATCCAACTCAAATAGTCTATTCTAGTCTATATAGCACACAGAAACTGAGTCTCGTAGTAACAAAAATTGTCACGTGTACTTGGCAACAACAGATCTGTGTGTTTTTCCTTAAGTCTTCAGTCAATTGAGAAAAAGTGCCATGTTGAGCATTACACCGTTTTTCTGTGGATAATTCAATATGTGAATTATTTCACTATTATTTCACTGTTTGCCTATACACTAGCTTTCAAGAAAGCAATTTTGTGTATACGGTATTTAAGGACCCACAAAGGCCTGCTGACATTTGCTGGAATTACACATGAAATCCTGCTGCGGATGCAGAGAATATTCAGCTTCTTCCTCCAAAAGGCTAGTCGTATCTTCACATATGATGAGATATTTATTGAATACAATGTTAACAGCTACCATATTGCTGTACTCCCACGTTGACGCAAATGTTGGCAAAAGCTACTGTGCCAGCTGCCCACTTACACACTCTAGTGGCACCTTTGCTATTCCTCAAATCCACAAATTGCCATTCTCATCCAATTAATGCTCAAACACCGGTGGTTTTTTTCTGCCTCACATATTTAGCAGAATTCTGTCAGAAAATAAAAGATGAAGGTGGATACGCGGGAGTCTGTCAAACCACAGCAAACCCAGCAAAGTTAAGACTTTTTCGATGCCAGAAAATACCCTGGAGTGGTCTGTGGGAATATTATGAAAGAGAACCAAGGATTAGTGCAGAGATTGAGGAGATTAAACCTTAATTAAAATGAGCACTTGTCTACAGTACATATGGCAGACAGCTATTCTTACAGCTGTAATGGAGCAGAAGTCTCCCTGCGGTTACACAGGTCCTGCCGGCCATCCTACCCGAGGAGTGGGCTTCGGCAGCGGCTGCCGGAAAACACATTGTTTAGGTCAGTATAGGAACATGCAACTAGAGAGGACTCCCCGTGGCACAGTGCTTCTCTGTAACAAGAGAAGGTGACTTCTGTATTCAGCATTCGTATCTAAACCGCACACATGGTTTTTGCACTCCTGCTCATAGCCTGTGATCCTCCAGCCTACAATGGTATGTTTGCTATGAAGCCAAAGCACAGGAGCTGCATTCCCCACTTGAGTGCACAGAAGTGGAAGTAATGATTGTTTCTGGTAACTTTTCATCTCTAGAAGTATTTATCTCAGACCAAAGGTAGTCTTTGCTTGCTGACCTCCAAAATATGCTGCAAGGCATATTCAAGACTTGAATTTGTGTCCCTTTTTTTTTTTTTAAGTAAGTTTATGTGATTTTCTAATGGAGTTACACATGTTTAAGAAAGGAAAACAAGAGGTGTGTAAAGATCATACTGTGGTGGTATGTGGTGGCAGTGTGGTGGTAAAAATGTGAGGAAAAAACCCTGCAACTTTTGATGTACATCCTTCTAGAACTCAATGACTATTTCAGCATTTTGAAATAGAAATAGAGAATATCAAAATATATCTAAATGACATGCCAAAACACCAGCAGTGCCATTCTTGTCTGGAGTTTGCGTACTAAGTCAAGTGGGGTTCTTCTGGAGTTCCACTGTTTGCATGCTTTCAAAACTCCTGATGTTGTAATCCATTGTTTTCCAATATTTTCAGTAGGACATTTATTGTACAGATGGATTTTCAGTAGGACATTTATTGGACAGATGGAACATGAGTAGGTCATAATTAATTCTTTCAGCAGTTCTAGATGTATACTCATGGCTGTGTGGAACTATTTACTCTTAAGTAGAAACCTGGAGGTTGCGATAGTGTTTGCCAGTATTCCCTTCTAACCTAGTCTGTGTTCTGGCGTAATGTTACTGTAGGGACATGTTTGATAGTTTAGAAGCGAAGCCTAGAAATAGACATCCACATGTACATCTTTTAAACAGTGGGGCTTCTGCTGCTCAGACTCTCTGATAACTTCATTCCTTTACTTTACTGAGGGGATGCTGCACATAAAGCGTTCCTCCAGATCATTGCCAAATGATTTGTTTATAGTTTCAGGGCATATTATGTTTAAATTAGTTGAGATACTGGCATAACAGGTATAAACTAATTACTCTAATCAACATTGAAATACAGTGCCGTCAAGTTCGAGGTGTCATTTTAGAACGTCTTCCTGTAAAAATCCTTCTGTGCTATTCCACTGCGATTAATTGGGCTGGATTCTTCTGTTTCAACGCCTGTGTCGAAGTCAGTTAACTTCCTTCTTGCTATCACTTTGGGAAGAAAGAAAATAATCTCTGTTTTAGGGGACTTGGAGGTATTTTATCCTTACACTTTTCCTTACTCTCTATTTCTTACTTTGCAAAAATATAGGTGCTATATATAAATTTAAAAAATTATTTATATTGCATATTATTAGGTAAATTAATTTAAAAGGCAAGTCATCAAAAAAGGGTTGACCATGACTTCAGTGCAAAAGGAAAAGCAAAAAGTTTGCAGAAGCAAAGAAAAACCATTACTTCAGAATTCTAATAAGCAGTATTAATGACTTTTAAAATAATAATGTCTGCTAGGCACGTACAGGGGAACACTAAGAAAGCTCAGCTATCTGGTGACTGCCAAATGATACTGCTCTGCAGCCACTGCCTCCAACACAAATAGCTCAGCTACATTAAAGTATCCTTACTGGAGGCAATCAATCACATATGGAATAGAGAAGTTATAAATAAGGTCTGCTGTTCATATACATTCAGTTATTTTTGCAACTAAGCTATATTTGCGTCCAAAAGAAATATTTGGATAAGTGAATGTCTCCTTTCTAGAAGAAGTGGAGAAAAATAGAGTGCAAATTGTCAGCATAGGTCAAGAAATAACTGAAATTCAGAATTCAGTGCCTGGATGCATTTAATCTTGAGAACCAAAGCGTTGCCACCCTGTGCAACCTTTTGAAAGACATTGGCGCCTTAGGCTTAAGTACCTAATGTCACAGTGAATGAAGAGATCCAGACAGCCAACTTACTGCTCGTGATGTAAGACAACACAGCAAATGGAAGCAGCACCATAAGAATGTTATAAAAATTGCAGAGATAGTTTAAAGAAAATTGCTAATAGAAAAGCTAGCTTAGAGAAGAAAGTTAGCTTCTTGAAATTCCCCATGTCTCTGTGTTTCTCAGTGTGATGATAGCAAAATGGCTTAAAAACATTGATTTCTTTTTTTTGCTATTAATGTCTGCTCCACAAAGAGCACGTTTCAGAAATTTCAGCCAAATATGTATCTGCACGCTGTGGGTTACCAGCTCTCCGGGTCTGTCTCAAGGAGTCTGTCTAACGTACGATGAACTCGGTTATATATATATAGCACCAGTGACAGAGGTAAATGGATTCACTTGCTGGGCATAGGACAGCAAAGCAGAAGACTCGCAGAGCTGTGTGGGCAACCATACCACCGAGCAACAGAGCCAGAGATCTCTGGGAGGGCTAACATCATCGGCTGCTGTCCTAACACCTCTGCTCTCGTTTAGTTAAGTCAGTAGTAAACATGTCAAAGTCTCATTTTCTTAATTGACTGAGTCTAGTCAGATGATCAATATGTCATCACCAGTTTTCTCCCATGAAACAAGAACGTGCTGTACATATTGCCCTAGTTTGGTTTTGATTTTTTTTTCTCACTACTTTCCCTCTTTTTGGATATTCTCTCTACCTTATATTTCAGGGCTATTCTGCAGGGCTTAAGAGAAGACAGGTGCAAATACTATGGATTTGTTCTGCCTGTGATACTTCAATCTAAATGGAACCACTGTTAGGAGCTTTAACCTTTTTTCCCTCAAGTTTGGCCTTGATCTTACTGCCAAGGAAATACACATCAAAATGTTTTGCATTTTAAGCCAAAAATGAAAACAGAAAAAAAGTTTAGGCTGTGTTTTCCATTTGAGAGGCTGATAACGTCCAGCATGAAAAAAAAATTAATGTTAACTAATTTCAGAATTACAGCTATTTCAGTGGGAAAAAACCAAACCATCAGATATGAGCCCCTTGTTTATAACTAATGTAATGACAGGGCAGAGGTGAAAATTCCTTAGTTGCACCTGTCTTTAAGAGTCTAGTCTTTACTAATTCATTATTCCGAATCCTTCACTGAATAATTTGCATAATGATTTCAGTTTCTGTGAATCTCATCACCAGCAAATTCGTTCATTAGAATGTATATGAAGGACAAACATAGAAGGAACTGAACACAGCTGAACTGAATTCATAAAAAAGTTTGAGCAAATGCTGGTGCATTTTTTTCCAGTATTATCTCAGGTCTCTTAAGAAACGATACAAATCTCATCCTGAAGCAGTGAAAAACCTCCATCACTCTCTACCTCATGCTCAAAAGTAAAAACAGACTCTCTCCTGATTTTGACTTTTTTTTTTGTGTAGGTATGAAACTTATTGAGGTGTTCTCACATTCCTGCAAACAGCCTCCACCCATGAACATTGTTAATCTCTCTGGTATGTTCAGGTCTTGCATGTGTTGGCTCTTTGACATTTTATCTGAGCACGATGTTCTTAAAGCTTGCAGTATGACACGTGACGGAGTAAAGGAAGATAAAGAAAGGAACAGAGCAGACAGTAATAAATATGAATGAAAAGGGCAAAGGAGCCGCTCTGCGTTTTTCATCCATTCTGCTACTCTTGCTTCTTTTCCCTTCTCTTTATCTTTTGTTTTACATTCTCCTCTCTCTGCCATCAAGATTTTAAGCATTTTAAGTCATTCCCTCTGTCTTTCTCTACTGGGAGCATGAATTATGAGGAATGAGCAATAATGAATGAATGCACTCTTCCTTCGGAGCAACAAACAGTACACTTAAAGCAGGAGCTGCTGACACAGCACATGGGGAGACTGAACAGAGTAGCACAGCAGTTTCATAAATCAGCATGCAAAAAATGCCAGACATCGTGTGTCACCACATGGCAGCTGATTAGGGAGAACAGCATGTTTTTACACAACCTGAACCTACCTCAGGAACAACCCATTTGCAAACTCTAGGCTGCAGTTTTTGGAGCATTTTGTTCAGTTTTGTTTTACTTAAGATTAAAATTTACTTGCTTAGTTACGTTCCTTTTAGTTGCCTCCTATTTCATTCATCTGGTTAGCTAAATACCAGGGATACACGGGATTCTGTGGTGAGCTGTAACTCTTATTTAAGTTTCTTGTGTACATTTAAAAGAGGGAGAATTTTATTTCTGTTGGCTTTTTATTAGCTTCCATATTCAGAAAAGACTTTCAAGATGGCAATACCTGTGCTGAGCTCCTGATCCCTGATGTTTTGCTGTTCAAATTCTGTTCTTTACGTGTTTTCTTTCTCAGTCCTTATGTAAGGAGATTACATAAGAGAAGACTGTAATCTCCAAAATCATTTACCATATTAAACAGCAACTACCATCAATGGATCTTTATCAGCTGCCTGGAGCAGAAAGGAGACATGTGGCTGTACATTTGGAAACCAGTTGTTTACAGTACTCATCAATGCTTGCAGCCAATTGTGGGCAGATGTCATCAACAGTCATTATGCAGCTCTGAAAATAGAATCAAACTTGACCTGGACAGGTCCTCAAACAATTGATAAACTGTCTCTGAATGATGGAAATGTGTGGAGTCCATTCTCTCCACCATCCTGCAGAGCCAGAGCTAGGGCAGCATGGGGAGGGGGTACTCAATTGGGGTGAACATGTCAGATACTCAGTGGTGATGTACATGTCAAACTGAAGTCTCCTCACCCCTAGGAGTTACGGTTTCTCTGTGTGTCTCTGATGTGTCCTCGTGGAGAGGAGCACGACCAGCATGTGCTCACTGATCCCTGCGGCAGTGCTGTGTCATCTCTGGAAATGGCAAGTTATGTCTACCCCTTGTTGTTCTTCCTTTTTCTCTTTTGCCCCAGAAACCACTGGTAAGCAAAGAGTGTGAGCAGGAGAAAGCACTTCGGGGAAAAGAAGGGCAAAGATGTTTTGAGAGCATCTCTGCCATGTGTGTGCTTTTTTGGCTGTCCCAGCTGCAGCGCTATGCCCTGGGAAGGGACAAAACAGCATCAGAGTGCAAAAGGGCTCCCTGTGCCTCTGTCTTGCCCACTTTTCCAAGCCATGTGAACTCAAGAACATCAAGAGCTGGCGTTGTGGCTCTGACAGCTCTCCAATCGCTGTGTTGTGGGGAAGGGGACAACCTGCCATGGTCTCATATTCATACGTTTTCCTAAATCTGGCTTCCTCTGCTTAGCTCCCATGAGAGGATAAAGCATACAGAGAGCGGCTTCCTTTCCTTCCCCCACCCTCACACAAGGCTGGAGAGGAACACTGCCTTCTCCTTTTCTTTGAGAAGTGCTGGCGAGCACAGGCTGTTAGAGTCCACCGCATACAGTGCCTTGGCATCAGAAGCGGTCAGCTGCTCCCATGCTCCTATTTGCTTGCTGGCGTGTGGCAGAGGGCATGAGAGAAAGGAAAGCAATGCTATACTTCTGAAATGAGGCATAGCAAGCGTTGTTTGCCCGCAGCTCCAGCCCAGCCTGCCAGTGTTTGTCTGCTCTTTAGTTAGCAGGTAGAACATTACAAGTGACTTGCACTTAGTTGCTCCCCTGTGCAAACTCCTCTGATCTCCGGCAGGCCTGGAAGACACGATTTAAGGCTGTAAGAATTGTGTTGCTTAACCTATTTGTAAGTGCACAACTAGTGTTCATGTGGTAATGTTGTCTTTGAAATACAAGAGGGCTTTGTAAAGGCTACCAATACTGCTAAATGTGATGACAGGAAAAAAATAATTTTTCAGATATGCCTCTACCAGAACAATATTCTACGTGTCAGAAATAGCCAACAGTTCTGCCACAACAGAAGAGGGCTGGGTATCTCTTTGCTATTTGCTTCTTCTCCTTTACAGTCTCTAGAAGGTTGCATGCAGGCGGGCTTTCTAGCTGTTTTCTACTTTCCCAAGACAAGACACCACAGAAATAATTTTTTGGTGAGAAAAATGTTGGACTGAATCAAAGTTTGTTATGAGCTATATAGCAGAACATATTGTTATGCTTTATCTATGCAGGGACTGATCTCTTTATTTAACAGCAGTTGCATCAACAGAAATGTTTCTGACTACAGTTTTTTTGGTTTTATGCTTTTCTGAGCATTCTCCTTCTCTCTTTTGGGTGTTCTTGAGGTTGTGACATGAGATCAGGGAAGCTTAAGAGCTTAAGTGATTTCTTAGCGTACCATCGTTTCAAGATGAATAAGCGTTCATGAAGACAGCCTGCAGGAAAGGAATTGATGTATTATTTGAATGCCCTGACTTTATAATTCATACAAAACTCCCTCGGCAGGAGTGTGCCCAGTGCTGAAAACTTTGCCTTAGGGTTCAGATGGATCAAGTGGTAATAAGACTCCGTGGCTAGTTGAGGGGGAGGAAGAGGAGAAAACAATTTAAAAGCAATGAAAGAAGATACCCACGATCATTGTTGTAGCAAAGCTTTTGCTCCCCCAGCCTGTGGAACCACCACATAATAGGCTGGAGAACTGAACCCGCTCTCAGTTGCCTGCCTTGCAGCTGCACTTGGGATTGCAACCTTGGTTTGGGAACAAGTGGCTGAAGGAGAGGCAGCTGGCTGCTCTGCTCAGCTGTGTTTTGAGATGAGCAATTTTCTGTTGAGGTCACTGAGAGTTTGACGGTATAAGGAGTTCAGACCACCATCCCTGGAGAGGGTGGAGAAATCTAAAATGAGAAAATATAGATAAGACCATACGTTCTCTCTAAAACTGGTTGCATGATCTATTTCTATCTGAACGCATTTGTCCATAATGTGTTTTTCCCAGCAAGATACAGGGAGGAGGTTTTACTCCGAGATGAATTCACAGTTTGCATAAAGCTTGCATAATATTTCCATTTAGATAGTGCTGTCAGGCAGTCATTTTAATGAGTGCTGAAAACCCCAAACCAACTGTAGTCTAATCCCACTGCTTGCTCCTATTTCTATATTGACACTCCTGGCACCTCCCAGACACTTGCCTTCTGCACCCAAACAGCCACATATTGGGAGTGAGCATCTTTGCCCAAACTGTCTGCTATTTAATAATGCTTGCTGATAACAACTGTTCTTACAAGTTCTAGATGGCACAGTTTCAAATGCTGAAGCACTGTACACTAAAATAAAGCCAAGACCCAGATAGCTTGTTTTTCCCCATGTTAGCCATCATGCTCACTGCGTATTTGTTTTAGGTCATTTTTTGCTAGTTTTAATTACGAACTACCTGGTTTTGAACTACCTGGTGAGAGGAGTGGGGAACTAACCTCTGCTTTCACAGCTGGGCTTCCCAACGCGCATCTCATTTGTGAGTAAGCATCCTTTATCCCTCCTAAGCATGGGAAGAAGCCCTAAAAACATCTCAGAGCACTTTCCTGTGTTTTGTCCCTGAATTATTTGCTGTCACTTTTTATCAGACATCACTGCTCCTGTGCTGAAAGCAGGAAGGTTTGCTTGCAATTCAGTTAGAGACCAGTCATGTATTTTTGTTTTTTGTAATAGCCCTGCTATTAACTCCTGAGGGCATAAGATTTAGTGGTCGGGCTATAGATAGCCTATGGGAGAGCTGCTAATCTCATTAGCCCTTGGATTTAGCTTGATTTGTACCTCATTTGCTCCCCCTAGTTTATAGTGATATATTGCTCAAGTTCAAGAAAGAACAAAACCACAGGGTGGATGATAGAGAAGTGGTCACAGAACATTTTTGCTCAGGCCTCAAACTCTGCAGAGAATGGAGGTTTTGGATACAATTTAGTGCCAGTGGCTCTTATTTCTATTGTACTATTAGGCACACGTCAATAGTCCTCTATTGGTGCTAAAGAATTTCAGTTGTCCATCTCTCCTTGTGTTCACTCTGTGCCATATCTGCCTATTCTGAATAACTTTGCTTGAATTAATTTTATTAATGTAAACACACATGTAGTAATAACTTTCTAGAGTTTTCACTCTAAATAAACATTTGGCTCTGCTCCAAAAATACACACATGTTTCAGTACTGTCTTAATACCAGGGCTAATTTATTTCTGGCAGGAGCTATTTATTGGTACACAGAAATTAAGGGGGTTTTATAGTCAGTTTTTGTATGACATTAGCTATATCACTGTAGATGTGTGTATTATTAAGCTGGTACAACCGCAAAATTAATTTAATGGAGCTACAGCTATAAAATATATTTAAAAGTCTAGTGACTGTTTTAAAAATTTAAAGAAATAAAGCTCTAGCAGTGTAGCTGCTGCCCACACAAAACAGATGACTAGCATTTAAAGTACAAAACTCTGTATCGCTCCACCTTGCGCCATTACTTTTCTTGCTCTGCTGGATCTGCTATTGTAAAACTTTTCTGTCACTTATATGCACAAATTCATATTTCCAAGCATGACAAGAACTATGTTGTGAGACTGATAAAATCCATGAAGACAGCTTTATTGTCTAGTGGCAGCTACTGTAAATAGTTATGCTAAGCACAAGACACCAGAAAATTTAATTGCACTAAATAAAACCAACTGCTTCAACACAGAAAGCAATTTTTTGCTTTTTTGCTATTCTCTACCTCATTTCCCCTCCCCGCCCCAGAAATGACCAGGTGGATGTCATGTGCTCAAACCTAAAACAGTACTGTCAGTGGCTAAATTGAATTTATGTAAAGGTATATTAATCAGAAGCTGGCATTGAGACAGATGGGAGTAGATGAGGTTAGACTAAATGTGGAGAAAAATAAGAACAGAGAGAATTAAGAAGAAAAATACTGGTATTAAAAGAGGAAAAATAGAGAAGTAACTTGTAAATTTGGTTAAAAAAAAATCACAAGTTATCAGGTTAGCAGCATGGAAGAAAAAGAGGAAATTAGAGAAAAAGAATTTACAGATGATTGGCTTTTGATGCAAGTTCAGCAGGTCACAGATAAGCAGTGATCGGACAAGTCTGAAAACAGACCCGCGTTCCATCACACAGGAGCTACTGTCAGACCCCTGTCCTTAGGCAACAGCTGTGCCTGGATAAATGACTATTTGTTCTGCTTTGCAGCCAGCACTGTCCCTGTGAGCACGTAGTGTAGATTAAGCCCCCTGAACTTTGGACAAGGAGGTGAGGGGCTAGCATTAGCCTAGGAGAGAGCTGTATTTGTTTGCTGTTCTCATTTCTCATTCTAGAATATATTGCAGAATATCAAAGGCGGCTGTTGCAAACACATATAAGATTAATTTAGGGGCCATTCACAAAGACTAGATTTAGCCTCAGGATGCTCTTCTCCTCCAGCTTCCTGTAGAATCAAGAGAAAGCATTTCCTCTGGGACAACCCAGAGCACCTACAATCAGCTCCCATTGAGACACTGCTGAGGATTTTAGCACTCACCACTTGCTGTGGAAAGATCCTAAGGCAAATAAGCTCCTTAGGCTAAAGGTGGCCTTTGCAACTATCCTGCTGTGCAGCCTGGTTTAAGAACCAGGAGCAATGACTCAGTCGCTAACAGATTTTGGGGTCAGTTCTGTGATTTTCAAGACTCAGAATACAATTCTTCTACTGACCAAGCATTCTGGGCCACTGCATATATACAGCAACTGGAAATCTGTAAGGGCTGCTACAATATCAATAAATGACACACTGTAGGGCTGCCATATATTCAGTACACAAGTAATGGTGATAGGACATCATTCAGAGCACAACATGGTTTAATTAAAATGCTTGTGGATGTTATTAACAAAGCAGTGCTATAAACTAGCAGTCACTTTATTGTCTGTGTACTCCCTCTATCTAATTTGCCTGTATATGGGTGCTAAGTGGGCATACATTCCTACCAGAGCAAAACCATGTAGAATGCAGCTCCTAATTGCTGTTTCTAATGTATTTCCTTGTGAACTTGCAATAGTGGATCACATATTTAAATAATCATAGATCTGAAAGTCAGTGTAAGAGCTTGTAGTAAGTGACTGAGTCAAGCAAGTGAAATTAAAAGACTGGTCTCACTTCACATGCAGGCTCTGAGCCAGGGATAGGGAATGTCTGGGTGTTCCTCCTCATTCATTTAACATAATTTTCCTTCTGTTTCCTTAGTAGTTAATCAGCTGTGTTCACAGTAGCAGTGGGAGATGAGACAATGGTTTCTTTCCTGTCTTTCCATGTCACCTCAGCCATACCAGATCTTGATGGTACAAAAGCCATCAGGCAGCAACATCAATCGAGAATGAGTAACTTCTGTGCTTGTACAAAAAGCTTAAAGCTCTATAGTTATAAGAAAACTAGATCATTAGTAGATATTGAGGACCTGGCCACTTCGACTTTCTTTATTAACTTTATGTGTTACTGAACTGTACCTCCTTCTTGGCTGCCTTTGAAGAGTTTTGACATCATCCAATAGAAGGATGTAGTATTATAAGGAAAATCTAATGTACAGGATCAGTTGAGGGGGTTTAAGAAAAGCCTTTATGGAAAGGGGAAAGGCAGTAGGAAAGACTCTAGAAGATACTGTAATGGAAAGCCAGCAGAAACGTGTCTTGTTCAAGTGAAAATGGGAAACACTGAAGAGCGAATGGGTCACTGTGTGCTACTTAAGCAAGTAAAAGTAAAATATGAATTGCACTGGAAAGAGAAAACTGGAGGGCCACCAAAACAGGCTTTTATATTCCAAGCTCAGTGCACATGAGAAAAACAGGGACAGCATGAGGATACACTGAAACAGTTGCCAAGAGGTTAAAGATAATGTGAAGAGACTGTGTTCTAAGTCCTGAAGGCACAATGATGCAAAATGACTTGATCAAGAAAATATTAATTGTAATTAATTTGTAATATGGAGATAAATGTTGAGACCAGTTCTTATTCCCACAAAAATTAATTGGACTTTTGCCATGAAGTTTATTGCAAAGGGGATTAAACTTTGAATAATGGCTTGGTTAGGAAATCATTGATATAATTGTGAACTGCTGGGAAAACGCAACTAAGAAATACATAATGAAATCTCATCACTTGAACAAATGCATCTGAGGTGTCCCTTTGGGTATTTATAGAACTGATAGAACAACTAGTTGCTAAAAAAACCCACAGAGAATTGAGAAAGTATCAGGAGATTAATCAAGTGTCAGCATGTCACAAGTCTTTAAAAATTGAATTAAGAGTAACTATGGAAACTATTGTCTTATGGGCATGGCTCCAAATTGAAATAAATAGTATAAATATTAAAGCAGAAGGCGGGAATGTATTCATATGGAGGAGAATAGTATAATGAGACCCAGGTATGACACAGGCGTACTACAGCAAACTAAGCCAGACAAACTAGAACATTTTTCCCTCCGCTTTTTAAGGTGAAGCCTAGTAGAGTACAGAATAGCATCAAGACTTTACAAAGGCATTTGGTGCTCTGCCACATAATATTTCAAGGGACTTACCAAAACAATTCAGCTGAAGTAAATCTGAATAGCAGTAAGTATTGTCAAGGGGAAGCAGACAGTAGTATCCTTTAAAGGTCAAGATACGGTCCAATATCTGGAGGATAAAGCACTAATTAAATGTGAAAATGATACTAAAGTAGGAAGAATGATTAACAGTGCAGAGGTGAGAGGAAATACAGAAGGTTCGAGTTGTTCTCTAGGGGTCTATGGATCTAATAAAGCGAGGCTAAACTTAAAAGCAAATTAATAAATTATAGTGCTAAGCATTAACAGTACTTTGTGCCCATTAGGCAACAAATACATTTTATGAAACTACAAATACATTATTTTTGCCTATGAAAGAATTTGTCTTTTTTGAATGTTTATTCAGGCTTTATAAAGCTGATCAGAAAACTGAAACTTGGAAAGGAGCAGCATAATTAGTTTTAATAAAATGATAATTTGTTTGATAAATTTCTGTTTATCTGAGAGGAACATTTCTTTTTAATTGTTTACGTTGCTCAGAGTATGTTGGGAGTTGCACACCCAGATGATACAGTTGGAGGACTGCAGTATTCATTTTCAATGAGGAAGGTGTGGTGGTAGGTGGTAAGGAATGAAGGCTTAGGTACCGGGCCAGACCAAAGACCTACCCAGCCCAGTACGGTCTCTAGCGGTGTCTGAAAAGGGATGTTTACAGAAGATGGAGCGCAGGACAAGCACTTATAACAGTCTTCAGTAACTCTTCCCCAGACTCTGACAGTTTTCAGATTAGGGACTCTGAATCACTTGTGGATTTAGTAATTCTAAAAGATTTATTTTCTCTGCACTTTCCAGCCTCTCCTTGAACCAATGCAAACTTTTAGCATTGATACTTTGGCCTTACGAGTCTTAACACCAATTGTACGAAGTACCGCCTCCTTTGTTTTGAAGCTGTCTGCTATAAACTGCATTTGACTCCTTCTGACTTGGGAAACAGACTTTGGCTACCCTGTTTGTGCTACTCATGCTTTAGTGAATCTCTGTCACATATCCCCCTGGTTGCCTTTTTCACAGACTGCTTGTCTTTTTATCTAAGTAGCAGACTAGCTTTTCCCCATTCAGAAGCCATTTTCACATCCTTCTAGACAAAAAACTACAGATTTATGAGTCGGTCCTCTGGCACAGGATTACCTCAGAATTGTATCTTTGACATTTTAAAGTATACTTTATGGCCTTGCAAGAAACGCCTGAATGCAGTTGGTGGAATGAAGTCTTCCTAACAGGGAAGGAGAGACATTTTGAGATGTATGAACTACTGCATACATCTCACTGGAGAGTTCCCAGAAATAGTGAGGGCTTCCCAGCATCGCAAGCAACATGAAAGCAGAAAACAGCAGACAGACCCTTTTCCAAGGGAGGTGCAGCCTCACTGCTGGACTTAGGGTCAGGGTGCCTGGCTGTGGTTGTCACCTTTCCAGAGAACGGGAGAAAGAGGGAGAGAGACTTACTCCAGAGCTAAGCCTAAGCACTGCTGCTGTGCCTTGGATTTTCCTAGGGGAAAATAAGGGGGCCTGTGCCATCATCCTCCTTGTTTGAGCATTTGAGAGCCACTTCCTTTGCCATCTGAGAAAAAACAAAGAGGTTTCCAGTGAGATACTGTGCCTAGTGCTCTAAATTGTCATACATCAGTGTCTGTCTCTGTGTAGAAAAGGAAGCTGTGTCGCGCTGCACGTTAACTGTACGTAGTCATGGCTTTTACTTAGGGTCTTAAATCTTTTTGTGTGTGTGTTTGTGTCTTTTGTCACCAGTGTGTGGATTTTACTTCAGTCTTATGTATTTCAAAAATATCTTGTACGCAATCCTTTGCAAGTATGTGCCTTTGCACGCTCAAAACAGAGATGTCCACTAAAGACAAAGAATGACTGTGAAATTGCAAAGCATTTTTTTCCATGAAACTTCAGGAGTCAGTTGCTAAGCTTAGTAAATGCTAAATGCTTCTTTTAGGACTGACACAAAATGCTGGATACTGGTTTTGACCTTTCCGTTTATCTGTCCTTTAATATTTTGCTTTCCTCCTAAAAAATGACATATTAATAAAATAAAAAAAAAGAAAGGCTGTCTTTCTTTCTTCCCTTGTTTTTCTTTCCTGAAAACTGGCTGTAGCCTTTCTGCCTTCTGCTTGCACAGCCCACTGAGCAATAACACAAGTCCTTTTTATTCCCAAGTGGGAAGGGAGAGCTGGAACTCTGAGTCTTGCTGAAGTCTGAGAGAGGAGATTTCTTTTACAGCTTGCAAATAAAAACCTGCTACTGTGAAATACAAAAGTGTTTTCAAACAGGAAGAATAAGAGGGTTGCCTTACAGCTCTGTGCTGTACTCTGCTGCTGCTGCCAAGTAGTTTTCCCAAAATGGAGTGCAGCACAGGCGGGACAGAACTTTGGAATGGTGTGTGGGTTAGTTTGTGGGGAGGAGGGGAGCACGCAGCACCTTTTCCTCTCACTTTTATGGCTTGAATGAGGTCATGGCTTTTGGGAAAGAAGCCACACACCTCTCCTGCTGGCTGGCAGCCTCTCTGCCTGTCTGCTGTAGAGCGGTGGCCCTGCAGCAAGATCTCGGTGACCTACCTGGGCAGCCATGAATTCCAGGCTAAGGCATGTGAGCCGAGATTGTTGAATCTCGCCAGGCAAGAGGTGTGTGTCACAGCTCGTGTTTCCTGGTATATGTATTGTGCTTCTCTCTCCTTATCTGAGGTTGCAGTAACAACAGACCCGCTCGTGTTGAACTATAGAAATTGGTAATATTCTATTTAATGTTGAAAGTGCTAAGGGCTTCTGTTGTGGCAAATTCTTTGCAAGCTTTTGCAGTTCTAAGTACATGACACTGTTGTCTCCAATGTTGTGCTGCCATTGGCAGACTTCCCATTACATAATGTTGACCCATATTTGTGGTATGTGACATTTTTTGCTAAACACTGTCAGGGATAATCCGTCACAGAACAAACTTTCTGATTAGACTCTAAGACTTTGTCATCCTTTAGCACAAACATAACCTGTCCTTCAGACAATGCTATTCCTTGTTAAGACAAGTACAGTTCTGTCAGGTAAGAAAAACACCGAAAGAGTATCGTGTGCTTTGAGACCAAAATACCTAGGACTAAATTCACCACAGAATGATTGCACAGAATCACATCTGGGAGTAATTTGAGCTTTAAAAAATGTTGATTCCTAGCCCAGGTGATGGGAGTAGCGATTGGCTGAAGGAAGCATGAAATCTGAAGTGTGACTCTGCAAAATGCTGTTTCAGGCAGGTCCAGCTGGTTTCATGCTCCAGGAAAGCGGAGCTGTTGAAAAGGTTTTTCTGCTCTACTCTTCCACTGAAGTCTGCCAGTATTTGTAGAGTAACCAGTCTTTTCTTCAAAGAAAAAAAAAAAAGGGTAACGTTATGGGGAGATAAATAGATATAGCTCAGGCAGGGATTATTGCTAAAAGGCAGCTGAGAAATGAGAGGCCTTGGAGGAATAGGAACACCCCCAAAGGCATCTGCTTTCAAAGAGCTATGCAAAATCCATCCATTCTTAAAAACCTGATTTCAGTTGCATAGAATAAAAAGTAGAGGAGAGGAAGGTGTACAAAATAGAGGCAGAGAGAATAAAATGGGAATTCTCTCAGTATTCAAGAAAAGGGTCTGCTTCAAATGGACTTTATATAATATTGTAGGAAAGAAGTAACACGATTGTGTGAGCTGCTGAAGCGTCTGCCACATTGTGGAAAGGAATGAATGTGGAACATAAGGCTGAGAGACTAAATACATTGCCTTCAGAGAAAGAAATTTTGCAGCCTTACGTAGGAGATGACTGTGTGCTAAGAACAGTTGCACTATCAAGGAAAAAGGTTTTGCTTCCGTGCAAGGAATTAATGCTTGTCAGAGCCAAAATTAAACCTGATGAATGCAGTCTCACCCACTTTAATTTCTTCCCTCTCGGATTGTACATTTGTCCTCATTCTGTCTGTGCATTCATTCATATATTCCTCTCCCTTCCCACCTCCCCATTGACTCACACCCTCCCTGTTTGTTATTGCTTCCTTTTCATTTTCTTTAGGTTTCCTTCCCACTCATTCCATTTCTCCTCTGCCTGACCCCTCTGCACACATTTTCCTTCGTGGCGAAAACACAGCAGAGAGACAAGGAGGAGGGGAAAACAGAAGATGAGCAAGGAAAGGAGGGGGCAAAGAGTAGACAGTGTGGGAAGGGTGCTCAGCGTTGCACTTTCTCCCATGCTTCACTACTGGTTTTTGAAGGTGTACTAGGAGTCAGGGCTCCTAGAACCTGGTCCTTTCTCCCAGCCAGCAGCACTCGGTAGTAGCTTTGTGAAAGGTAATGCCAGAGCTCATTTCCTCAGATTACTGAGGAAGTAACCCTAGAAACCATCATAAAGAATAGAATAATCCCAGAACCCAGTGGAAAGCCACCTCTGAGCGACAAACATCTGGCTTTGCGTGGAGCTTGCTACTGCGTTGAATCAGTGAGGACTGGGAGGAGAGTGGGTGGTCTTGGGGCTCAAAATGAGAAAAGGGAACTTTAGGGACTCTGAGGACTTGCTGGAATGTGATGCTGAGCAAGAAACACTGCAGCCGTAAGCCTGTTGGGGGCCAGTGAGCAATGAGCTGGTGTTTCTCAAAGCAGCTGTTTCTGGTGTCTCAAAACTGATGGCCAAATGTTGCCAATTTAGGTTAAGTGAAACAACAGAGGGGTGCCAGGAATGCTTATTGTAATGAGTGGTAGGAAATGGGCTGAAACCAGTTTATCTGGAGACTGGTGATCCCATCCGAGTACAATGAGCTCAATCCCAAAGTCAGTCTGTAACCTGGAGAAAGTACTACACTCTAGCAGCCCCAGAAGCTGCTCCTTCGTCCACCCTGCGGACCTGTGGTGAGGAGGGAGCGGAGTTATCACACCCACCCATGGTGCAGGGCTGCACAAACTTTCATTTCTTCTCCTATTACTCTTTATTTAATTTTCCTCCCTTTTCTGGCCCCGTTCTTGTTCCTGAAAACTGCTAACTGAGATGGAATTGTTTCTCCCCGATTAAAAAAAAAAAATCACGTTACTCTTCACACAAGCTGGTAGAAGTGGCACACGCTGCAGGTTAGTTCTGCTTCCCACAGAAGGAGCAGGAGGGAAGCGCGCAGGGCGGGCAGCCGGGAACGGCTCCCTCCTGTACCCTGTCCTGCCATCTGCAACCTTCTGCCGGCTCCTCCCGGAGCAACGGCTGCTCTTTCCTTCCGCGGGTTCTGGCATAACCGGGGGATCAAAGCCGACACCCGCGGCCCTTCCCCTGCCGTTCGGTCTGATTGAAGCGCCCTGTGCCCGGGGAAGGGGGATCGATAACCGCGGGCCCTTGGGCCGCCTCTCCTCAGGCCCAGACCGCGCCGCCAAACGCGACGGGCCGCGGTGCGGGGTGGCCGTGCCCGGAGCCGGCCGTCCTGCGGCACTGCCGCCTCGTTGCGAGACTTGATTTAAAAGAAAAAGGAAAAAAAAAAAAAAAAAATCTCTCTCCGAAGCAGCTATAGCACTGACTTTCTTGGAAATCCTCCGCTCCCTCCTTCCCCCCCGTCCCCCCAGGATTTTGTACCATGCGAGCTCCCAGGGGATTTGGGCCAAATCCATCACCTGGGGGGACGGGGACCGAGAGGGGGGATGCGGTACCGGGGATGTGGTACCTGGGTGCGGACCCTGCCGGCTGAACAGGGCCGAGTGCTGCCTTCATTGACACCGATTCCCCTCCCCCGCCACCGTGGGGAGAGCATCACCCGAGAAATTCCCCCCCTCCCCCGAGCAACCCCGCAGCCAGCTCTGGCTGCTCCCTTTTGTCCGGTAGCTGGAGCGGGGCCGGGGGGCTGGGGGGGGGGGAGAGATGTAGGAAAATCTCTAGCAGGTGATGAGAAGTGCCGCGCTCGCTGGGGAGGGGGCGTGCGCGTCCCCCCTCGCCCTGCCGTAATGCACATCAGATGTTTCATCAGACCCCGCCGGCCCCATGCGGCTCCTGCC
>JAOXJK010000002.1:8182852-8255586 GCA_025774025.1 Xenus cinereus | reverse complement strand
CCCTTCATCCAGGTCATTGATGAATATATTGAAGAGGACTGGACCCAGTACTGACCCCTGGGGAACACCACTTGTTATGGACCTCCAACTAGATTCTGTGCCGCTAATCATGACCCTCTGAGCTCTGTCTTTCAGCCAGTTTTCAATCCACCTCACTGTCCATTCATCTAACCCACACTTCCTAAGCTTACCTATGAGGATGCTGTGGGAGACTGTGTCAAAAGTCTTGCTGAAGTCAAGGTAGACAACAGCTGCCGCCCTCCCCTCATCTATCCAATCAGTTGTGCCTTTGTAGAAGGCTATCAAGTTAGTCAGACTTGATTTACCCCTGGTGAATCCATGTTGACTACTTCTGATAGCTTTCTTTTCCTCCATATGCTTTGAGATGATGCCCAGAATGAGCCATTCCATCATCTTTCCAAGGATGGAGGTGAGGCTGACCGGCCTGTGGCTTCCTAGGTTCTCCTTCTTGCCCTTTTTGAAGACTGGAGTGACATTGGCTTTCCTCCAGTCCTCAGGCGCCTTGTCTGTTCTCCAGGACTTTTCAAAGATGATGGAGAGTGGCCCAGCAATGACTTCTGCCAGCTCCCTCAGCACTTGTGGGTGCATCCCATCAGGACCCATGGACTTGCGGATATCCAGTTTACTTAACTCTTCTCTGACGACCTTCCTCAACCAAGGGGAAGTCTTTCTTCATCCAGACTTTCTCTGTTACCTCCAAAATCTGGGACTGAGGGCTGGCCTGAGCAGTAAAGACTGAAGCAAAGAAGGCATTCAGCAAGTCTGCGTTCTCTGTCACCATGGCACCCGTCTCATTCAACATCGGTATGTCTCAGGACAGAGTGCTGTTCCTAACATTGAAAAACACTACTTTTGCAGGAGCCACATTCTGAGCTAGAGCTTATGCTTCTTCAAAATTTCTTGGTGGTCTGAATGCCGAGATGTCTGCTGTGTGGGCAAAGCTGGTCCGATACCTGCATGTTTGGTTTCTAGCATCTAAGTCCTTAGCATTGGTTCCTTAGTGTCTAAGGGAGCAAGAGCACACTTTACATGCTCTGTCCTTTTTTCCCTTGTTCCCGTGCGGTGGTACACCAATTGCTATTCAAAAGTCACCATTTACCAATACTCGCTGAATCGTCATCCTTTGTATTAATAGTCCGTATCATTATCAGGTTCCTATTACAGCCTGTCAACTCAGTGGATTTAGACATACAGGACTTCCTGTAGTGCAGTAGAAACACTATACAAATGTGTATCAAAATATGCATTACAAATTTCATAGGTACTTGATATTCTAAATAGAAGGGAAACTAGAGTATTGCTTGCTGATAATGATTGTGAGATATTTTACATTGTTAGTTCACACTCTGTTTGTATTTCAAAGTCTGTAAAATGCTTTTTTTTTCACTTTCAAAGAGCTTTAAAGATTTCTGAGAAGTGTTTATTTTGGATTTTGTTCCATCACAAAAAAAACGGATAGCTTAGCACTTAGTAATACAAAGGGTTTCTTTTTCTGACATATTAAAAATGTTGCTAAAAATTACCTGGAGATTTTCTGCTAGACATTTACTTGAACTATTTATTCACTTCTTAAGCAAATAAAGTGAAAGGGTGGGAAGCATCTGATTAGATGAGCATCCTTTAGACATCTAAAGATGCATGCCAGACAACATTTCTGAGAATTGTACAGAAAACAATACGCATTTACAGAAGCACTTTTGCTCTTTGACTGTCATCGGTGTGCTCCAAAGAAAACCTTTTTTCGTCTCTGTTACATTTTGTCAGTGGTCGTTACTGTTTTGCACATCTCCTGAAGCTTAAACTACTTTGGCTGTTTGTAACATGAGTGGGGCTCATAGTTACGGAGTATAGAAGCTTACTTTTGAAGCAAGAACTTGCACATTAATGTATTGTGGGCAGAGGTGTCTTGGATTTCCTAACTGCATGTCTGTCCCGGTCTTTATTCAGTTATTCATTATGCTGGGATCCAAGCCCATCCAGCTCTCCAGGAGGTCTGGGAACCTCAGCAGCATCACTCCATCTTCTGCTTGAACACAGAGCCTCGCTCCTGGCAGAGCAATCATATGTAGCCTTTTCAGTGTACCTGGTAGAGCTTTCAGTCATTTTTCAAATACAAAATGCTTACAAAAGAAAGCAATGCCATTTTCTCCCTGCTGGCTTTCTGAAATCTCATGTTGGGAAAAGCACTTACCATGTATTTCATATGAGGAGAAAGCTTTCAGTAATGACTGGTGTTTCTGAGTCTACTGCAGCCAGTACAGCTGTTGAAAATGTCATTGTGGATGGCACAAATAGGACAGGATTTTGTGCAGGACCATGCACCATCTGACTTTGATATTGGTTGAAAAAGAAAAAAAGAGCGGTAGACAACCTGTTGCATGTAAATGCGTAAAACAGAACAAAAATAGAAAAGTGTTATTATTGGTTCATGAAGTCATCAGTAAAATTATTTTATTCAGAGCGGTAGCTGGAAATCTATGGATTTTGCAGACTCTGTGATTGAATTTCACATGTCACAAAATCACAGAATAATATGGGGTTGGAAGGGACCTCTGGAGATCACCTAGTCCAACCCCCCTGCCAAAGCAGGTCCACTCAGAGCAGGTTGCACAGGGTGGTCTCCAGGCAGGTTTTGAATGTCTCCAGAAATGGAGACTCCACCACCTCTCTGGGCAGCCTATTCCAGTGAAGAAGTTCCTCCTTGTGTTTAGATGAAACTAATCCATGGGATTTCTCCAAGCAGTTTCCTGAGGAGACTTTTGAACAATCAGGCCAACCTTAATATTCCTGCATTGAGGTGTTGGTATAATTCTTTGACAATGTATGTCAATAGGTTGAAATGTACCTTATGTTCTCCAAGTCACATTTTTATTAGCATTACAGACTAGACTTACTTTCTGTGTTGAGTTTTTTATCAGTTATGATGGAAGTGTATAAATACTATCTTTTTCAGTAATTAAATGTGACTAAAAATAATTCTGACAATGTCTTCCCTCACGTCTCTGTATAGACTTCCAAAACTGCAAGAGGGAGTTTTCCTCTCTTTCTTACACAGGCATTAGCCTTGTTTTTCTCCATTTTTTTTTCTGTTCTTAACTATGTTTCATTTTATTTTTTTATGCCATGTTTCTTTATTCCATCTCTTACATCATCTTCTCTATGTTTAACTTTCTACCCACTCATTTTTCTTGTCTTTCTGCTTCTTTTTTTTTTTTTTTTTTTTGCTTCGGACTTGTGTCTTATGTGGTGCTTATGTGGTGTTTCTGAGTTTTAATGTTCACAGAATGCTCTATGATAAGGTTGCCTTGGGAACTAAAGGAAGACCTAATCTTAGAACTTGTGACGCTTTTGGGGATCAATATTGATTTGTTCATCTACCATATGCACTTAGAGAAATTGGAAAAAAAATTTCCCAAGAAAACTTCAAGGTCTCAACTGGGCAAATAGAATAGAGAAAATAAGGACCAGAAAATGAAATTGGTGTGTATGTCCCTTTTAATGTGGCTTAACAAGTAATCACTGTTAAATGGCTCTTTGTGAAGGAGATGGTGTTTTATATATGTGTGTACATATGTGTATACACCACCTATAAATCTTGAAGAGATTGGTTCTACTTTGTGCTAAAAAATGGTTTTAGATTGAATATGATTTCTATTTGTATTTATGTCTTTGAGAGGTATGGATAGGGCCATTATATTAACTGTGGATGTTGCTGGCAACTTAACACTGTAGCACCAGATACCTTCAGATGTTTCTTGTTCTTAAACTACAACCGCACACAGCTGTGGTACCAGCCGCTCTGTGCATCCTGCTGACACGTTATTGGTGCTTATTCACATGAGGAATTTCATTCCTTCCCAATATTTCCCATCCCTGAAACTGAGACTTGCAGAATGGTACTTCATAGTTGCTTCTGAGTCCCACCTGTGAGACTTTGTGAAAGGCTCTTCAGAGATGTGATTGTATTGGAGCACAGAAAACAGATATCTAGTAGGCCTTTAACTGAATGAATCGTGCTTATTTTTTATGCAGGGAATAAATCACAAGACAGTGGGATTGCAGAGATGGAGGAACTTCCAGTCCCGCACAACATCAAAATCAGTAACATCACGTGTGATTCCTTCAAGATTTCTTGGGACATGGATTCTAAATCCAAGGACCGCATTACTCATTACTTCATTGATCTCAACAAGAAAGAAAACAAGAATTCCAACAAATTTAAACACAAGGTAATTTTAATTTAGCAATCGAGGTGGAAGTACTTGATTTTCAATAGATGAATCTCAGTGTTTTATAAAGCCAGACCATGAGAAACAGGTATTGGGCACCCGGCAAAGGTAGGTTTTGGTTAACCTGATTGACAGTTGTTTTACTCGGAATATCTTCTCCATCTGTAGCCTATGTGCATGTACGCACAAGTATATTTGTTTAATAGAGAACAGAACATTACCTTTTCTATTTAATTTGAAACTGAAACAGATTTTATACCTGTGAAATTAATTGCAAGATAGACATTTTTATTCTTGACTAGTTCTTAATCATTATTTAAACAGTTCGTGTATTCTGTGCCTGTCGTTGTTCAGTGACAGACTCGTGAGAGCAACACATGTCATTTCAGCAGAAGAGTCACAAATTCTAATGCCCTTCTAGGAAGGCTTCCAGCCATTTTAGTTTGCGGCATCCAGCACTGTGACCTGAATATTCATCTGGCCTCTTTCCTCAAGCCACTGATGCAGGGACATACTGAGTGTATTGCAGAGTCTGTAGTTATCAAATCCAGCAAAATTTGCTTTGACCTCAGAATAGTTGAAATACTGAGATGTGTAGAGAAACATGGAATGAGACAGGAGATTAAACAACACAATCATCTGCAAATTTAAAAACCATGTTGGCAATACCTCTAAAAGATAAGGTTTACCGAGGCATAAATAACCACCAAGGCAAACATGAGAGCTCTGATTCCACCAACACCTAAATTACTGTTGGCTTATAAACCAGTGGGATAAGCAGGAACTATTTCCACCAATTTCTCTGAGACTTTTTATTGTGAGAGTATTCTTCTGTCACTGCTGTTAAGAGCATGTCTATAATTTTCACATTTTCTTTTTTGACATTTTTGGGGTTTAATGTGGTTAGAAGTAACATTCATTAACTGTAATGAAAAATCACTTAGTACTGCTTGAAATCGAGAATTTTACATGTTTGGCCAAGATGATGCAGTTGCTAGGAACCAGTGTGCAAAGCACTACCAAATTTAATATTTTAATAGACATTTATTATGACCCATTTTTAATGGTGGCAGCAAATAAAATAGGGTATGTTTGGATTTTTCTTACTGTTACTACTTTTGGACTAGCAGCCCTTGAATTTGAATTGCCATTTAAAATTGCAGGAATAAATATACCTTCTAATATAAGTGCTTACTTAGATAGATTCTTTTTATTTTTTTTTCATTTTAATTATCTGCATGTTTTTTTGTTTGTGTGCAAACTGGTCTAAAGTTGTAAAATTTGTTTCTATAAAAGGGAGAGCCACCCTACCAGATCAAACACTATATTCGCTTAAAATCCATATCACAGTGATGAGACTAGTGTTAAAATGGAGAGAAGAAAAAAAAAAAGGATATTGATAGTGTAATAAAGATAAGCCATTAGATTTATTTTGTTTTTCTGAGCAATTCCCTAGCTTTTTACTGTGATGAAGTGTTTAGTCAAAGGAGAGAGGTAATTGGTTTTGTAAAAACAGGAGACTAAAGTCTATCAATTAAAATGATGAATAAGTTGGATGTCTTGTCAGAATTAACTTCAAATTTCCTGGTACTAATTGCGTTAGTGACTTTGGTAACGCTTTTTTTTCTGGATTTTTTTGTTTTACCCCTGCTGGAATGATGGAAATCCCGATGGCAGACGGGGTGGGTGAGAGAACTGCACCGACTGAATAACAATTCTCTGTGCCAGAGCACATATGTGTTTGCTTTCACGCATCTTTAGTACTGAGTAATTTTGAACACAATTTTTTTCAAATAAGCTTTTGTTGAGAAATTAAAAATTGCTCAAATTCAAAATTTGCCGTAACCCTAGTATGGTTAGGGACTCGCATCCTTCCTCCTTATAACATTGGTTACACGCGTTTCAGAGCTGAAGCTCAGCAGCAGACCCGCTGGGTCCGGAGCCGATAACCTTGGCAGCTGCAGCTCCAGGGACTGAGTCCTC
Organism: Xenus cinereus; assembly: GCA_025774025.1. Classification (NCBI taxonomy): domain Eukaryota; kingdom Metazoa; phylum Chordata; class Aves; order Charadriiformes; family Scolopacidae; genus Xenus; species Xenus cinereus. Next base: position 8,249,353 of record JAOXJK010000002.1, on the reverse strand, counting down.
CAGCATCCGGAGGGAACTCCATCAGCCCCCAGCTATCCATTGCCTTCCTAACAAAGCTGTTGGATAAAGGTGAAGGGTATCACCCCCTTCTCCTAGCAGAGCTTCTTAGGAAGAAAAGGGTGACCCCTACCACTTATAAAAAAGAACCTTGCGACTTACTCTGAGGAGACATTCAGCAGTCAGGCTGTGGAAGGAAACAGGTGTCTTTAGGGGAAAAAATCATCCTTACTTGGCTTACGGGTTGGTTAAATCACTGTCTGCAAGTGCCTGTCTCTCTCACAGATGATAAGCCCAGGTGACCATCTTAAACTGTTTTCTAACTTGTAGAGAGTTAGTGTTAAGTCTCCGTTTTCTCACCTGGCTGTGAGCAAGCGACTGCAGACTAAACCCAACAGACAGGTGCTGTATTTCAGGAAAGGGGGGTGTTTCTTTCCTCCCATACCCAGGAGAGCACAAATGAATGACTCATCCTTTCAATACTTCTTCTGTTGGCAAATATATACAATATATTTAGCATATTTAGGGGGCATATAGTTTTATTATTTAAAACTATTATCATCGCATCTGTGAAGGAGGAGATTTGTACTGGTATTAGTATGTAAAGACTAGAATTCTAATAAGACACCGTCTTTTTCTCAATGCAATTTGCATGACTCCCCTTTTTTTTTTTTTTTTGCGATATGGAAGTATGATTATTCCCAGGTAATAGGAAATGAGGCTCAGATATTTAGCACAACTAGGACTACAGCCCAGTGCAGGTTGTTGCCTGGTGTGCTGAGTTGCCACAGTGTGTCTTATGAGCAGACCCGGCAAAGGGAAGGATAAGATGAAATGGCAGAAAGCTCTGAAAATGGGAAGTTGCGGCTTTGGCAAGGAAAAGGGACCGCAAAGTAAGCAGCTCTTCACAAAAAGGAGAAGAGTTAGTGTGACTCGTGTTCCTTCCTGTTTAGCTATTCAGTGCATCCAGGTTGTTCTTGGAAATTATTGCTGTCTGGGTACCTTTAGAGTTGTCTGGTAAGTGCTGGCGGTGCAGCAGCCATCTGCCGCTCCAGAATCCCATATAACCTGGCATATAACCTCCTTTGCACTTCTTTGGGGGCTCAGCCAGGAATGAGAGCTGGGCAGAAAAGAGAGGAAAGGAAGAAATGGAAAATCCCCAGAGAAATTTTAACATGAACATTTGAACGTTTTTTCCTGAGGTCAGTATAGCAACCTTTAAAAAAAAAAAATTGCTTAGGAAAAGAACAACAGATTAGAGTTATGAAAAGCATCATGTCTGCCCCTCCTCCCCAGCTGTGCGAGAGAAAACCCTCTATTTAACGTGCTTGTAGGTAGTCTGCCCTTTTTTGGTACAGACAGAAGGGTTTCCTGATACACAGCTGTAAGGTAAGGCTTTGACGCATGGGGGCAATGAGGCTTTTAGTGTGACATGAAAACTGTAACCAAATGGGGGCAAAACCCACCACCGGGTTGTGGGTGCAGAGACCTGACCCAGGTGGAGGCAACTTTTACCACAGCCAAAGAGGAGATGACAGGAGGACTAACGGTGGTACCTGCAGCAGCTGCTGATGGCTTCAGCCTTAGCAGGTACGCTCCAGGGGACGCCTTTCCAGTGGAGTTCCAGGGTGGCAGCTTTAAGTGTCATTTGAGGTTTCTTTTCTTTTTCCTTGTAATTTTTCTCTATCTTTTATATATTATTTATTTTCAGGGTGCACAACTGAGTCCTTTACAGATAAAGTTTTCTCCCAGCTGTTGTTTGATTCAAATGAGAATTAGCAAAAAAGAAATCATGACAACAAAGTCTTAACCTAGATTGTCAGTCAATCACGTTTCGGTTCTTGTAATATCAAAAGCTACTAATTTTACAGTTTTCATAATACAGAAACTGATGAGTATTTCTTGCTGACAGAAAAGCAGTAAAAGAAAGATACTTTTCCACAATAGAAGACAAGCAAAAAAAAATATCTTTTAGGTCTTGCTCACAGATCAGGAACAGAAAGCATCTCTGTTCTGTTTCCTTTTTTCTTAAGGGACTGCTGTGCCAGTGTTTATAGGTGGATGGCTATGGACTCGTATTTATATGTGGACAGCCATGGATGTTATCTAAAATGCCCACTTTTCCCATGACAGCCATCTTACTATTTAATGATTACCGATAAATATTCAAGAGTAAATACCTCTCTCGCTCTATCACAGCCCCTCAGGTACACTGTGCAGAGAAGCATTCAACTCCACAGTTCTGGCATAAACTGGCCAGTTCTTCATTTTTTAATTCCCCTTGGTGGTCTGTGCTACAGTCTTTGGTGCTGTAGAAACTATGTATTTCAACAACAAGAAGTAGCTTATTCTTGTTTGTCTCACTGTGGTGCGCAAAACAGAGTATCTGAAATGGTGGTGGGGTGGGAAGCAAGAGGTGCGACAACAGGCACAAACCATCTAGCTGGGTGTTTGTCTGCTGCTGGCCCTTCCTGTGCATACGGGGTTTTTTGATGCGTGTGAAACACACAAAGTTATTCTGCAGCGCATTTAATTTTCTGCGTTGAAGTTTGGTTTGGAGGATAGCACTAGCAACATGGGTGAACTGACTGATGGCAGAGGAAATTTGTTTGGTTACACTGCCTGAAAGAAAACAATGGAAGTGAGAGCACGAGAAGCTCTTAAATTAAGCTCTTGTGCTCAGTAGCATGTCTTTCTCTGGTTGCATCCTTAGGCACAAATGGCACTAGTCTGAATTACGTATTTGGGCTATACATAATAGTACCAGTCTATATTCACTTGGAACCAATAATAAACTCATACATGCCAGTTATCACCATAGCTCTTCGAGCAGACCCTTGTCCTCGGCCCCTCTGTTAACTTGGCTGCACCGATGGACTGTGAGAAGTAACTCAGGTTTACACAGAAGAGCTGGGGGTTGGGGATTACATTGCAAAAACCACGAAGGAAGGGGCGGTGGGTTGGTTTGGTTGCACTGCTGACTTGGGTGTTGTTTTGTCTTTTTGTTTTCATCAGGATGTACCCACCAAGCTGGTGGCCAAAGCTGTTCCCTTGCCTATGACAGTCCGCGGGCACTGGTTCTTGAGCCCAAGAACAGAATACACAGTCGCAGTGCAGACGGCATCAAAGCAAGTCGATGGCGATTATGTTGTTTCTGAGTGGAGCGAAATCATCGAGTTTTGCACAGCAGGTAATATCGCTGAGGAAACACGCACCACAGGACGTACGCAAGTAACGCTAGCTCTGCTGCCTGAGTGGGTTAGCCACCTTCCAGTGCCAACTGGGCTGGTAGGGTTACAGTGGTCACACCTGGGAACTGGAGTTCTAACTTCAGGCTTTGTGCGTGCTCAGGTTTGGTGCGTTAATGAGAGGAGGGAGGCAGCTGGAATGTCCCTTTGTTCTGCAATGGCTTAGCTGCCCCGAAGCGCTGTGCCTGGCACCATTGCTTGTCCCAGGCTAGGAAAGGAGACTGGTGAACTGGCGTGGAGCAGGGCCACTTGTGTGCCTGTTGCTGGCTACTAGCACCTGTGGAGAGAAGACAGGGTGGCTGCTCCCTAACAGACGGCTTGCTTAAGACGTTCTGCTGCTCTCCCTCCCCTGCACGCTGCAAAGCCTGAGCACCCCGTCCCGAGGATCGGTTTGGCCTGTCATTGATTTATAAGTCTCTTCCTTTGGGTGTTCGTCACCCAGAGCCAACGTGCTGGCCTGTGTGAAAGCTGAGCGCTCCAGTGAGCTCTCTGTGAATCCCATGTTGGTTGAGATGCTGTTTAGGCTGGGTCCAAAGCAAGCTTTTTCAGTCATGTGAAGTGAGGTATTGGGTACGCTGCAGCAAACAGTTTATCAAATGACAAAGAGAGGGCGCTTCTCAGCTCCTCCGGTCCCAAATACAAGGAAACCAGCTCTAACAGATGGAATCCTGAGCTGGAAGTTGCCATAGGCTTGCAGAGTATTCGTGGGGAAAGGAGTGGGGAGAATCGAACGTGCCTGTTCCTGCCAAGTGTCTCCTGTCACTGTTGGAAATTCCTGCTGGGCTGTATAGTTTCTGTATAGCTGCTGCATGGTGTGAGGTATGTAATCAAGTCTCTGTTCCTAATTTTAAGTGTAGCGACTGTGTAGCTTTTGGAGAGTATTGTAGGTTTTTTCCTGCCCCCCCTACTAGCAGATTGTCTTTTCTTTCCAGATTATTCAAAAGTTCACCTAACGCAGCTACTGGAAAAAGCTGAAGTGATTGCAGGCCGTATGCTTAAACTGTCTGTTTTTTATCGGAATCAGCACAAAGAATACTTTGATTATATCAGGTAAGAAAGTAAGCATATGCAAAATTGTTTAGCAAATTAAGGGAGTAATGAAAATAAGTAAATGGAGGCAGCTGTGCTAAAGCTAGAGCAGAATGTCTGTATGCTTTATTGCCAGTTCAGAAGAAGGGGAAAATAAAAATAAAATAGAACTAATTTCTTCCACCTTGCTTAATTCAGTATGTATACTAATACTTCTATTAGGTAATAAAAGTTTTGTGTTTTGAAGCAGAAACTGAAGTATTCACAGGGTCTGCAGTCTGATTAAAGTGTCTGTTATCATAACAGAGTGTTTAGTAGCCAAATACTTCTGTTGTACTAAGAAATTCAGAGTGAAATGTGTAATAGTAGGAGTACACGACTGTGTGCATAGGCATTTGCCTGCATATAAGAGTTCCACTTCAAATACTTGCTCTCCATGTACAACCACTCCATTTCCATGCCTGAACATAGTAACTGGGTTCTACAATCTGAATGTGAATTTACAGATCGTGTGGGGAGGGAGAGGGGTGATGTTTAGAGAGTTTTACAACACCGCTTCACTTGGAATGGATAAATGGGATAGCTGGAGGTAGGTGCCTTTTTCCTGTTGGACACTCAGTGTGCCTTTGCACACACTTGGGGAAGTGGTATTGCAATAGAAAAGAAGAATTTTCAGTAGAAGGAGTCAAAGCTCCTGCACTGCCTGAGCAGGAGCAGCCAGTCTGCAGAGGAAACCTTGCGCTGTTAGAAGAACGCGGATGAGAGGTAAGCGGTGTGTCAACGCCTGTTTCTGCGCTGTCAGGAGGGTGGCAGCACTCACTATGCTTCTTTAATACTTTTTGAGAGATGGGGCTGCTGTGCCACGTAATTCCGGTTTTATGTGGGTGTCACACTCGTACCTGTCAAGAACTAGAATTTTTTTAAAACCAGTGAATTAAAAAAATAATCAAGGGAATCCAAATCCACCACTGTTGGAAACGTTCCCGCTTTGTAGTCAGGCGTATCTACTCGATTCCAGGAGTGTCTTGCATATTCCCGAGCGTGGGGTTTGCTTTTTCCCTTCTGTGTTTTGGAAGAGTTATTTTATTGCACATAGTGACAAAGCTGCAAAACTCAATGGAGGTAGAGATGAATTGCAGATGCTGAGGCTCTTTGAGGACCTTGTAAATCTCGGGGGGCATCCTGGACTAGTGTCTGTGGTGGTTCTGATTCTCATTTAGCTTTGTTTTCAGCTGTGTAATCATAGCGCACCTGCCTTTGTGTTCATAAAGCTTTGAAAGCTACCACTGAGGTGCATTTATAGCTGTGGGTTTGGCCCTGTCCGGCCAAATGTGACTCTGATTGCAGTGTATCTTTTCCCCTGCCTCCGGTTATGTGCTTTCTTGGTTTCATACAAAGAGAAACTAGTTAGCTTTCCCTTCTGTTTGTGAGTTAAAGAGACAAAAAGCTGTGTTTTAGCAGGTCAGTATAAATCCAGAATACCTGTAACTAATAGTCGTGTTTGCTGATCAGAAATGTGCTAATATGGTCACAAGGGCTAGTCCCTCCACAATACACCCTTCTGAATGGGATCTTAAAAACCCTAAGCACGTGCTTCCTTTTAGGTGTCACAACTAGTAAACAAGCTTGGGAAAGCTTGTAGAGTAGCTCTGGTAGCAATGGCAAACAAGCAACAGTCAGGGTGCAGAAGCAGCAACCCCAAACTGACTGTAGGGTTGAAGCGTGAGCTTGTAAGTAGAGGTCATGTCACTGCTGCTTCCCTCGGCCAGGAGCACCGTAAAGCAGATCAGATCCCCGGGAAGAGTGACCTATAATTAGCCTAATTGGCCACTGGATGTCAGTGTCTCGCCACAGAAATGGAACTGCAAGAATCCTGGCTTTTCAGGTGGTTATTCTGGTGATTATTCAGGATGATTTTTTTTTCTCCCTAGTAACCGCTTTGGTCATAAATACCAGTTGTACCCTCTCCACCCCAATCAATGTCTTGAGAAATAGGGCTTGAGACAATAACTAACTGTGTAGTATTTGAATGGCCCAGAAAAATTCTGAAGTTTATCTTAGAGTGAGTCAAATTAAGATAGGTTTCGGAGGAGATTAGAAATAATGAAAAAATCACAGCTGGAGACATTACTCAGTTGATTAGAACTGGTTTGTATGTATACACTGAATTTGTTTGGTTTGACTGCTACTTTAACCAAGTAAAACCCACACAGCACCATGTTACCTGGAGCTGTTGCAAATTAAAAACAGAGAGAGAAATCTTTTCTTGTCTAGTCTCCCCCTCATCAATAAAACAAAAGGGGGGGGGGGAGAAAAAAAGGAAAAATAGTGAAAGTAAAGTCAGAGGAGGCTGTAAGACTCTCCAGCCCCACAGCCTCGCGCATTTTAATCTGTCAATGTGTATAAAAGCATTTTCAAAGGGTGCCGAGTATATTTGGTGTTTTGCGGGACTTACTTACAAAAGGGAATGTTTCCTTTTCTGGTGTCCCATGGTGGCAGCTGCAAACAGAGCCAGAGCTGTCACCGCAGCACTTCCAGAGAGGTGTGGGGCACAAGTTCTGGAGAACATCCCTCTATACATAAAATCTCAGGTGCTAAGGGAGGATGAGGTGGGGTGTTTTGGACCGTTCTCCTAAAGTTAGCAGCCTAATGCTTCTGAGTGCTATTTGGGACTTAGGGTTTTAAAAATTCAATTGTAACATTGAACATTTCTTTTCACTGGAACCAAATTGAGCTCAGCTTGCAAAAAAATAAAAAAATAAAAAAAATTGTCTTGTACATTTTTTCCCCCTAGGCCTAGTGACTGCAGGAGCTGGATACCAACCAAAGTGGAAACTAACCAAATTGCCTAATACTCTGTGCCCAGCTCTGCTCTGATTGAAGTCAGCAGTAGACAAATTAGATCTGAAATTATCATTTGGGGGAAAAAAACCCCAAACACCTATGGCAGACAGCACATTCCTTCCTATAAGCTCTCTGAAAAACATCTTTCAGAAATAACTTCCATTGGCTGTTTTCTACATTAAATATAGACTGTCTATGCTAAAAATACATATTAACAAACAGTATATTCCGCATATTGAGACTGACTTGCAATTTCCAACATGTGATTAAACTAAAATGTGTTTATTGTTAGACTTGCAGTGGAAGGCTGAACAAATCAGCTAATTAAAGATAGTGGTGGTCTGGGGGCTTTTTTGTTTGTGCTCTTCCTTGCCTGCATATAATACCCACACAGCTCACAGCCAGACTGGAAAAGCAGATGTTTCCCTTGAGCAGGAGTTATTCTAAGTCTTTGAGTCTGGCGTCACTTGATTTTCTAGGTCCTAAGATCGTAGCAGTAACCACAGTTTTCAGTTTAACGGTTTTCCTTTGTGTCCCTTCAGTGCTGCTACCAAACAGCATGATGTCCTAACCTTCCCCTTTTTCTTTAACGTGTGTTACAAAATAAACAATACCAGTCATTCATTTGTAGAGAGCATCATGGGAATGCTATGCAGCCCTCTGTTAAGGATAACAGTGGCAGCCATGGCTCTCCGATCAGCGGGAAGCTGGAAGGCATCTTCTTCAGCTGCAACACCGAGTTTAACACTGGGAAGCCACCACAAGATTCACCTTATGGAAGATACAGGTTTGAGATCGCAGCTGAAAAACTCTTCAACCCAAATACTAACTTGTACTTTGGAGACTTCTACTGCATGTACACAGCCTACCACTACGTCATTCTCGTTATCGCCCCGGTTGGATCACCAGGAGACGAATTCTGTAAGCAGCGCCTTCCCCAACTAAATATAAAAGAGAATAAATTTCTGACCTGCGACGAAGAAGACGGTGTCATGGTTTACCATCACGCCCAGGATGTTATTTTGGAAGTAATTTACACTGATCCTGTGGATCTCTCCCTCGGCACAGTTGCGGAAATTACTGGTCACCAACTAATGAGCTTGTCTACTGCAAATGCAAAGAAAGATCCCAGCTGCAAGACCTGCAATATCAGTGTTGGACGTTAAAACTTCCCTCGTTACTTAGGAGCCTTCAAACCTCTGTTGCCCATTTCCATAGTCAGACATTTTTGTCAGAAGCATGCACATGCGCTGTCACCAAAAGCAAACACGAGTCTTCAAAATCTCCAATAGCGTTTTTAGTATTTCTTCTCTCCCTCTTTCCCTTCTGTTCCCCCGATGCTTTAAATGATTAGAAGTCCTGGATTTCTTTCTGGCAACCATTTATACCTAGATGCTGCAAAAATTGTTTTCTGTTTCTTGCCAAACATAACAAAATCCTATATAAACTGCTTTAGCAAAATAAAAATAACGGCTTATAAATGGTGTTTAAATATGCATTCATTTTAACTACTGAACAAATACTGGGGTAACTCCAAACAGCATGAAAGGTTGTAATTGCAGCATGATTTAAATTTCAAAGCCTAGAAATGTCAGCACTTCCAACGTGTTGTTTGACAGTGTTATTTATGTTATTTATATTAGCTAACTGAAAACAGAAACTGTGTCTCGACATAATAAATATAATAGAAAAATATTTTATTTGTACTGTTGTATAAAATATTATACAATCATATAGAATATATAGAATACATTTTAATATCAATTGTATACATATGTCATGAAATCATTTTCCCTTATCAAAGATGTAGTTTGTAAACTTCAAATAGCTCTGTATCTGTTCCTGTTGCTCTAGATGACTTTAATTAAAACAGATTTACGAAGGAGACCATTTCTGATTCATAAAAGTTACGTTATAAATTATTAAGTCAGTACACTGAAACAGCAAACCTCTGAGAAATAAAAAATTGCTTTTTTAGTGTTCATACTTTTTCCTTCAAACTACTCGAAAATGTGTACGTCTTCAAAATCATGCTGAGCCATTACATCAATAGAAATACAAACATGGTTGGTACATAATAGGCTTTATAAAATAAAAATTATCTTACCAAGATAGAAAACAGGTTGCTTATACTACGTGGTCAATACAAAATGACAGTGAAAGCAAAACACTAAACGTGATTCAACTTGAATTCAAGTCCCTTTTCTTTTATTATTCTTCCTTCCTTTACGTCTGGGCTAGGTTTTTCCCAGAATCCCTGCTTTTCATTTCTAGTACAAAAACCACTGATAATCCTTCTGTTAACAGTCCACTTTTCACACAAATGGTCTATCACAAATAGTGAAAAAATCTCCTTAATATTACAAAGTGTGGTGCTCTGAAAGTTAAGAAAGATGCATAATTCCAATGGAAAAATATCTTTTTTTATAATCTTATTTTTCAGTAAACAAGAAGTCTAACATTCCTCATCAGATAACTGTGACACTCAATTATATACCATGTACTTTATCTATCCAAAATAACTTAGCATACTGCAATAATCTAGTCTTGTTTTAATATATATATATGATGTGGCAATTTATAACACAAGAAATACTTTGACATTTTACAAAGTGCATGCGTCTAAACGAGCTTTGGTAGTTAGAAAAGCAAATGTTATAGCATCAGGCAAAATAAAGTGCAAGGTTTAATACAGAAATGTAAAATAGCATGTAGTTGACCTATTTACTGGATTTTAAGTACCGGGAGCCAGGTCCTGTGAACCAGAGTCAAAAGGACAGCAGCCTCTACATTTACCACTTCTCAATAAATTGTATTCATTTAGTTTTGCCAAACACTTTCTCTCATTTCTAAAAAAGCAATAGTTCTGTTTGGCAGTCAAGGTGCGTCCTTCTTTTTTTGCATAGGCAATGTCACTTCGCTCTACTCCCAGAATTTTAGACCAAATCCTGGCACGGATTCTTTGTGTGCACCTTTCTTTGAAGCTACTGGAATTGAATGGCAACTCTGTCTTGAAAAACAGAGTGTGTTCTTGAGTTTTTCCTTCATTTGTTTTATGCTCGTGTTTCTTTTAATCTATTGAATCAGCACATTGAGAACCGATATTAATAGTTAATTATAGTGCATGTTAATTCTGGAAAGAAATGTGTGGTACGTTATCATGTGCTAAAAACCTGGAGAGCATTTCCTCACACTTTTTAAAACGAAAATCAGGTCAAACTGAAGGTCTACAATTCTTCAGTGTCCTTTTAATTTCTAACATTCTCACAGTGCACTTCAAGGCTTTTTCAAAAGGAAAAAATATATACTATACTCCACTCACCCGTGCTTAATATCCTTGCGTATTGCTGTCCTCGCTCATCCCAGCTACTGTAATTGGTAAAGTGCATCAAAAATCTCAGTGTGTCAAATAATTGTGCAGCAGACCACCACCTGTGAAATTACTTCCTCTTTTTCATTACCTGTTTGCTTGCTTGCTTTGTTTCTTTTTTTTTTTCTAGAGAACAATACCACAGCAGTGCATTCACTTCAAATTGTTTTGGAAATATCATGCTTACTGATGAGAACCTCCAAGAGCCTGATTTTGGCTTTTGTGTGCTTGTATTCGGAGTATTCCTCAGCCATTGGCACCCGATCTTCTTTTTGAGGACTCCTTTGAAGAGCAAATAAAAGTGCTATCACTTTTATGAGTAAGAGGAAAAAATAGTCTTTAAAATTAATTCTGAAAGAACTAATGAGGATTGGGTTGGATTATTTTCTTCCCCAACTGTAGGTGACTAAAGATAATTTGACAGGACCAAAAGGCTCTAATAGACAAAAATGAAATAATAGTTTTTAAAATTTTTAATTTTTACATGCCAGATAAATAATTTTTGTTATTGTCAACTATGCAAGCATAACTACTTCATTCTAAAATATGCAGAGAAGTTATTACACAGGGCTTTGAAGCTGTTATCAGAAGACTACATGCCCATATCCTCTGTGGTTTTCACCAAACAAGTTTGCTAAATGAAGGGAGGAGGATAAACAAAGAGTGAAGAGTAGCCGGCATTTATCTATGGGTGAAAGAAACTGTGCCTTCTGTTTCTAAATCTGGCCTTTTACAAATGGCCCAGCTGCCAGGTGTAACCCCTGCACTCTTTAGCAGCCTCCCTTCAGCTCAGGAAAGATCCTGAGATGGGGTTTATACCCATTGCGGGCATGTCCTGAAAGATGCCCAGATCCAGACTGTCCTCAAGGATGCCCACATCCCAGAGGAACTAAGCAGGGAGATGGACATCTCCACCGAGACCAGACACCGCCATGGTATCCCCCAGTCCCTAGCTGCAGCTTCTTGCCTGCTCACCTAGGAGTACCCACCCCAGCAGAAACACACACGCCTGCGTAGGAGCCCAAAGGGGAGGAGGAGAGGGGTTTTGTTGAGCTGGTTAGTTACCTTCCTGTCTGTCTATAGAACTGTTCCTCAAACTCTCTCAGAGCTTTGCGAAGCCTTTTCTTGTCTGCTCTTGTTTCTCTGAGATGTTCAAGTAGAACAGGCCTGTAAAACAGAGACAAGAACATGAAAGCCCCAAGTGCTTGGAAGTATTGTAAAAAAGCTGTGGCTTTGGGTAATACGCAGCCTGCTGCTATGGGCCATGGCAGGCACTGGTCTCAGTGTCCCCAGACAGTCCCCCACATCCCTCCAGCTGTAACTGGCTGTACCATCACACCCAACAAGCAGTTGTGCTCCTTCCCTTTGACTCTACTCTCACCCCTCTAATAGAGCGAAGGGACAGACTCTATGGACAACGTGGGTGGAATTCATGGCGCTGACAAGGCTCAGCATCTCACAGCAAATGCTTTGCCTCTCTAAAACTGAATTAATAAAGTCAACATCCAAGCCCTACTCCTAAAAGCAGCTGCTGCCAAACATTACTGTGATGCAGTGGAAATGCTAGAGGTACCCAGAACCAACAATTTTGGAGGCCATATTTTAGCTGGTATTTGGAGAAAAAGGTTTTTACGCAGAGAAAGAATTCTCTTATGACTTATGCAGCTATATTTTTTTTCCATAATAACAAAATGCACAGAAATACTGCCACACCATTTATGAGCAAACTGTTGCATATGTCGTCGAGTTACGTGGAAAAATCAAGACTTTTTTCTTAAATTTTTTATTTATTTCAATTTTGGTAGAGCCCAGTCAGCTTCATTTATGTATCCAAGAGCTCCCAATCAAAACACAAGAAAAAGATACCGTCCCATAAGCTATGAGACCACATCTGTTCCTGGAAGGTGTGGTCTTCAACAACTTGCAGAGCTGAGTGAGAACAGCCCATGTGCAGGTTTATTGTCTCACGCAACCTGAGATTCTTAACTACAAATGAGCAGGAGGGTTTTATTTTGGTTTCATACTGGAGGTTAGGAGGGTGGTGTTAAGTTTTCTGGGCATCCAGACACTAATAACTCTTCTTATGCAAGGAAGAAGCTGATTATACACGCATTCAATGGCCTCCCACGTGGCCATGGTCCTTGACCCAGCTCACCTCTCACTGTTTGGATGCCTCGTGTCTCTGGTATTTTTACCTCACTCACAGTCAGTCCCAGTGCACACACACAGGACCAGACTGTCCTGCTTGGCTGAACTGGGCTTTCTTTTACGACCGCTTTGTAAGAACGTAAGTTGTTGGATATCTAAAAATTTTGCAGCAATTACAGGTAGATCAGCATATTTATACTATGCCATTATGTAGTATCTACATTCTGCAGTTATTTCTCCTGTCTGCCTTCATTCCTGCACCTTTCTCTTCATGAATTTGGCACAAAGTTTTTTGAATAAATAGCTCAGAAGACAGGTATCCCGCCCAAACAACAACTATCTTCTGCCTTTTTTCTCCCGGAAGAAAACATCGAATCACTTCTTTGGTATGGAATATTCGCATGCAATAAATATGGCTCATCTTTCATTTACAAAGTCCACATAAAATATTTTAAAATATTCAGGGGAAAAAAAAAAGACTGAACTTACATTGTTGCCTCATGTAAATTGGACATCGACAAGGCCGTTTGCCTGAAAACTTTCTTTTCATCCAGAGGTGAAACATAAGCAGGCTCGCTCTCCTCCTGAGAGTAGCACAGGTGCTCATCGACAGGGAGGCAAGATAGTGGACCGGATGATAGCTCATGGCTGCTTTGAGAATGGTCTTCATCCGAGTCTTCCTCCTCCTGCTTGTAAAATGCAAAGCATTATTAAATTAATTGTTTACATTACAACACTAACGATTAGTAGGGTGACAACATAAAGACTTGGGATCTGACTTCCTGGATGTATTCATTGAAATAGATTACAAATATTGAAAGCTTTACCCAGGTCTACCTGACATTGTTCATGAGAGGTCTTGTGGGGCCCACTGAGTTACTGTCCACCATGTATTGTCCACCATGACTAAGGACAGAAGTTGTCCCTGCTTCTGAGTACATCCACCCAGCAATTTATTTCTGTTTACTCAAAAGCCCTTATAAGTAGCAAAGATTTAAAGAACATTCTGTATTTACATAAGCACTGCAGTCTTGCTGGAACTTGTACTCCTCTTATCTACTGTTTGCATTATGTCCAGAAATTCTGACTGTAACAGGAGTCGGAGGTAGAGGTTGCACAGTTTTATAGCTACAGATGTTAACTACCAAAATAGAGTGATGTCAGTGTCTTCCTCACATTCCTTCATCCTCAGAAAAAAAGTTGAGCTTTTGAAACTAAGGCTTAAACATAAAATCTCCACAGAGCAAAGCTCCTAAGAAGTAACACAAGAGAACTTCAGTTAAATTTTTAAATAAAATACCGGTGTGCACTTGTACAAAGATTTACACTGGGATTTTTCAAAGACGTCCGAAGCTCCACTGTCATCTAATGCAACAATTGTTCATAATTTTTAAAATCAACCTAGGCCCAATTACTATTAGATTAATATTTTTTGCTAGAGACATGCTAATTAACTTCCAGATAACCAGATTCCACTACCTCTGCTCACAGGGAGACCAGTACTGTTACTTTACATTGATATATTATTAATTACAGTACTACAAATGATATTTATGTGCTACCTGATTGATAAAAGCATTGTCAACAAAATACAGAAGGTACATTGGCAGTATAGCGCTTTGTGGAAAGAGATGATAGGTTTCCTTTTGTGTTCCATTTGTTAGATGTCACAGAAAGCTCACACAGCCTTTGATCTCTTGCCCAGTCATTTGAAGCAGTTGCCTCAGGAGCTGCTGCTGTACACTGCAACCTTTGGTGTGTTTAGAACTTTGACAGAGCATTTGCTTTATTTGAAATACCAACACCTGTATTAACCAATGAGCAGATTCTTCAAATACCAGCAGTTCTATTGCTGCCAAACTGACACACAGGTACAAATCAAACACAGCATTTAGCATGTTTTCTTGACAATGGATATGAATTCTTTCCAACTTACAATTGTTGTAATCAAAGATGGAGCTGCAAGAAGTTTCTTGATAATTCTGTATCTGTCATAAAGAGGTTTCATGAGACTCTTTTCTTGCTTAGTTACCTAAAGAGAAATGAGAAAAGAGAACAAAATATATTCCTCCAAATTAAAATAAATAAATACATTTCTGTAAAGCTGAGAGAGTCATTAGAATAGAGTGTCCATAGACATTCCATGGGAACTCTAGTTGAATCCATAAAATTTCTAAAAAAGAAAACAGCACTCTGTTTTCTAGTGGAAAATACCCAATGTGGATTCCTCACTTCCTTGAGCTACACAACCCAGGCAGAGGGTAAACTATTCTCTCTCTTTTTCTGAAGAGGCTAGTAGAGTGGCAAGAGTTAAGATCTGCTTCTACTCTCACTTACTTAACTGTAACGAAGGCAAGAGGCCAGCTACAGTAAGGTGACAGCCTGCCTGGGCCACTACACACAGGTGCCCCGTGGGATGGAGAAGGCTGAGAACAGTCTGGGTGCACGAGCTGGCTCTGTGCAGAACTTCTCTGTGCACCACTGGGATTAACTGGCTGTTCATTTAGTTTGCTCTTGCTCTTTTATGAGCGCTAGGAGCGTCGATTTGGAGGAGAATGTTATTTTAGATCAGGTATTAAGAGCCTGATCCAGCCACAAATATTTGTAAATACAAAAATAAACCTTATGGAAACTAGCTGTGCAGTTGGCCCACTTTCTGTACGAAGGGAAAAAAAAAAGAGCAAACCCCACAAGAAAAACCAAACCAAAAAACCAAAACCAACAGAAACCCAACATGTTTCTCAGTGATTAAATGTCAAAACGGAGTCATTTGCAAACTAGTCCACCACCAGGCTCTACCCTCACCTTACATGCCTGTCAGCACGCGCTGGGTACAATTTCACTGTCTTTTGGCACTGTGACCGTGCTACTGCACTGAAGCCCAGCTCCACACGCTCAGCTGAGCACACGTGACAGCTTTGAAGAGACACAAACTGGCTGACACTATTCTGCACTGAGACAACTCTGTCAGCAGAGTGGCACGCTGCTTTGTTAACTAATGTCACCGGGGTGCCTCCGACTGGGCAGTCGCCAGTTTGCCTTCTCCAAGTCATCATCCCCCGGCTTTTACCAACGGCGTGAGCTTCCTCGGCAGAACTCTCTTTCCTGGCCCCCTCCAGCTCTGAACTGGGCTGGGTGGGTGTTTGCCACTGAGCTTGAGCCTTGCTGGCTTCACTCTCTCGCTGTTCTTGGTGCCCAGGTTTCCTGCAGACCCCTCAGCACTTTTCCTCAGGAAAACACCTTGATATAGATACAAAGATTGAAATTTGCTTCTCTAAGATAAACGATGGTGTAAGTATGCAACTGGAACTGCGTGGAACGTCTCCAGATTGCTTGATCGTTCCCAACAACAACAAAAAATGATGTCAAAATCTTGCCTAACTTCCATTTCCCTGCTTTAAATTCTTGACTGTCCCTGAGCTTTCTGTCACCTGAAGTCAGAGCTGTTTGGCAGACCTAGGATTCCCTCACGGCTGTTTAGTATCCCTGATCACCTCTTTCCTTAGGCATTAGCATCCTCTTTCTTAGCTGGTTATAGAGCTGCTTCAACCTTGAGAAGAAACACCCTCTTGCTGAACCCCGTGGTACAAAGCATGCCCTGTTACTCTCTTTTCTATATTTGAAGCGTCAAGTCTCTTTTACCTCCATACAGCACTAAGAACTCAATTTCTTTTTTGTTCTCCTTAGGAAATATAATTTCTTCATACCCTTCCTATATATTCTCTTCACCCCATAGCTTTCATTTCAAGCCCAAAGAAGATGGACAAAAACTATTTTATCCAAGGTCCAGAGGGATCAGACTCAGATCATCATAATTTTAAGAGCTGGCATAATTTTTTATGCCAACTGATTTTTCCAAACACATGCTGGTGCCACTTGCCTTTTCCTCCACCACAACAATTACCAGCTAGAAAGAGACAGTGATAAGAACACAGAGAGAGACATCAGAGAGGAATTCCTCAGTTGTGATTAGAAAAACTTTCAAATCATCATCTCAGCAAAAGCGGTAATTTTTTGTTTTGTACCTACATTCTGCAATGAAGTCCCTTGAAAGGATTTTAATTAATAGTTCTAAGTGCTGCTGTGAAATAAAGGAAAGCACAGATGACGGGTCATGTCATTTTTGTATTTCATGTCTCAGATGGTGCCCTGTAAACCTTTCTTGGCTGCCAAGTGTTCTAACCTTCCATCCATCGCAGCACAGCTATGGAATGCATGAGCCAGGTCTGCTGCAGATCTACACTCCTCCACCTTTATCTCAAAACCTGCAAATTCCAATCATGAAGAGAAGCAAGGCCACTAGAAACTCGCCTTTGTTTTTTTACTTTTAAAAATATAAACCAAATTCATCAGTATCAGGCAATAACATTTATACCTGAAGATTAGTTTGAAATAACTAAAATCATGTTAATCATGTAAAATTAATCTAAATATATTTAATATAGGAATCCAAAAATATTTGTTAGAGAAGTTAGATAATTTTTAATTTACCTATCTTTCCATGGTATACTTACAGGTCGTCCATGAATACTCTCAACATATAGTAGACATTTCTGAAGACTGATTTTTTCCAAAGCCATTTGCTTTTTTGTCATATCCTATTTAAAAAAGTTATTTATAAGATTATGAGTCAGGATTTCATGACAAGGGAACTGTTTAATAATCTATTTTCCCCAGATAAACATTAATAATAAATTTTCTGTCCCCACTGAGGTCAATGGGGACTTGGCATTGACTTAGCAAGAACAGAGTCCAAATGTACATGACTGAAGTTTTAAATGAATCAACGTACATGTCACTCTCTCAAGGCCTGGGCCCAAGCTAACGAGAGCTAGGAGGTAATTCTACTCATTGGCAGAGTAGGTGTTAGGTTAGGCCTCTACCCTTGGAAAATACACTGTATTTGCTTTGTCTGGCCAAAGTGGAGCCTTAATGGCCTGAACTTATGCTCTTTCTTTGGGAGAAAGATGCATGAATGAAAATGTACTGAAAGACTGGAAACATATTTTCCTTAACGTCATTTTATAAAGTTCTAATACTTGATTGCCTCGATTTCCTTCCAAATCACTATTCTATGAAAGCAATTTCAACAAGCTTAAAGTCAGGAAGCAGTTTTAAGCTATTGACAGAACACTGCATCCTTATCTGGAAAGTTTGCAAGGGTACAAACTATGGTCTTAGTCAGTAAGGCAAGAATCTTTGTGTGTTGCTCCATCAGAGCCTGCATGGGAAATTTTTTTCTGGGAATACCAGTTGTCAGAGTCTAAACAAGCAAAAGTTTTTGCTCGACTGTCGTGTGCAATTGCATGGACACGGGGTATATCTCATGGGTTGGGTTTTGGAAAGGCAGGCTCACAAAAGACAACTGCAACATCCGAGTAGAAGGTGTTGGCATTGAGGTCCCATAGATATCAGTGCAGCACTTCCCTAGAACATTTTCTAATGTTTAGGTAAACATATATGAATAGTTGTTGTAGACTGAAAAACTGAATAAATATTTTTCGCATCCATCCTAGGGAGAAATTAGTTAATGAGATCTGTATGTTATTAATGTCTGTTTGCCAGATCAGTGCATAAATCATAGATAGCATTCTCTATTATATATTAAATATTATTTAGTTGTAACAAATGAGAACAACCACCATTCTAGACAAAATACTCAGAAACTTACAAAACAGCAGGGAGGACATTCTTCAATTTTTAAATTATTCATCAAGAAAAATAGATTTGCCTTGGCTGCGAAGGGACGAAGAACAGAAAGCTCCAGCTATGCAAATACAACCCATTTATGGAGTGGAATGACAGATTCACAATGAAATCCCTGAATATCCAATCATTGTGATACCACAGTTAACACCCCATAAATGCTGAGCATACTAGGAAAAGGTGCTATCTTTATAATGAAACTGAAGAATAATCTGATCAGCCAGCAGGACATGATGGCTGGACAGTGTGTGTCTGTAGGACCGCGATGGGGAAGCTGCAGAAAAAGCAGCCCTTTACTAACAATGGGAACGGAGGTGGGCTTTCTTCCTCACCAGCGGTTCTTGTGCTGCTGGGCTGAATACCTAACAGTAGCAGTTTATTTCTCTTCAAAAATCACAATATGAAAGATGAGATCAACAAAGATGGAAGATGAATGTTGATTTCTCAACACTGCGATTTGTCGGTGTTGGTGATATACCAGGATATATATAGGTGTCTGCTGCAGGGAGCGCACTATTTAACTGGTATTTCTCTCCTCCTCTCCCTTTCCTGACACTTGCATGTTTTCATCTGGGTTGGAACAGCAAGGAGCTCATGAAGCCAATGTCATTTTCCACAGTCTCTGCCAGATCACAACAGATCTGTATGAACTGGGGCCAAGTGTTGGGAGGTTGGGAGGAGACCTCACCCACCATGATGAAGTAATGTAAAGAATAATGGAGTTGAGAGGGGAAGCGGATATGCCTTTCTGCAGAAGGTCGATGACTAGGGTTTTTATTGACAACTCGGAGAAGTATTTTTAGTAATTAGCCTCTACTTTTTAAAAATGTATCAAGCCCTGAAGAAGTGATGCCCTTCTAATATCCAAGGGGTACATTGCTGTTAACTTCAGCAGGAGCAAACCCTTTTTTGTTTGTTGTCCAAATGCAAAAATAGTGCAGTACCACTGATCACATTTTGCCTTGAAGATCTGCATGAGTTAATCACTCCAAAATTATCTGTCATTCACATTAAAAGACAAGCTGCTAACTAGAACGTAGGAGTATTATAAAGTAGCTAATTGGTTTACTTATTGCTAGTTCTGCAATTAATACAAGGTTAATTCTTTCAAAAACTCTTAAGCCTGGAGCAGCTGAATGGTTAAGAGGAAACAGGGAGTGATCATTAATATTGATTTTACACATGAGAAACAATCTCAAGAGGGTTTACTGTTTGGGCCTATTTCATTAGCAATCTCAATACGGGTTTGTATTCAGCTAAGTTCGTAATGGCTGATAATTTCAAATCAGAGAGGGCAGGTGGAATCACAAACTACAGAATTGCCTCAGACATCTTAGGACTGTAAGCTGGGTAGAGCAACATGAAATTCAGTGCAAATTGCATAAAAACACTGCTTTATAGCCAAGGAAAAGATAAACTGAAGCAGGTCGGTAATGAAAGAACAGCTAGATAAAGGTAACCAGTGTGAGAAAAGCCTTGAGGACCAGACTGCAAATCTTCAAACTAAACATTAGGCAAAAGCTATTTGTTGCCTATAAAGAAAGGAAAAGGAGATTCCATGTCAAGCTAAAGTAGTAGTGTGGTTTTCGTAACCTGGGACAAAGGCACACCAAATACTGTATGCAGTCGTCTTCCCTGCTAGTCAGCTCCCTGAATGCTTACGCCTTTTAAGCTGGCTGTTGTTTCTCCAGACAGAAAATACAAAGCCCCAAGGCTGGGCGGTGTGACAGCGGGGACTGGGCACAGCTGAGGTGGCAGCGCTTTGTCTCCACGCGGGCAATGAGAGCGAGTTCCCAGGGTCTACCACATCTGCCACTTGGGGATGCGTGGTGGCTCATTACAAAGCAGCAATTAACCCAAAAAGGATAAAAATCTTAAAGGGAGGCAACAAGTGACACGAGCCGTCCCTAGAGCGATGCCAGTTTTCTTCAGCTGAGGGTCAGGCCAAGTCTGACTGTAGCCCACGGGCGAAGGAGAGCTGAGCACTGTGGGGCTGCTGCTGCTCCTCCTCGCTGCGACTGGGGCAGCAACTCCATCCCCAGCCATTACACATTTGGCTTGGCTTAAAAACCAGGAGTTGGGATTTGGATTTGGGATTTTGGGATTTGGTGGGATTTTGAGTAATATGATTCAAATTATGTCTATTTGCCTTATGGCTCCTGAACTCCTACATTCATAGTCTTAATTTTATTATTATTTTTTTTTAAGCCTTGTACTTAAAAACTAGTAACAGGTGGCCATCCCTTTTTGGGTTACTGAATCATTCACAGGATGATCCCAGTTTTCTCGTAAGTCTTCTCATTCAGTAACTTTACTCATGGGCTTTTTTGCATGAAGGGTGTTTTGTGCTGAAAACCCACAATCTGCTCTTTCATATTCAGATCTTGTGGTTTGTTCTCTTTGGACGTACGGGTGGCTCAGGATTTTTCTCTGCACCTCTCTTAAAGACGCTCATTCTCTCATTTGCATTTCAGCAGGGCCTTAGAGGCTTTCCAGAGTTGGACTTCAGGGGAGAACTAGGCAGGCTTTTATGGAAAGTCTATCCTTGCCCCAAATAACTAAATCTTAAAAAAAATAAACATTTAGCTGCTATTTAGTTTACTATTAATCTAGCTCAGATTCGGGTACAGGATCTAAATTTTATATAAAAACTAAAGCGTTACACATAAAACATATCTACAGTAGCACCGATGTTGCATGTAGCTGAAATGAAGCCTTTGCTCTTCGCTGTAACCAGCAGACATCCTTGGTTCATTTCACATCATCAAAGCTATAAACCTAATTCTCCCTCATCATTTTGATTATGATGACTCTTACTCAAAAAACAAGCAAACAATCATTTTTAATGTTATACGTAAGGAATGGGTAAAATATATCATTTGGAAATAGATCAATTTAACTTCATATTATTCCTTTTCAAGCCTCTGTTCCCTAGCAGTTTCATGTAACTTTTATCATAAATCTTTGCTAACAGATGGAAAGTTCTCAACACAAGTTCTCTCTACGAGAATGCAAAAATAAAATAAATAAGATCTTTTAAAAAATATTTGAAAATATTAACTTGTGAAAACCTTTAATTTACATTACAGAATTCTCCATGAGAACATTTCAAGCCAGTACTGCCATTGCACAGATTTAGGAGACTCTCTCTTGGAAAATCAGAAGTCCAACTAATCAAAAAGTGGGTAGGACAGAGACCTACACCCAATTTACAAGAGAGTTTTTCTGGACAGGATTTCCTCATTGACATCTCTTTTAGTGTCATCTGATCTCACTCCTTGCGTAATAAAAAAAAAATTAACAACTGAAAACATTATCACACAGTCTGCACTGCTGGGATTTTAGGATTATATAGAGCCTGGTTTTGTTGTCATCTTTTGTTTTCTTACAAAGGAGTTCTGGTTATGAAACACTTTTTCCATTTCAAGTTTTAAAAAAAGTAGTTTATAAAAAGAAACAATTAAAAAGTCAGTCATGTATGCAGAGCTCAAGATCTCAGAAGCACAGCATTGTTATGCACAATTCTAGTTTTTATACAGTAACTAGTTGTTTAAGAACCGTGAATAGAAGCAAAACAAAACAAAAAAATTAAAAATTATCTCTGCAGGGTACTTTCTGTTACTGAGATCCACCCAGAATAATTGCTTACTTCTCGCATAGTTTAGCATTTAATTCTTCATTCCTCTTTGTCCCCCTTATCCTGTCCCCCTTTTTGTTCATCAGCCAGAGTCTAAATGTTACTGTCAACATTTAGATTTTAGGTACCTTTGAGGATAGAATTTATTGTCCTGCTTAGCTATATAGCATTGGGGATAGTAACATCATTTAACAGAAAAAATAGCCCCCCAAAAGAATTTTTAGGGAGAATATGTATTGAAGAACAACAGCTTCAGACAGACCCTATAACACACCAGTAGTGTGAAGGTATAGCAGAATTTAAAACATGTACTAGTTTAAAAACAAAAGTAAATTGCCCAGCCATGCAACCATGTTTCATGGAATATTGCTCCTACATTTAGAAGAGTAATTGAGAATGTGTAAGAGCAGAGGGAGTATCACCACAAGCGTACAAGATCAGAAGGGCAAAGCGGTCTGGAGAGTTGTGCTATCCCTGTGATCTTAGCACCGGGCAGAGCTTTCAGCATTTCTCAGGCGAGAGGGGACCTTTATTGTCAAAATAACATCAGGAACGTTTGTAGTCACACAGTTTCTGTGGACTCAAGAAAGGATTCCCTTTGCTGTCACCATCTTCAATACACTGCACGTACAACCTCAAGTAGGCAGGTTTCAGCAGTGCCTGGCAAACAGTTTTATGCTGGCATCTCTGAGCAAAAACCACTTATCACTGTTTGAGAAGACCTTCTGCATCTGTTTTTCTGTGCAATTCTTCACAGAAAATTCACTTGGGAAAACTGCACTAGAGCTCCCACCTTCTTAAGAGAGAAAATGCACTGCACTGCCAGAAGACACAGGATGCACACCCACCAGCATACCCTGAGACAGCTACACACTCATTACTGTCTCCCTCGGATGATAAAGTTCTGAAAGAAACAGCCATACTTGCTAAATACCTTAATAGCTTCAGGAAGGTTAAAGTGTTGTCTTTTCTCCTTTAATCGTCTCAATACACTATCCATGGTTTCTTCTACCGAGGGAGCTGGTTCCGTGCTTGTGGCCTCCTGTGTCGCAGCCTCTTTAGAGGTCCCAGTGTTTTCACAATGATCGTTTCTTTGGGGTGCTCTAGAGGTACAGTTTTGCTCTTCCGACATTCTGAGTTTCAGCTCTGAAAGGCAAATCAAATGGCAAGTAAATAGATTAGAAATATTTGTAAAGAAGTTTCCTCTGACACTACAAGAAAAAAAAATACATCCTTACTTCTTGCATACAATTATTATCATACCACAGTTGTGTAGGTAAGTAATTCTGCTTCATTTCAACATGTAACATCTTTTACCTGGTTAAAGGGAAATCCAATGGTCAAGGGATGAGATGTGTTCAGGCCAATGAAACTTATAGCACATAACGTACTTCTCTTTTTCCTCCAAGCCTATCTTGGACATAAAAGATGAGGACTGAAGAGGCACTGGCTTAAAGAGTGGGGTCTGGGAAGGAATCAGTTCAGAATTTCAGTGGGAGTGAGGTTAGGAATGGGACTTTAAAGGACAAACAGCACTTGAGAGTATTTGTGGGAGGTCTGGGGGGACAGGGATATGGAAGCAGAGCTCTCTCTTTCCCCCTGCTTCTCACTAACCTTGTGCACTCTCAATTGATCTGGTGTCTGGATAAGTAAGAACATGTCCAAGCTTGCTGTAGGGACTGATGTGTAAGGGTGCAGTCCTTCAGAGACACCTTCCTGGGCAAGAAGCAGTGCCTCCGCAGCCACCTGCCCCACTCTCA
This sequence comes from Xenus cinereus, assembly GCA_025774025.1. Taxonomy (NCBI): domain Eukaryota; kingdom Metazoa; phylum Chordata; class Aves; order Charadriiformes; family Scolopacidae; genus Xenus; species Xenus cinereus. Next base: position 8,225,614 of record JAOXJK010000002.1, on the reverse strand, counting down.
CCCCAGCTGTGCTTGCCTGCCCTCCTGTGCTGCTGCACAGGTGAAGCAGAGAGCGAAGGCGCTCCCCTGAGAAGGGCTGGGGGGGCTAAGCTGTGCTACAGAGCCCACCATGCCGGCAGCCAGCCTGCTGGAGACACGTACTCCAGGTCTGCACAACCAACCCCACTCTCCTCTAGTGCAATTTAAACTATAACCCTCCCTTCCAGAGGCTGCTTCTCCATCCCAGCTGGGCTGCTGAGCTGGTCCTCACAAGGAGAATCCCACTTTGCTTAAATGACTTCCCTTGGCCAAAAAGCACCTGAGCAACCCAGCAGAAGACATATAGGTTACAGTGTGTCTTAGTTTCCCAGTCAGGAAGCTGCCTGGATGCAATAAAGTATGTAAGTACATTAGCTTGACAGCAAGCCAAAGGCCCTGGAGCTCTAGGGACCTGCACAGAGCAACAAGGAAATTGAATTAAGGTCTGAGTTAGCTCCTGTAATACCAGGCTTTGTTCCTAGTGCATGTCTGGCTGGTGAAAGACCTTGGGCAAGGCAGGAGACTGATAGCTCCAAATGTGATAAATTAATGGAAATCCAAGCAGAAACAGTAGCATAATTTTTTTAGCTATGACAGTCTGAGGATACAGGCATGGTTTGTAGGAGAAAACAGTAATTTTTATTAAAGTCATAGAGATATGAAGGATGGACAAGCCTTCTGAACTTGAAGAAGGACCTAGAAGCACTCAAATGTTGTTCCATTTCAGTTGCACCTGTCTCATGAACCTCATAAATCTTGCTTCCCTTAAAAGCATAATTACTATTCAGGATAATAAAACCAAGGGTGTTCACAGGACCAAGGAATTTTGGGTGTGCAGGGGAGGCTGATCCATGAAAGCTAGACCTCCTGGCTGGCTGAAGCTACAGTTGAGTCAGAGAGAGAATTTTCAGAAAGTTTATGATGTAGTTTGGTAATTTCCTCTCATTTTCCCTTCCTGGATTTGTAACACAATGTTCAAGGGGGGGGGGGGGGAATCTAGTAATTACACAGCATACTATTTAAGGGAGAACTTTCCAGAAGAAATTTACTGAAAGATGAATTTCTAATCCTTTATTTACCACAATCACATCTTCTATATCTACATTCTTAACTATATCCAAAACACAGAGGAAACATAATACGACAATTTAATTAGTAGTGAAAATCCATTTATAATGTCAAAAAAAAGATTCAGATAAATTATAAATAGCCTTTTTAAAAAAAAATCAATCAGTCCAGGCTACATTCTCCCTGAGGGCAAGCATGTGATACATCCACAGACATTAATGGAGTGGTATGCAGACAAGTCAAGGGCAAAACTTGACCCTAAGACCAAATCTAATATCAAGGAAAGATCGATTTTTATGATCAAAAAAATAAAAGCTTTAGAGTTGTGTAACCTCAGCCCTAAAGAAGCATTTTGCACCTACATTTGTACTATTACAAGGACACTTTTAACTTTGTAGTTCTGTATTTCAGACTCATAAAAATATTCAGAATAATATTGCCTTTCACATTAATGTTTATAGTTATGATATCTTTTTCCCATTTCCCATTAGCCTTGTTATGAGAGATGAACTGTCTTATTTTAATCCCTGCTTTCAGGAACGAAGGCAAGTCATATCACCTAATACCTTTGTTGTTGTTGGGAGACCTATTGCTGTGCACTAGTGAAAAATAAGCAGAGCACTGAGGTTAGAAAACTAACTCTAAAATATTCCAGGAACACTCATACTTCCAAAAGCTTCAGCAATAAAGTGAAACGACATGCTATTATGTACCTTTGAGCTGCTTACGACCTTTGGCCAAATCATTCATCCATTTCAGAACTTCAGGATTGGAAGTCTTGTCACCATGTGAAGGCTGAATGTAAAGAACAAAGGAAGAACAAAAATGAAAAGAAGAAATTGATGGTTATACAATCACACAGATAAAAACCTATCCACACACAGTGTGCTAAAAAATGTTTGTAGCTCCAGCTGCACTATGTCATGGTGTCAAGCAGAGCATTTGGCTTGATCATGGTACTAATTTATCATGCCTTCTCTCCCCACTGTGGCACAGTGCTACATGGAGCTGAGTATTTTGGCGCTGATACTAAAAAAAAATAATTGACTAGTTGGATAAGTAATCTCAGTGACTTCAAAAGGACTGATCAAATACCTAAAGTTAGTGAAGTTCCTAAGTGATTTCCAGGATGGTAACAGAAGCACTCTGTCCCTTGCAGGGATAAGCCCTTACTGGTCTAAGACAGGGATTCTCTTGGGAAACAGCACTTTAAACGTTTCAACTGAAATGCTTACCTAATCAAATGAAAAAATTCTGTGCAACAGAGTGATTTCAAAAGCAACAGACAACAAAAGCTTTGTATATCAGTTCTTTCTTTGCATTTAGAAATTGCCTCCAAATTAAAATTAATTTACGCTGGATCTTCAAAACTCAGATATTTAAAACTGCAAAATGGTTTTGCAAAGTTAACCCTCTGAAATAATTTATTTTTGGGTCACAGTATTATGATGTGAAGTAAGAAATTTTACTCCTATGAGTATATGATGAACATAGGGCATGTTTAAGTTTGCAGTCATTGCCAAGGTAGTATACAATTTGCTGAATTTTTATTTTTATGTAGTCATAAAATATTACAAAATTCCCTGCTTCATATTGTACAGATCCTAAGCATCATGGATGTTTTGATATGTTTATTCTGCATGATTCGCTTTATACAAACTAGTTCAATGTGCCATTGACCTTAAACCCACCAGCAACACACCAAAATTTTTGTTTCTCTAAGTTCTGCCACCAACTTCTATTGAGCCCTATGCTTGGCGGTTTACAGGGGTCTGCCTGAATGAAGGAATCTGCACAGCAGAGCAACAGTTTCTGAGCAAATGCCTTCTACAAAGTAAATAAGTAGCTTTTAATCTTTTGAATCATTTTGGTTCACAAGCCTGTCAGCAATGTTTCACTGATTCACATCTCACACATCTAGAAAATGGATATTTTGCAACAAAGGTAACCCGAAGAAAATGCAAATTAAAGTATCAGAAATACTATGTACACTGAAAGATGATAAAAATATATTCCCTCACTGATAATTTTCGTATTTCTTTTTACCAAAAATACCCTTTTCTCCTATTGTTTTGCTGAAGTTTAAATGCACTGGGATTCGTGCCTTCCTCTTGTAGTATTTCCCTTTACCTTCTCAAGTATTATCTTACCAGGTATTTCTTTTCCTGCTCAAACTTTTCTTCATACTTCCTAATTTTTCTCTTGAGACTCTGAAGGTGCTTGGTAAGTTGTGCTATTGTTTGTGGTTCTTTGCACTCTTCACAGTTACATCTAGAAGAACTTCTTGGCCTGCAAAAGCCAAAAGCATAACAGCTGGATCAAAGAACTGGCTATAATGGACTGTGCCTTGTTCCAGGCACACTTAACACTCCCCCCGCAGCTCAAAATTTGCAGCTAGGTTCTTTCACACAGTAGAGACAATTTAGTTTTACAAATTAAGCATAAAATAATTACTTTTGCTTGAAGGTACATCTAGGGTTCACCATCTGTCTTTCACTTTCCCTTTTCTTTTTAATTAATTATGGGATTTCTGAATATTTTTTAAAAGTTTAATCTAGTAGGTCACAATCTGATCCAGTATTTACATTTAACAACTGCATCTTATTTCACAAATCTTCCAACTGTAACAGGAGACTGCAACAACATGATCTGTAAAAATAAGCTCAGGGAGGAGCTGATTACTGGGAATAAACATTATCATTTTGAAGACAGTTTAGTTTTTTGGTTTTTTACTATTGCAAATCAATAGATCCAACTATTATTCATATGCAGCTGACAGCTATGTATATAAGCTTTTAAGAATGGTTTCTGTCTGAAACTCACACTTGCTTTCTGGAGATCACAGCTATGGCCTGTTCAGAAGTTCTATGACACTCTCATATGCAGTGAATGACTCAAGCTATAGTTCTGTTACAGTTGAAATTTTTAGTACTATACCTTGATGGCCCTCTCTGTCCTATGTTCACTCATCAGACTAATTATTAACTAACATTTAAAACTGTCCTTGCTAACTATAATTAACAAAGACTTCAAACAATCTTGTACTGTGTTATTACTGAAAAAATGCTAGATCCTATTTCTGGTATTGAAAATTAACCATGTCAAAATATGGGAAAATGTGAAAATTTCTTGTTTATGACATAACAGTAACTGAAAAAAAACATTAGGAGTCAAAGATCATGGTTTGTACAAAAATATTTAAAATATAGAATTAAAATATTTCCTTACATCATGAAAGGCTGAGCACTTGGGGGAGAAGGGGCAGACTCTGTGTCTAGATTAAATCTCTGGCTTTGGCTAAAGATAGAGCAGCGTGGTGACAAGAGAGGGTTGTCTCCATCCGTAATGTGATACAGCAGTCGACTGGTCCCTAGGGGGTGATGTTCTTGTGGGCTGCTGTCCATGTCATTCTGCCAGTCCCTGTGGGCTGGCACAGGCTCTAGAAACAAAAGCAGAAACCAATAAGGACTGAGGGCCACTCACAAGATATTTAGCTACCTAGACAAATACAAATCTATAATTAAACAAGTATTGAAAGCATAACTATTCAAAGTAAACAGCAAATAGTTCAGCAAAGTATCACATGCAGGATGAGCATAATACTGAGGATGAGAAAATATAAAGGAATAGTTATTGGCTTTATATAAAGCATTTTTGAGTATCACAGGAGAAGGTGGGTGGGTGTGTTTGTAAACTATGAAGTATAATATAAAGATGGAGAGTTTCCCAGAGTAGTAGGATTAATTACATCTTCATAGAATTGTTTGCTTTTGAAAACCACAGAAGAAGAAAATGAATGAACAAGTTTAATTTTGTGATTTAGCGCTTAGTCCTTTGGTCAAGAGAAAGGCAGATCAAAAATATAATATGTCCTGATGCTAAGAGCCTCCAGTGTTGCTTGCAGTACCCTGCAGAATTTCATTGAGGTTTGAAGTAACAAACACATGGGTCTACAGAACACAAGATGTGAAAGTAGCAACCACAACCAATAGCTTTCGAAGTAGTTCTTCAAGGCAGTGTGCAGTGACTGCTACTTGGAGGACTCATGCCTATGGTACTCCGTAATACTGTCTGAATGTTCATGGAAACCTCGCCTCAGGTCCCCCAAAAGGTAACATTTGTTTTAGAAAGATGGTGAAGCTAGAAGTCAGAATGATTTATTCTGGACTGAAAATTGGTGATCACACTGTTTTTGTTTGTGGGCAACGTGGAAAGTAATGGGCACATTACAGAGCCTGCCTCCAGGGAACACCAAGAGTTCATCTTCCCTTTGCCGTGCCTGGGTACATCAACAGGGAGAACCATTTCATCCTCACCCATTTCACCTGCTGAGGGTGAGGATGATCTAGCCTCATCAACATTTTTGCTATCAGATGATTGTGCTTTAAAGCAGATTAAACTTTTAGGGAGAAACTCCATGCTCTCATAAAAGCTCTCCCCGCAAAATCAGTTAATGTATATCAAAGCAAAGAATGTGCTCTGTTGCAGGTACCCCTACATCAGTTTCCTTAGTACATAATATTTTACACCAGCTACATGTTTTCTTTTCCCTTCTAAAACCATGTATATATAAAGCCTTTGAATTCATATAAATTATTTTGTATTTCCAGGCAGTATGGATGTTATTTCTGATCAGTATTGTATTTACAATATAGCATGCATTCTAATACATTTCACAGAATCTTTTTATTCAATAAAAGTCTAAAACTTTCCCTAGCACAGAAAAACAACTGTACGTGGATCTACTCACAGAAGAGCAGGCAGATTCAGAAAAGTGCTTTCAACTTCACTTTCTTTCCATTTTCTCCTTTGCATAAGGGGCATAATATTCCCATGGTGAGTGGGTATTTCCTTCAGGATTTTAATGGAACCTTTGTAATACATTTTGTTTGGCCTCTGCCCAACAGATACTGCAGGTACAAATCCCAATTGCTGCACTGGGACAGTGGGGAGAAACCAGCTCTGAATGGCACCCTTCACAGAAAGCAATTATTGATTTCAAAAATAATAATTCCAATGGCCTAAAATATCATTTATCAGGCACTATCTATCTGCTTTTGCTTTACAGACAACAAAAAATCCAATTGTATATTGTATAATGACAGTTCAGTCTGTCATGCAAAAGTTACACGACTTTTGTATCTCTAAGTTCATATACTCTAACAACACCATCACTTATGTTAAACACTTTCACAATGAGACAATGTAGGTGATTATTAATTCTAACCTAGCATCTTTCCTCTTAGTACTTCATACTTTAGGTCAAATTCAACTCTCCAAGATATCAGAGCAGCACCCAAAAGTTCTAAATCGTGTATGAGATTCAAATCCTCCAACAGAGAGATCCGGAAAGGCATCTGAGAGAAGCAAGGGTAGAGCATCATACCTGCCACAGGAAATTACATACACAGACAATATACAGTGACAAAGGCTGGAACAAATATCGTGCTGCAAACAAAAGTATTGTCTCTTTCTGGAAAGTAATCTTTCCTTACCCAATAAGACTTTTAAAAAAAATTAAAATTAGTTTGGTTGGGTTTGGGGTTGTTTTTAACTTCTGAATATCAGTAATATCAATGGAAAGAAACTTTTATTTCACCATCTTTGAACTTCAAGAAACATAATCCCTGTGACACAGGTTGACTAAGAATAATTTAACTAGTTCTTGTGCTCTGTTATTAAAAGGAATAAAATTTTATAGTCATATTAAGTAGCGGTCTCCTCACCATGTAAGGAAAATGGTGTTATAAAAAACAATTAGCCAGTCTGTGTATGATAGATGCAGGAGAAAATTTTCCAACATTTGAACTCTGATATTGTCTGGACCTAGAAGTACCTGCCTCTTGCAGGAGGCAGTCTGTACTGCTGATAAAGTGTATGGTCACAGACAATTGCTCCTTTTCACATTACAACCAGACAATTTTACTAGGCCCTATCCAGCCTCAGAAATGGAAAGAAAGTACACATTCGAGACTAAACACTCCTGGAAGATAAATGTAAAGAACAAGTAGTGGCTGCAGCAGCTCCAATGTAAAACCAGACACACTGAGCGGCAGAGAGTTCGTGGAGGTTTTTTTATTCAGCAAGAAAATGAAAGGGAGGGAAGCTGCTTGCCAGGTGAATTTGGGAAATTTCCCAGAGGCCAGGGCTCTTCCATTTCCTTGCCACCAGGGCTTCCTGACAGCATTGTTCCACTAAAGCTCTCAAAGTGGTGCAACTTTGGGAGTGCCCCAAGAAAGGGTTTAGCCCCAATCCTGCCAGCGATGCATTAATTTACTACCTACTGTCCAGAAGTGGTCAGCAAATCATTCCAACCGACTCATTTATGTGGCTCAAATACTAATAGAGCAGAACATCTTAGGATGATGACAAGTTGAAACCAACCCCATTTTTAATTACGAATTAGGGCCATCATCTTGATTCTAGTTCTGCATAGATCCTAAACAAGACACTAAGCATTATCCTGAGAGTAGCCCCTGAATTGACCAAACATCTACCTGTGTTCACGTGTCTGATCTAATTTTAGCCTCTATTTTTGCCAAAGCTAGGAACTAACGCCACCTCTAGCCAAACCAGCAAGTTACCCCTTGGCCTGCATCTCCTCCATCTCATTTTCTCAGTCCACAGGACTTACAGCCAAAATCTAGTACTTTGTAATACGCAGTATGCTCCACATTGTGGACTTTGATCATATAACAAGTCACATGGTACAAGTCTGCATGCCTGCATGTAATATTCTTTAACTAAAATAATAATACACTGAAATGGGTTGTATACAGAAAAAATAAAAAAGAATATGCAGCGGGAATGTGTTTGTCCCTCAACATGTTATGTCTGTGAATACCAGTATCACAATTTTTAATTTAAAAGACATTTAGAACCTCTTGTGGTTAAGTTCAGCTGCCCACTGCTCAAGTCACATATTTGATGTATACACATATCTAAAAGCTATAAATATAACTCACACTCTACTTTTCTTTTTTCTCCCTTAAAAAACTAGCTTAATACCTCCTTGCAATTTTTTATGGTCTCATTTTGCCAGCTCTAATTCAAGTTTTTTCATATTCAAATGTAAACTAAAAATTTCTGATTTTACTCAGAGATAATAACTACCATTCACCCCCTAAAAATTGCATCCTGAATTACCCTATCATTTTACTAGGCTGTTCTAACTTCACTCACCATACACATAATGTATTTTTTTATAATTTTTGTTGACCGGGATGTGAAACAAATTAAAAATTTGGAATTTTTTTAGAAGATGTTATATTTTTTAGGAAATTAAATAGACTACACAATCATGCTTATTTTTAAAATAATACATTTGTACACTGTTAGTGTTAAAATTTTTATTGCCTGATTCACTGAGCAAAGGCTAATAACCAGAGACATAGTACATATGTCACATCTTCTAAAAGCTCTGTTCCTGGTACAAATCTATGCACTTCCATCCAAGCTTGCCCTGAAATAGCCAATAGTGCTATGTGACAACTGTACCTAAACTGAATGTACCACAAGATTTCAGTAGTAGTTTAAGAGCTAAAATTAGGCCTAGCTCTATCTATGCAAAATGGTAAGTTATTAAAAAAACCACAAACCACAAAGCAGTTGTTCACAGAAATGAGCATCCATTACAATCCATTAAATAGGTAAGTTTAATTAAAGCAGAAGTTAGAATGGCTAGAGTGACAGAGCATGCTCTGAACTGCCTGAGAGAAATGCTACATCATGCAATATTTGCCTGTGTAGCTGAAGACAGGCAAATCGGAGCTAGAGATGGTATCAGAAGTAGGGGTCACTAACAGTATGAATTAAAACAAAATCCAATCAAAACAGAAAAAATAAGCGGAAGAAACAATTATGAACCAACCTAACAATGGATTATGAAACTACCAAAATAAAATAATTCAGTAAACTACTCGAAAAGGAGGAAAACCCCACCCTGCCATAAAGGAAAAGAGTCAGTGCAGATTTTGGATGGGCTGCAAAATGTCTCTGCCTGTGCAGCACAGGTATAAGATCTGTCTCTGCCTCAAATCCACACCAGGGGACTAGCACCAGTACAAGTGCCATACCTGGATCCAAGAGCTACTAACATATTTGCCTAGCTAGGCTCTAGCATCCATTTTAAGCTAAAACCCAGGATATTTAGTATTCTTTATATACCTTCATCATTATAGTAATTTGGATTCTACATACCATTTTCCTTAATTGTTCAATGTAAACCTCAAACTTTAGATTTTTTAAAATAGAACACTATCATTTGTGAATTTTTTTAGGTAAATAACTTATTGTGATTTCTTGCTGAAAATTCTGAGCAAACAGCTTTTGAAATAAATTCTTCTGAACCCTTTACTCTGACAATTGCAAAGAGGTTACTGACCTGTCTGCTTTAATTTGGACCATACATGGTAAATGATTTAAGTATTTGTGTATTCGTGTCACTTGTCTGTGAGATGTATTAGTCATATTGCCTTTGACCTATTTTTCACGAAGAGTGATTCCTCTTGCACTGAGCATCACGACTCTGCCAGCCCTGTGACTACAAGCTATGAATTGACAAAAATAGTGCCGAGCCTTAGGGCTATTTATTTGCAATGACTGGTTTCCATATTGAGGAAAGAGGGAGAGATAACACACCACAGCTTGCCCAGATGGGTAATTATACAGGTTCATGAATGATTAAAATCCACATGCTGCAAACTCACCTTCGCTATCTCTCTGCTGATGCATTAAATTAAAATCAATAATAGGAGAAATGAAGTGATATTGCTCTGACAAAAAGAATGACAAAAATAGAATTACATGATATGGCAGGTGATCTCACACAATACAGACATAGGAAGTAAAGAACGTAAATTTACTTGTACAAAAAGCCAACAGATTAAAACTAAAAATAAAAGAATCAGGATTCTTAAAACCTGTCTGAAAAGCAAGATTTCCTCTCAGAAAAACAAAATGTTATAGCCATTAATTCCAGTTCTTTTAACAGGTATCACACCCCTTTTTTACATTACACAGCATTTGCATCGGGAAATGGTGCTTTGCATTAGCTCTGCAGTGTTTCCCAAAGGACTGAAAATCTGGTATTAAACTGCAAGTCACAAGGCTTTTTTATAATTGCAAATGAGGACACATCACGACATGATCGCTTACCTCCACAACTGGCCCCATCAGCTTGCGCACTGGTTTGGACTGATGAAGGGGCTGGATCCTTGGGTGCCGGCAGCTGAGGAGTTTCTTCCTGGGTTGGCAGAAACGCAGAGCACAGATCGGTTTCAAGGGCTTGCAGCTTCAACAAAGAATTCTGCAGACAAAAGCAGAACATTGGGCTAGATAGCGAACAACAGAGCACAGCGATAGCTCTTCAACTCACGGAGCCCATTAGCAGCGCCTGCAAAGGGGTGTTCCACTGGCAGCTCTGAAAGGATGTGCAAGAGAACAAACGTGCACTATTCCACGAGTTTCTTGACTTCTGGTGATTTAAGCCCCAATTTACATAGATTATTCATGACACGTGGGAAAGATTACTTCGTCAGCAAAAGACGATTTATTCTAGGAAGCCAAACTGAGATGGTGTCCCTTTTCTTGGTCTTGAAGCAATACACTAAGCAAGTACTTCATTCATTGGGCTGACATCACGATCTGATGACATTATGTCCCTCCCCATTTACCATTCATAAAAAAACAAATCTCCCTCTCCAGCCTATTGTGCAGTACACAGCAGTGAACAAAGAGTTACTGAGAACGCGCTCCCTCATGGGATTCTTGGAAGAGATATTTTTTAATTGCCTTTTTTAGAGGTACTTTTTTATGTACACATAGCTTTTACGTAGGCTGCTGCTGCTTCTACAGAGCACCCAGATAATTTCCTGTCCACAGCAAAGATAAAATTAACAGATCATTGTCACTTGCTGCAGACAAATCAATGAGGACGAGGGTAGTTATCTATAATATCACTTCCAGCTACTGTGTCATGCTTGGTCCGTTTCTCATTTTAATCTTTAATGCTGCATACAATATTCAACTGTACAATCTGACACGAGCATCTTGCTGTGATGTAAATGCTGTGAAAGCCCTAATCACCATCTGACTGGGCAAAATGAGTCACTACTGATACCCTACGCATTCAGTCCCCCTCTCTCAAGGGAAATACAGCTTGCAACATCAAACAAAATCACACAAGGCTGTCTTAATAATCACACAGCTGGCACGCACAGAAATATATGTAAAATGTTAAGTCACTCAAATGGTACATATTTGTGAAGAGCAATTTCTGAAAAAACGTCTGAGTTGCAATAGAAGGCTTGTAGCCTGAAAAGCTCCTTTCCCCACTCTGTCAAAAACCTGAAACCAATTTATTGACTCATTTAACGACATAATGAATTTATTTATTGAAATAATTTCCATTATGTAACAGAGTATTTTAATATGTCTTTGCATTATTTTTGCTGCAATACAGCCCTTTTATAAAGTCAAAGATTCCAGTGTTTTTAGGTAAAAAAAAAAAAAAAAAAGGAAACTAATTTGGCTGAGAACAGCAGAGAAGATTTCAGCCTTAATCCTTTCATTCCTTTTATAGAATTCAGGCAGTGAAAAGGGAGCAGAAAGCAGCTCTTTCTAGGAGACAGCTCAAAATAGGGAAGTTCCGAAAAAGCACAAGATCACTGTAACTAGTATGTACTGTAAGGAGTGCTTCAAAATCCATATCCCATTCCACAAAACAGATGAGGTTACAAGCAAACACTTGGACTTCGGCCTCAGCTTAGGTCAAAAAGGAAATCCAGGAACACCTTCCTTCTAGTCCCAGAGTGAACAGGAGCTCTGGCCATTCCTATCAGAAACAGCTTGGTATTAGAGACGTGAGCAAAGAAGTGGCTTGTGTTATACTTTTATATTAGAATTAAGTTCCTCGCATATCTTCTCAAAATACATTTTGACATCTTATCCTAAAATATCAGAAAAGAAGTAATTGCAAGATCAAGCACTAATTCATAATGAAATGCCTAAATGTAATACCATTCTTTAAAACTACGGCACGATAAAGAGCTGGTTTCTATGATCTGAGGCAGAAGATAGTTCTACTATTCCCAGGTACAGGTTGCCATTAACAACCTCCCATCCTCTCTCCCAGATGCCATTTCTAAAGATAATTTACCTGTCTTGACCAACAGTCCCTCATCTTCACACCTCAGTTTCTCCAGGGACTCTTGAATGACTGGCATCTTGTCACTTGTCATGGGCGTTATCAGCAAAGACCAATATAACCAATTCACTCAGCCTCTGTGTTTACACCTTAGTGTCCATTTTACATGTAAGCCAGCCAGCAGTCCCAGCAATACCCTACTTGGCTTCTTGCTTTTGGTGTATTTAGTAGACTTCTTACCATCAATTTGAGCATCTTTTATGATGCACTTTCAAAGTTGCCTGTAATCCTCTACGGGTCTTTCTTGAATTCGAGACAGAATGATGGAAACCATCTCACCTTCAACAGCTTTCAAGTGGCAGTGAGTTTTCCTTGGCAAGGGAGGGGTGCCGACTTCCATTGTACCCATGGCACTCTTTTGGGAAGAGTTTTCATGACATGAAAGGCCTCATTTTCCACTGCCTCTCACCACATCTAGGCCCAAATGAAGTGGCTGTGGAATTATCACAACAGACAGGCAGCTTTTCACAGTCATTAAAGTCATCTGGAAAAAGATGACTATACCAGTAACAGACCAGTGAGGACTCTGACCTCAGCCTGGGCCTTATCATGAGAACTGCTGATGGCAAGTAAAGAAAAACATCGGCAAACATACCAGAAGAACACACCAACACGATGAACATAGGCGAAGAACTGACAAATATACCTAACCTTCACAGCATTTGACAAAAATATTTCCATATCAAGAAAATACATTCACTTTTCATCACTATTTCTTATGATACATTAATATTTATGGCAAGTTCAGTATAAAAGCATTCAGACAGACTACATTGTTAAACATTGTATTTCGGCAATGCTTATGCTGTAATTCACCAGGCGGTTTGTATTCACTTGCTCTAAATGATATTTTTCACCCATCTGTGGAAGGTGGGTGGATGGCAAATTTCCAGTCACTGCCAAATAGTAAAATTTCATATAACAATAATAATAATAATAGAAATACCTTACATGATTTCATGAACGTGCCCTTGACAGGGATTTGGTGTAGGGAGAAAAAAAGTAGCTTTGGTCATTTAGATGTTACCAGGGAGATGATGATCTGCAGTGTGCTATCAACCTCATCTGACTCCTTAAACACAGCTGAGTACTGTGGCACTGCCACAGGGCACTATACATGAAAAGCCACCACATATTTATGGGAACACATATAAGGAGACACAGCAGTAAGCAAAGGGCAAGCACAAAGCTGCCCAGGGTCGCCAACTCATGGGCAACAGGAACATGCTAGTAAATGGTAGGGATGACCTTGCTGTGGGCCCTGCAGCATGTCATGTCCTGCCCCTCTCAGAGAGTTGCTTGAAGTACTAGCAATGCCAGAGCAGCTGGGCTGGATGCTGCCAGCCTTGGACCTCATGCTCTGTGGCAGGAGCAGCGAGGCTCCCTGTTTCTGCAGCTGCAGCCCAAGCAGAGCAGCAAGGTGCTCCGGGAGGGGACAAGTCCATATATATATATCAGCAACTGGCAGTGTGTCTTCTATCCTTGGGTAACCCAGCACGATACCAACTGCCAGCAAAAGGAAGGCAAGAAGGGAGAAAGATAAAGTCTGAGCCCTGTCTTCATCTTCTCAAACCTCCCAAGTTAATTTGAAATCTTAATGACCACTTCCAATTTCCCCCTAATTCTCCAATACTTTCCAGTAGCTGCACAGCCATGAGGCAACTGCAGGCATCCTGCCATAATGGTGGGGATGTCTACTCTTCTGCACTGCACATAGTCAGCAATACATCTAATCTGGAGTAGAACCAGCCTGTGCACATGCTACTTAAAAATGTCTCATGGTCCAGACCTGCCCCTGAGGCCCAACTGGGCCAATCTCTGCTCTTGGCCATTTAAAAGAAGTTGCAAAACATGTTAGAAGCAAATACAAACAGCTAAAATACATAGAGATGAAAATGTTAGATCATGGTGGGTACCATCATAAATTTTAGTAAGCTCTTGTATGGGAAACCAGTATCACTGAAGTAATTTAAGCTATGGCATATTATATCAGCTAATGATCTCAGTTCAAACACTTCAGATTTGATGCTCATTCCAGCTTTAATTTGGTGTCCGATGCCAGTGTTTCTGATGCATGCTAATCAGTAATTCCTGATCCACGCTAATGAAAATGAAAGGACATATTAATATTTAAAATGGATCCTTAAGTTTCTTCAGAAAAATAACCATATCGTTGCCTCTTAAGAATAGTATTTTGCAAGTTTAAAAAAAGAAGCAATTATAATTGTCCTTGATAAAGTTTTCTTATCTCTTCTTATGTACTCTTAAAGTAACTGATGATTCAAAGAACTTGAGCTATGCCAATTCCACTAGAAGAAGAAAATACATCCTTCATTATTCCAGGTTGAAGATAATGGACAAATAAAGATGTTTACAGGAAGTCTGAGGAAAACAGAGAGACAGTGTGGTATTTCTCTCCTATTTGTAATTTTTGCTAGTGCTTTATCAAAACATAGTCATTAAAGTATCAAACTCTTGCCCGCTTGAGCAAACACAGTACAAAAGGATTGCCATTTGCAGAGGAAGCTCAGCCTGTAGCAAAGAAACCATCTTTACAAACGAGTAAGCCTGTAGACTGTACCTCACTGACCATCTCTCATTTCATCCAACAATCATTGAAAATCAAGAGCTGAGGCCACAGAGCAAGGAATTATCGAGATGATAGATAACCTCTTACATCTGGAGATAAATAGCGCACACCTACACTCACACTGCTAAATCCCTCTGGAGAATGGGACACTGAATGAACAAATACTCCCCATTTACCACCAAAATGCTGTGGCAATGAGTAGGGGCGCCCTGAAATACCTTATAAACTTCTTCCTAGTAGGTGTCATAAGTTACTGCTTGGAGGCTGCAGCATGGGGCCCTGCAGGATCAGCGCCACGTGTGTAGCTGGCAGCATGTCCAGGGGGCCGTAGAGCAATGGGACACAATGTGCCAGGGGAGCCCTCTCTGCCCCGCGCTCTCCCTTATCGCACCAAGTGCTACAGCACTGCCAAACCTGCTAATCGATCCCTGCTCACTGCATTTCCACAGAGAGAGCCACTGCTGTTAGAAAGAATTTCTTTCCCTGAAAAAGCATTACTATTATCAGCATCCTTTGTTTCATCCTTGTGGGTGTCCTTGTGGGTGCTAAATTTAAGAACTGAGGAAAGAGGGTAAGGGAATAGGTCAGCTCCAACCATGGACCCTGCCTGATCTCAGCCTGGAGGTTGAGAGGGAGAAGGGAGGAGAGGCAAAGCCCAGACCTGGTGTTTTCTGCATAAACTGGAACCACCCTGCCCCCAACACAGGGTTTCTGAATATTAAGGATGCCTGCACCCTGCCCGTGGGCCTGCTCCTGTCCCTCCAGGACAGAAAAGCAGCTATTCTGTTATATCCAGTTTATTGATGGATTTACTGAATTTATGAAACCAGCTGCGGCAGAGGAGGAGAATAATCCAAGCTTTGAGTATTTAATGGCCTTTGAAGTGACTCATATAGAAAAGAAACTGAGCAAATATCAACCTGTTCAATTTCTTCACTCTAAGGAAATTAATGCTTTTATATGTCACATTAGAACAGTGACGTATAAAAGCATCTCCCCTGCTTTTTAATCTAAGAGTTCAGGTTAAAATAAAATAGCCATATTTTATGTGAACATAAATAAATCTCTGCAGTATCTGTTATGGCAATATTTGTGTCTTGAGGCATATGACATTTTCAATTCAGAATTTCCTTTGCGGGGAACAAACAAGCAACAATAAGATAGAACAAGATATGCCCTGGGTCTGCATAATGGCGTGGGCGAGCAGTGAGGGGAGACACCACTTTCTCTAATCCAAGAAGGGAATTTATTTTCTTATGACACACATCCATTTGGGTTTGCAGTAGGACCTGAGATACAGTACCATCTGAGAGTTTGCAAAAGAAGGCACCAGAATGTAACCCTTACTCATTCCCCATAAATTATTAGCAATTTATTTTAATTTCTGATCTAATTATCTGTTTTAATATCTTACACTGATTTCATTTATTATAATATTTTATCTTACCCTTTAAGTAAATCTTTGAAAGAATTTTAAATGGAAGTTTTCAAGTGGAAGCTTTGGTGATTCTTTGCTTCTCAAAAGAAACAACAATTCAATGCTTTCTCCCAGGGCCTTAATTGGCTAGACAGAGACTTAATATATTCAGTTGTGGAATGTGCCTTACTAGTTAGCATTGGGATTTTCAACAGTGAGCTGCACAACAATGACACAAATGCACAGGAAATAATTCATTGTAAGGAGAAGATTAAGTCTGAATTCCTTTAAAAGGACATATTGCAGTTTTCCCCTAATGAAAGTCAGGCATCTATTAATAGACATAGATGTTCTCTGGCTCATTATGGAAACAAAGCTGTTTTTAACATGGTTTGACAGGATTGGGCTTCCCTTCCTCCCAGTTTTTTTCTCCCCCTGCTTCTGCTGTTCTGTTGTCTTGGTCTACACTTAAAAATATTGTCTGCTTGTTGTTTAAGTCCAGTATTGTTCACTGCTCTTGCAGTATATAAGCATACTCTGTGCTAGTATGCAGATAACCTCATTTGTGAGAGATGCCTTATAAGGTTTCCCACTTTGAATAATTGCAAAGCTTGGTTTTGGCCTCCGGTATACTGCCGATTGTGGGAATCTAGCCCAGGCTCAGCCATTGTTTGACATCTTACACAAGCAGCTTCTTTGTGCTCTACTCTCACACCATCCTCCTGCCACAACCCCTGTGAAAACAGTTCTTGTTTCAAGTGGCACAGGTGTTATTTGCCTTTTTTTGCTTCCTCTCTTCACTCTAACCCTCCCCTCCTCCCACCTTACAACAAGAGTACCTTTTAAACTACATTGCACTGCTCATAGTTTATTTATGCAGGATGTAGCAACCTTGAGAACTCCTTATTTTTAAACAAAACATCATTGATAGCTGAACACATTTGAGCTGTAATATGAGGAAAAAATCAAATGTTCTTAAAAGATGGCATTTAACTCAGTCAATAGTGAATGTTTAATTCTTTTCTGCGCACAAACAGAAAGCAGCGTAAAGTTGACTTAAAATATTTTTTAAATCTCTTGCTTTTGTCTTTCAAAATATTATAGCAGTCTCGTATCACATTTTTAAGCTTTTCCCCAAAAACACGACTAGAATGATTCATTAAAAACCTAACCTAAGATCCTCAAGTGACTACATTATTCCAAGACCTTAGAATTAACAAAAACCAAATGTCTAATTCAAAATTTGTAACATCGTATTTCAACTTTTGGTTAAGCTTACCTCATTTAAGCTGTTAAATTGCTCAGCTGCTTCTTTTGGTGAAATGCATATGTTCTGATCTATTCTACAAAACAAAACAAGAATTTTCACTCAGTGGATTGCTTATCTGTGCTGCAAATATTTCAAACTTTTCATTATGTCTGTACATAAATTACAAGTTATAGGATAAATTTGTTTTATTAAAAAAAATAACATTTCTATGAAAGTTACATCTGTATTTTATATCTCATTCAAAACAACAATGATTTTACTGGAATCCTAAACAATATGTCTAAACTGTGAATGAGGTCCTGGAAACTATGACATTACAATCCAGGCTTACTCTGTCACGCAGAAAAAGTCACAGAAACAAGCTAATAGGGTTAAAGCCAAGAAAAAGCTCAAACATATGTTTAAATCTAAGCACAATTTGTCCCACATGCTTTAAGTCAGGAACAAGAGCTTTCCTGTATCGGAGCCATAAAGAATAAATCTTTCCATATTTAAACTTGATGGTATTCCAATCTTCAACTTTCTGCTTCAGTTCTGTTTTGTGAATTTCAGAAAGACTCAAGGGACTCTCATGAGCAGCTAGAAATCCTTTGAGTAAAAGAGATTTCCACATTTTTTAAAGAGTGTCACTTTACAGCCATCAGAGGTGTCCATACCTTTGGGTTTACCTCAGTGTATCACTGCTTTTCCACATGGAAATAGGAAAGCAAGGTCCTGGACTAGCAAGGGGAAAATATCTTCCCTCTGGCTATAGCTAATGAGACAGCTGTGCCCCATCCAGGCAGATGTGGTCATGGCTTAGGGCTCCACACACCCACCTACCAGCTTACAAATTCACTTTACCAAGGACTGAAACTGAAGCCTAACAAGAACCTCCAGTAGATTGGATGAGCAACCTGAATAGCCTCATACTACAGCTCTGTCCTTCCCCAAGGCAAACAGAGGCTTTCCAGACTCAGTTTCAAACCCTGACATAAGTCTATCACAAGCTGACTCACAACTCAGGTGAAGCAAGAAAACTATTGCTGTCTTAGAAAATGAGATTTCGCACTGCTGAAAAGCTGGCAATGTTTGGTGGCCCCTGTGAGACTCACTCACAGACATGATCAAAACTAACACAAAACCCAGATTTCTTTGGACAAGATTCTTATTCTTCAACCTATCAGCTCAGAGTAATCCAAGCAAAACCAAATAGATTTAAAAGTCTCTGGAGACCTCAAAAACAGTACAGACAGATCCTTAGGCCTTTGATCTAGTTCTTCATAGATTTATGAGGCATTTAAAGACCAAAATGATGGATATGATACTTTCCTTACAAAAACAGACACATTAAATAGCTGCACTGGGGTGAACAACCACTTGCCTCCACAGGATCCAAGGTGAGTAATTTGCAAAGGAACAAAAAAAGAGTCATTTTGGTGGCGGTACATCTAGCACCAGAATGAGTGCCAGCCAGCCTGCACCTCCCTCAAGATACACAGGTACATGATCAGAATGGAGTGATTTCTGGAGATAGGTAAGCAGCAAGATGCCTCAGCTGACTGTTGTACAAGCACCTATATACATCTCTATGTAGATCTCCACATATATATTCTTTCTGCCATCGTGCCTGAAAACGAATAGCAAATGGCTCCATAACGTGAAAAGAACAGAAGGAAAATGGAATTACAAAAGCCAAAAGGTTAATGTCTAACAACAGATCTCTAGTTTTTAGTCAGCACAGAGGACAGTATAAGGCAGCAGAAGAGAGTTAAAGAAAACAGAAAAGGCATAGGAAGAGCAAAAGAACTACTTTAATATGAAAGAGTGAAATATTTATAGTTTGGATTAATAACATGAAAGGAAGGATCTGAAAGGCTACAAACAAATGAAGAATTAATTCACTAATGAAGAAAAAATATTTAGAGTGATCTGTTGCATTGATCTAGAGCTAGACATAAAGGAAAGGAAGAAAAGGACACATGTCAGATTCATACACTTCTGGTATTTCATTTGGATGATTCCTTTCAGGATAAGTAACACACAGCAAATGTGAACCCTCCTTAAAAAAACCCAGCCAAAACAACAAACCAAAAAACCAGCACAAAAACCTAAATACAAGTTTAGGTTTAGGTAAGAACCAGCAGTTCTTACAGGTGCAATGCAAAGTTCTACATAATTCACAGCTGTATCACTAGAAGTCTTGCACTCTGGAGAGTAAAATGTTTACAGCACCCCCGAAGTACGACCTCTCTGTCATTCAGGATGATGCTCTTGTCTGCCGTTTCAGGGATGCAGAAGTATTGCATTTTAGGGTTCCTTTTTCACTAAGAATACTAGAGTAAGACGCTCTTAGCTTTGCATTCTTTGGATTCGGGGATACTGAAATCATTAAGGTGAGTGTGTATGTGAAGACCATTTTTGTGTGAAGACCATTTATATTAGCAGTCATATATGTATGCTGAGCTGAGCTTACTCTATATTGAGAGTTTTGGGGTGTGCTATTTTGTTTTCACCAAGATTAACTGCTCTGCTAGGCAAATGCAGGTTATCTGATTGTCACCAGGCAACAAAGGGCTTACAATTTAATAACAATGGGTTGGATCCTACTCTCATTAAAAGTCAATCACAAAATATCCATTAATTTCAAAAGCAGCAGGAGCAAGCCCTAATTTTCCCTCTGTGATGAGTACATTAAAATTATTTTAGGCCTTAGCTGAAATTTTTAGTAATAGCAGGCAACTCTTATTTTGTATAATGTACATCATGTAAAATAATGAAAATGGAATTCTCTCTGTGGCTACTACTCAAATATATGTTATATCATTCTTTATAAAATATGAAAGGCCTGATCTCTCTACCCTCCCTATAGACTGGCAACTCAGGCTTTGGCAGAATTATCCTCTTCTGCATGGCACAGATGACAAAGATGCAACCCATTAACATGTAAATTTGAAGTTCGTGGACATTAAAAAAATATAATAAAAAAAATTAAATGCTAATTATCATAACAGAGTTCCTACTAGACTTCAAGGGGAAGAGCAATTTGCATGAGCAGTGAGCTGTTTAAAAAAACAGACCAGAACATGTGAATTATTGAATTATGCATGATATCAGTTCTAAACTGGCATAAAATTCAAATAAGACCACATAAATTTAAAAAATAGGAAAAATTAAGATAACTTAAGTAAATTCACTTCTCTTTTCCCAGACTGAACCCAGAAAGGAGCATTACATTCTGTAATTTGCAACAGTCCAGCCCTGGATTACACTAACCCCATCCTCAGGAGACTTACATTTTTATGCACCACCATGCCACACATGATGTGTCTTGGGCCAGTTTAGGTATTAGTGATGCCAGGATAAAGCCTGGTAAGCAAACCAGGATGCTGTGGGATGAAACACCTTTTCCAGACTCACTTTCAGTCTATCTTGGCCTAATTCTCCTTCCCTGTCTCCAGTCTCGCAATTGGTTTTTCTCTTTCTACTGTGAGGGTGGCCTACCAGGTTAACAGCTCAGAAAGGGCATTTTCGGTACCGCATCAGAGGACTGATTCAGCTTATCCAGAGGTTACGTCACACGAGTTCACGGAAAGGCAGACCCCACACACCTCAACCAACACACCTCAGTGCCAGGAAAACAAAAATGTCCTTTCTGAGACCTCCACAATTGGCAAAAAGCATAATGAAATTCAAACATAGTCACCATCGTAACACAGGACTGTAGGTGAATGTTTCAGAAGCGTGCCCGTGACTCCCTACAAAGCAATACAGAACTACAACAGGCTTCTGGATGAACATAAAGGACACACTTGCAGTGAAAAAAACAACACTATTAAGGGCCCAAAGCTGTTTGCATACATCCTGGGCTACTGCTTGGGCAGTCCCTGAGTGCTGGACTGAGCAGCCAGCCAGAGAGCCAGGGTAGCAGTGCCTGGCTCATCAATCACAGCAGTTGTATAAAGGCTGGGTGTGGACAACTGCACTTGTTTTTCTAATCATGAGCGCCTCTCCTACTCACCAGGCACAGTCCTTACTTGGGCTACATTGAGATGCTATGGGGTTTTTTGCCCCTCTCTCCACCCTGTGTGGTTTTTTTGTTGGGTTTTTTTTTTTTTCCTTTCTCTTTCTTTAAGTGTATTGCAACCCAAGAGCTTGCTCGGGGACTTTCCATGCCTTGATACGAGAAGTATCACTGGAAGCATAAACACCAATATCTTAACATCAAAATTCCTGAAGAAGCTGTTCTTAGGAACTGGTCCATCATTTCCCAGAAAAGCGATGTTTCATCAGTAAATCCTGATTTGCTGACAGAGAGCTATTTGCAGACACATATTGGTCACAATGAACTTTTGCCAGGTCTGAGGAAGGACTTGGAGGGAATCTGGCCAAGTTTTCTCCTTGCTTACCTGGCCACCTTTGTGGGAAGGCAGCCTCACAAGCTTTGCCTCACCCATGCAGGCCCACACCGTATGGCATGGGGACATCAGCACTTTTGCAGCTTCCCTGCTCCCTCTCACACATCCCTGATTTATAGCTGTTCAGCAGAAAGCATGGAAACTACCAGAGTCCCCACCTGAACTGCACTCTCAGAAGCTTGAAAACATAAATGCTGAAAGCTTCACTAGAACTTGGTCTCCCTCAGGGGAGCACAGAAACCCTGGAGACTCTGGTTGAGCCCAAGACGCAGGGCAGCCCAGGGTTCCCAGCATTTCCAGTTTTCCTGCAGAACATCCATAAGTCTGATAGCAACTGCCACCCTCTGCAGAAATTAGGGCCCAACACAGGGACCAGCTGAGTCCTACTAAATGAAATCATTCCACTCCTATTTTATTTAGGGAATGGAGAAGAGGGGGAACTTTCAGGAATTTTTTTTGGCAGAAAACTTAACCCCAAAGTGTAGTTCCCACACTTACTTGGAATGCAACCTTCTGGGAAACACTGACATTCCCACTGCCCAGGAATCCCACATTTCACCCCCTTTTCTGTATAACAGGCATCTGAAAAAAACACCATCCTCTGTTCAGGTACCAGCATACGCAGCTCTGCAATCCACATCAGTTTTGCTGATTGCCTTCGAGAGGGCAATCGGTAAGAGCAGCTTTTTGTAATCGTATATATTGTTCCATACTGGCTTTCCTATTCTTGGTTAAAAAAGGCAATTCTCTTTATTGTAACATTTGTTCCTGAGGCCTGCATATAACTTTTATCTCCCAAAGGTGCATGTTATATTAGACTTTTATCCAAACCCAACTACACACAATGGCTAGAGCAGGATTCAATGTAATCACTAGCAATAGTATTAGAAATTGGTGTTCTTGTGATAAAATGTAAAGGTTTCCTTCCATGTAGATGGCATTTCATATTCTAAAATGAGGTTGATGTTCATAAATAATGTATGACGAACACCTCTTGAAATTAAAATCCTTGATTTGCAGGTCAGGTATAGCTTAGCCAAGAACAAGACAGTATTTTCTTATTCTTCTGACTGTAAACCTCTTCAACGAGTCTATTCTTCCATTTCCCTCAAATCCCACTAAAACTTTTCCTTTACTGTTTCAGTGATTGTCATAAAATTAAAGTACTCCCCCAAAAAACAATCAACCACATATTTATGCATCTCATTTCTGTAGGTTATTTCTCTTATATTGCCTGTTCTGTTCTTCTTTGTCACATATTTTTTTATGAACATGCCTTGTTAGATTACCCCGAATTTAGATTGTTCTGCTTAATAGAGACTGTACTGAAAAGTTTTTCGTATCTCGGTAGTTTTTCATTCATATTTAGACAAATTAAATCTATACTGGTTTTAGCTGCCTCACACTAACTAGAACCTATTTTTTTAAGAAAACTATACAGTTCAGAGGCATCTAGACCTTTAAACTCCAATGAGACTAATGACAGAGCTATAGCAGTCTGCAGAAATGAAATTTAAGCAGAAGTACCAACAAGCCACACTAGAAATAATCAACCTTACTTCTTCGTATGAGACAGAAATCAATCTTTCTTCTCCTATCCTCCCCACACATATCTGATAGACAGAGAAACCTTCCCAGTGGCACCCCTGCAGCAGTGTGGCCATCTCCTCCAAAAGACCAGAAAGCTATGAGTTAGGGATCCTAGGCAGATGTAGTGTTCCAAAGCATTGCTAATTTTGCCAGTAACCTAGCAAAGCCAGGGTGGAAGATAGTGAAACTCGAGTTTTGTGAGGCTAGCAGACGTGTTTTGTCAAAATCTAGCTATGATTGTTGCCTGCTGCCAAGGCCGAATGCTTAACCTTTGCCATGTCTCATAGCAGAGAAGGCAGAAAACAAGGCAAGACATCATACTCTGGCAGCTATGCTTCACAGCCTGTTGCACAAGCCAGTTCTGTGATCCTGATGTAACAGCCAGCCATCTGCATGAGCTGAGACATGGGCATGTTATTACTCTGACCCTATCAAAGTTGAGTGATGGCAGAGGGATGGGGAAAGACCCTTAAGAGGAATCACCAGACATAGTGACCCTCAAACTGAAAGTGGTGACTTCAGCATATGTCCCCTGCCCCAGCTGGGTGGTGGGAATGCTTTTTCCAATGACAGTTAAGACAGTTAAAGTAAATAAACTGTGTGTATGCGGAGCCAGAGACCAGGCATTAGTGCTTGTTTATACCGTGTTTGAAGTTACTTACTTGAGTGTAAAGTCATATCCATTTTGTCGTAAGATAATCAAACTAAAGCACGGCCGGAGTTGAGATTTGATCACTGCACTTTCACAGCACTTAGTAAATCCAGGTACCGTAATTAAACAGATTTATAACTTGTGGACAGCAGGCTTCCTAAGGAGCTGCCCTGTTCTTAAACAGGAATAAATAGGATAGTGAGCAATGGTTTAGTACCAGGCAAGCTAAAAAGGCCAAAGTGTTGAAATGGAAAGGGGAACTTTGCTGTGATTCCTGTTTTATTCATGCACATTCCACTCTAGTTCTTATCTTTAATGTCCATGTTTCTTCCATCTTGTTCCTTTCATCAATCAAAACTAACCGATGTTATTTCATTACCTACCCATACACAGATCTCCTACCAGCAGAGCCACGAGGTAGGTCTATCTCTCCAACACAAAACTCACTATGCTCCTTTTTACAAGAAATCCATCTGATTTTTTCCTAGTGTAAAGAATGCCAGAAAAAGAGCAGGCAAGCTTCCTAGGCTGGGGCTAGTTAGAAACACACTCTGAGAGGCAGGACTTTGCAGTGTCTCAATTGCAGATACAGGCATTGGAAGGCGAAAGGAGTTTTTTGTGAAAGCTAATTAAATGCTTGGTCATTCCACTAAAGCTTCCTTTGAGAGCACAAATTAATATTGTTTACAACATTGCCTACTAACAGCTGTGGTGAAGGCAACCAGTTCATTTCACATAAAGCACCAAACTGCCATTGGATGGCAACTGTCACTGCTAACCTAGTCCTGACTTGAAATAGACCTTGGAGGCAATGAGCTCTGTACATCCACCAGCTGTGCCCAGACCCACTGAGCACCCCTGGCATGTACAGCTGCTGCTCTGGTCCCTTCAAAGAGAGTCAGAGCTTCGGCCACACAGCACCAAGGCTGTCATGCACCTTGAGGCAGAGAACAAAGGGCAGAGACGTGACTCACCTGCTTGAAACTATGTGGACAGCAAAGAGGGACCAAATCAGCACCTCAGCATGGGAAATTTTTTAAAGTGGTGCCCCAAAAACTGATCACTGTGAAAAGCATGATCTTATTTACACAGTCCAAGCCCATCAGTAAGAGCTAATTCTTATCCTTAGGACACACCCTCACTGGTAGATTGGGGCAGTTGGGCAAGCTGAAACCCTGTTTCTAACCTTTTGCACAACCATGAAGGATCAGAGAAGCAACTGTGACTTCCAGTAGTTACCAGCGCTGAGTTACTTTGTGATCAGCTGAGGTATTGCCATCAAGACTCAGCTAATACCTGACCTGAAAACCCCTTAACTTTCACAGCACTGGAACAAGCATAGTTACCACAGCACCCAGGGTCTAAACTATACATAAATGCATACCCATGCTCAACTCAGGTGTGCAGCTTCCCATTCACATTTCTCAGTGAGAATACAGCTCTGAGAAAGCGTGAGGCAAGTCAGCACTGGGGGAAAAAGAAAAGAAGAGCCAAGATATTTTTGAAACTTGGCACAGAGGAATTTAAGTTTCTGAACTGAGAATGTTCTTCCTACTTGAAATGGAAGGAGTTTAAAGAATGATGAAATTTGCATTCTTCTCTTCATCCCTTTCACTTTTTCCAAACAGTTCTAGGCATATAAATAGAGAATACAACTGCCAGTGGGAGCCAGGAGTCTGAATATTTTATACAAAAGGCAGCAAATGAATTAGCCTTTCCTACAGTTAATCAGAAGCGAAATGCAGTGTCTTATCCCAAGGCTTACCTTGGTTGAAATCTCACGACTGCTTCCTGGCATCTGAAAGCCACATTCTGTGCATAGTCATTAGCTGAGGATCCAGCCTTCCCCTGCCACTCTGAGAGGCCCGGCAATGCACTTTCCAGCTCCTGCACAAAGCAAAGAAAAAATAATGTTGCGTGCCTTGTCAGTACCAATCAGGCTTAGCTGAATATTTTGCTTCAAGGAAAAAGGAGCTCCATGAGACCGGATGCTCATTGTGATGCTTCATTAATTTTTTGTAATAATCTGTAAACAACTAGAAAAGGTTTTAAACAAAGTAGTATTTTCTTTCACTGTAAATCATTTTCTGAAACCAAAGGAGACTGTAACCCATTTTCTGTTTATTAGTTAGGTAACAGATGTCATCTTCTGAGCTAAGAGATGCTACACACAAAGTTCAGTATTTTTTTGCTTGTCTATACACTCACATTTCATTTGAAATTACTTACGTTTCAGTAATATTTTATTACCTGGGCATCTCAGAAAAATTTTGGCTGAAAAAGCAAATGTAGTTCACTTAAATAAGATTTGTAATGTTTAACCAGATTCCTTTTTCTGTTTGCTCTTTCCCTTCTCTAGCATATGTCCCCTCATCCAGGTCATTGATGAATATATTGAAGAAGACTGGACCTAGTACTGATCCCTGGGGAGTACTGGGTCCAGTCCTCTTCAATATATTCGTATATAAAAATGATCATATGTTCCTGGGGCCTAAACAAATCAACCCAAATTTGAACTTTGAACTTCATTAAAGTTTGAGGTAGAAGTGGATTGAACTAGTTCAGCTTATTTTATTTGCTCAGAAATCTTCAGTGGTTTGATGGTATCCAGGTAGAATAAGCATTTTCCTCATATATGTTTGGAATCTCTTGTAAGAACGGGGTTACATTTTGCTAAGTATTGGACATGACAGGAAGTAGAAAGACTAATGCTATGTTCCAGTAGAAAAAGCTGGAAGAATTCTACATCATCACTGTGATGCATACTGAAAAAATACTTTCCCAAAGAGATTTAATAACAGAGACACATAGGAAGACTAAAATTCAGATTTCAGAAAAACCTCTGGAACTGAAGCTGGGAATTTGTTTGTTTTTTTTTTTTTAAATCTGAGGGATGTAGACTAGGGGAATAGAGGGAAGAGGCCGGGACACTGGAGTTCAGGAGATGACTTTCCTATGACTGTAGTAGCATCATTGGTGGAGATTTCTAGTCAGAACTTGAATCCTAGCTTTTTATGCCATTCTATGAGAATATGGAGTTTCAGGATACAATAAAATACCAAAAAAGGCAACAGCCATTGACCTAAACCACTCAAAGACCTTGTCTAGAGTTCTTGCAACAGCCTCAACATTTACATTTAGATGGGCTTAGCTTCAGAAATTGACCACAGAAGCTGTACATACAGGTAAAAAAGAAAACATTGTATGCTCTGTAAATAAATGAAACAAGCCCATTTCAAGTTAAGCAAGCATATCTTATGCCTGAAGCCTTCTCAGTTTTGTACTATTTAAGTTAATCAGTCAAAGAATGTCAGTCTAGTTAAAATGCAAAACCAAACCTGTGTTAAAGTAGAAAACTAGCTTCAGCAGAAGCCTCTTCTGCAACAAATACACCTCTCTAATATCAGCAGAGAGAACACGGCAATTCAAGATGCTTTCTGCTAGATGAAAGGGAAAGCTGTGGATAAGACTATGTGCTGGTAATAAGTGTTTACGTGCAGGCTTGGTGTTTGAGGATTTGAGTGGGTTTTGGTTGGTCTTTCTTTGATATTTTTTTTCTTTTTTCTTTGTTGTTATTGTTGTTCATAACAGGATGTTAAAGAGTAACCCTAAGGAAACACCCTTGATGGAACCTCTGTTTCTTAAGAGCAATGAAAACCATTCCTGATGCGTCAAAGGCATCCAACAGTATAGTGCTGTCTTCTATTGTATTTCTGTTTCTTCTTCACTACAGAGAGTGAAGCTTCTACAGCAAGGCTCCATCTGGTAAGCAGTCTGTGAAGAGGGAAATCTCCAGGCATTGCTGAGAAGACTCAGTGCTGCATAATCACTACCATGATATTTGCTCTGTACACAAAATAATACATGGGCTTGGAAGCAGCCAAAAATTACCATCATGGATACATATGTTGAGATAAATCAACTTCTGTTTCACAAGCTAAAATTAGTTTAAAATCCATTTTCCTTAAAAAAATTACAACATGTCATAACCCATCTCTGTCAGAACATCTGAATTACAGTAGAGGCATAAAAATGCTTGCTGTGTTTAAGCACCACCTTAATCTGCTCTTGAACCCTAGAAAGTGCCCTGCACCCTTCATATGCTTTATCCAACACACAAACACTTCCATCTCTCTTCAAACGCAAGCTCCATGCAAATAGCCTACCAGCATTTGGGACCACAGCCCTGGCATACTACATGGTGCTGTGTCAATATAGAAAATAGTCAAGACTAAAGTCCTGAGCAGAAGTGCCTCCTACCCCTACTGAAAACACAAGTCCGCACAAGAAAATAAGCAGGTATCTTTAACGGACAGTGAATTGAACAGACTTAATCCACCATGGGAGGTATGGTTTAAACATAAGCAGAGCATACCTAAAAATTGAAGTGGAACTTGCAGACTGCCTGACATGTTCATATGTTTGTGTAGCTAATGTGTTAATATTTGTTCTGGTTTTTTTTTTATTTCAGTGCATTTAAAATGACAATTTTAATGCCAAATTACTGGAAGTTCTTTGAAATCCATGCAATATGCCCATTTAATTTATACACAAAATACCAAACTTCACACGGCAGTTTTCAGCATTCCCATCTCTACACATTGATTGTTAAGCCACCATTTCATTTTTATAGTCATGTACCTCAATAATATGGCTTTAAAACTGAACTTTTACTGTTTCTACCTATTAGCATGGTAGAGGCACTAGCATGCTTAGTGTCATTTTATAAATATGGCTCAGTATCAATAATGAATTTGAGGATAACACATTTTATAATCTATATTCATGATTATGCATCAAAAGCGAGTGACAGGAGAAAGGATTAAGCAAGGGAAGAAGGCCTTCCTTTCCTGACCATCTGTTCTCATACTGACTCCCCAGAGTATGTTCTGAGCATATGCCTCCTCACCTCTTGAAGTAAAATAAATGTTAATTAATTTGATTTTCTATAGATTAATATTGCAGAATTGCTAAAGAATCTCATGAAACCATAGGAAAGATGAAACCAAGTAGCTAGAGTACAGTGGTGTAATCACAATACAGCAGCCTGCCTCTCTTCCCAAACTTTGGAAAGCTTACAACTGCCCCCATACCCACCTCCTGCCCCTCAAAAAATAACTGCATGCAGTATTCAAGATACAGCTTTACTCTCATGACATTTTATCAGCTGATAAATGACCAAGTGAAGTCATTTGATACTGCAATATTATTAGACATGGTACTGTTAATCATCACTGTAAATTTAATAACTTCTTCTTCATTAAGACCTCGGGTACATGACCACAGAACTACAATTGTGTCAAAAATATCACAGGCACAGGAATCACACTTCAGCAGACAGAAAGCCTTGTGACGCTCAAAATCCCCAAGTTGGCCATCATTCCTCTACTTGAATGCAATAGTCTGTTCCCTCTTAGTGACCCTTCTACAATGGAAATCCCCTGGATTCTCACTTGGAGAAAGGCAGACAAAATTGCTTCCCATCCAAACAGACTTTAATCCTTCCAACGCATGCAGCAAACTTATTTATCTCCCAATAACCTATTCTCATTTTAAAGGGACAACTTTCTGAAAAGGCAACGTATGGGCTTATAACACGTAGGGGCAAGTAGCAAACATTTTCTTGGCTTATCAGAGCAACACCTTTAAAAGAGGTACTGTCACTGTCTCTATCTGATGTCACAGAGAAGTCAGGTTGGGGAAGTGAGGAGACTGTTGAAAAAGCACTCTATCAATAAACTCAGGATAGCGAGGATGAACAGTTTAATCACTATGTGCAGTGCATCATGCTTTTCTTTCATAAATGCATGTAGTCAGTTATTGCTGTTTGTCAGCTTGACATCAGCTGCTTACAAGTACATCATTTATCTCATCAAGTGGCTTGGTGGTAAGATGTTTCACAAAAGGAAGGTATAGGCAGTTGCACAGTGTTTCAAAGCATTAGTCTGGCCCACTTTTCCAGGTAATAACAACCTGCCACACACATATAAACAACAGCTACTAGAAACAACACAACTGCACTTTGTTTTCAGCTTCAAAATGGAGAAAAGCAGTTGATACCAGTTCACAACTAGAGCTACTAACACTGACAGCTGCAATATGCTTTGGGAGGTCATAACACACCAAGGATCCCAATAAGAACCCATAGACAGAAACAAACGTCTTCTGCAAGCAGAGCCTTGTTTTTTATAGGCAACTTTAACAAAGCCAGGAGCCAGATGCTTGTTTCCTTAAGAACAAAAGCCCTTGAAGTAGCTGAAGATTCAGCAAGGCAAGCACTTGGGGTCAAGGAGCGTGCACATCCTAACTAATGAGAATGAAAGCTATGCAAAATGAAGGGCTTGGTAGATGTTTTCTCCAAAACAGCTCTCCTCTGCAAACCCGCCCAAGAGGCAAACTCTTTCCTCTAAAGCCAGCGCCGCTGAAGTCAGTGTAGATATAGGATATTCATTGAAAAGTCTTTCATGGTACTAGGATACAATTCCCTCTATGAATGAGTGGATTTCCTTTATGAAGGGATGTTAACTTTGTGTTTATGCTTTATATTACACTCAAAGCTCTACACTAGCTCTCATGCCTCAAGTAGTCCCATCAAATCAAAGGTGAAATAAAACAGTGTCTACAGATCTTATCTCTTCCAGTACGCCAGACATGGGAGAAATGGGCAGTGTGGGGTCCCAGCACCACTTTTGTGTTTCCTAATTCAAGCCCTTGAGTCATGTGACAATTATCTGCCTGACACTGTTTTTCCTTCCAGAGGCTGCATACCTAAGTTACACTGGTATTTTATGGCAGTCTAATTATATACTCGAGAAGTTTCCCACGAAGGAATGTCAACGTCAGTTAACCACTTCAGGTCATGTAAAATACCACAGAGCAGCAAATGTGTGCTGTGTTCGCTTCCATTGGGTGAGAGACACAGGCATGACATACTCAGGGAATAAGCAGACAGGAGACTCAGAAGTACCTGAAAGAACAACAGATAACCTATGAGATGGATCTTGCCCTGTTTATGACTTCACAACTCCTCTTCCTGATATGCCTCCACTTGCTCTTCAGAGGGCAAAATTTCCTATCATTTTTCTTATCTGCAGATAAACATGCACACCTCATTTCCCTGCAGCCTAAATAACATTTCCTAGGAAAGCAATACAGTTACAAAATAATCAGCAGTTATTACTTCATCTCAGGGATGAGCTCCAGCAAAAATATGCAAGAAGATTAGGCCA
Organism: Xenus cinereus; assembly: GCA_025774025.1. NCBI lineage: Eukaryota > Metazoa > Chordata > Aves > Charadriiformes > Scolopacidae > Xenus > Xenus cinereus. Next base: position 8,194,177 of record JAOXJK010000002.1, on the reverse strand, counting down.
AGAGCTGACACTGATATTCTAAAAGAGACTGTGATAATACCATTGGGATGCCACCTGCTTTTACTTTTTCTTCTGGGATTCAAAAGGATATTCCTCACTTTGAAGGTAAGACATGTCATCCAATATGATGAATTCCAATTCTAAACTTGAAAAAATGAACCAAAATCATTCCTGGGCTACGATGGATTCAAAGCACTTGAGAATGCATTCTGCAAATTGCTATCCACAAACAAGAAGAGAGGAGAGAGACAGAAAATAGCCAAATATACCATAGATCAAAGAAGAGATGTAAATAAAGACATCTCTCAGGCCTTGTGTCTACTACAGGCCAACAATCTACCAATGTTAACATCACCTATCTTGGTTATGAGAATATTTCTAGCTGAGGAGTTAAACCTGAAGCAGAGCTCTATCCCTTACACTGCACATGAGACATGACTTGGGAAGCACCAGGGGAGAATAGAGGCGTTTCCAGCAGCCGATGGGAGGTGGTAGCTCTGGAGTCTGCCTAACAATGTACCTCCACAGACAGCAGCAGAGGCTTCTTCATTTCTAGCCTTCTTTTATAGCCTTTAGAAAAGTTACAGTTCTGCTTCCCTCAGCTAAACCCAGGAAGCCTGTGGGCAAGAGCACTGGTACCAGAATCTGCACTGGAATAGATTTATTATTTAAAGATGAGAAAAAGGAAAGTATGAAATCTCTCCATTGGCAGCCATACTACCAGTGCAAGAGATCTTCAGTTAAACAAACAAAACCAGAAAAACTCTAATCAATTGCTGCAACTAACAAGATTTTTATATTTGGTGCAAGGAATCACAGGAAATCTAAAGAGAGATATTTGCATATCTTCAGCTATGCTCTCCACCCACTTCTGATAGCAGTTGCAACACACCCCTGGTTGAAAGAAATTGTCTGTTGTTACAGGAGGGTTCCAGGGCTCCAGGTCTCTGAAAATCAGGGTAGATTATTGTGGGGTCTCAGTCACGTCATGGATTACCAGGGAGTCCCACTTCGCATTTCAAAAGGTATGTTTGCTCAGACAGTGCCATAAACCTACCCTTGGTAAGTTTAGTTCTTTACCTGACTTTCCTCGTGGCTTTTTCCATTTTCTAGCTTTGCAACGGGCTTAGGTTTTCTTAGCTTTAAGTTGCCCATTTCAGGCTTTAGAGCGTAGTCAATGAGAGCCTGCTGCTTGTGCTGCTGAGTATCTTGCAAAGGCAGCTGCTTTTCCTCTAAGACAGCAGTGTTGTCCGGATAATTTTCTTTGTTATCATCATCTCTGTAAGAAAATAAAATTGAAATGCATCAGGCAGGATTTCAGACACCTGTCAAAACATTATGAATGAAGAACAGCAACAAGTTCTTAGCTATTCATGGCTTTTTAATTTTACCAAGTTTAGTAGTCTACATGTAACACTGTATATGTTAGTAACATGAATCTGAGAGGCTAATCTTAATCTAGTTTAATCACAAATTAAACTACTGTTTGTATTATTACACATTCAAGTGTGGAGCCACTTAAATGAGACTCATTTTAGAGGCACTCTTTGACTTCAGCCCTATAGTTCATATTCCCCAAATAAAATCTGAAACTGTCTTTTTCATGCAGAAGACCTTTCCCTATCCAGTGATTCACACTAGGTTATAATCTCACAAAAATGTCATCGCTTACAAGAATTCCTTCTGATAGTCACATTTTTCTTCTGACAGTCTCTGTTTTTAAGGGCTTTTGGACAAAGTGGGGGAGGTAGGCATACAAAGTAGGGTTTGAACAGTCAGAGATGTGTTTGAGTAAAATGGACAGGTATCATGTGCTCCCAGTTTGGAGAAAATGTCCTCCTGTATAACAGCACATCTGGTGGTTTAAGCAGACACTATTGCTCATGGATGCTCAGGTAACCACTGAATCTGGGACAGGTATTTTCAATCTCCACCTAGCCTACAGAGTGCAACCTGTCCTAAGAAGACCTTGGTAGTCTCATCCACACCCAGTCAATCCAGCCTTGGACTGATCTATTGCTTTCCACTGGGAGTGTCTCCCTAGCACCATTAAGAAAACCACCACAATGCAGAATGCAGTGGGCAGGATGAGCAGATCAGCATTACTGCTCTGAAATCCTTGGCTGTTGCTTAGTTTGCAGGTGGAATTCCAAATGCTAGCTTCAGCTGGTAGGATCCTAATGGTTAGCTGAGAGATGACCTCTCTCCTGGTAGGAGATTTTCACAACTGAGGGAGTTAAGGACTACTGAATTAAACACCTCTGGGATTTTTTTAGAAAGCATAACTTGCTAATTCAACGGTTTCTCCTAAGGATTCCAAACTGCCAAACTCACTTTCCATCTGTGGCCCATCAGCATCCAGATGGATGCTCACAGGGTGCCTATGGAGTTAAACACCAGCCTTCTGCAAGTGTGCTCCGAGGCAGTTATTACAGTTACAGGGTAGGATGCTTTATATCTTACAAGCATTTCAACAATGTGCAGAAGTGTTGCTAATTTTAAGGTATCATCTGATTTAAAAATCTTTCTTAAAGGTTAAGTTGCATCCTCTAGCAATCAACATATACTCACATAGCTATGAGAGACACATGCCTCAAGAATACTTCAGTTAAACAACAATTTGAAGAATTTTCTTTTCATAGAGACACACATCAATGAGAGCAAATCCTTGCACAGTTGCAAAACTCCTCATGCTACTATATACCAGCTGCTGTACAGTAAAATTAAATGTATTAGCATCAGAGCTGCATCTGAATGAAGGTAACGTGAAGAACACAGACCATAATACATTTACTCATATAACAACAACATTAATAAAAAAAATATACTTTTAAAAATATTTTTTATACTTTTTACCCAAAAGTATACAAGACAAATATGCATTTCCTAGAAATACTAATAGCCTTAGCAGGTAATACCCCAGAAATTCTGCATTCCTTTGAGAATAAAGGTTTAATTCTAATGGTTTAACAAAAGCGCTCTCACAGCTTTATTTGTTGACAACGGGTTTCAGACAAAATTTGCAGAAGAATACCTGGGGCTGGAACTGGCTGCTTGATCTTCATGTACAGACTCTGAATCCCCGTCACACCTTGAAAATGGATACAAAATAATTGCTGATTTTCTGCCAGAAAAATGTTAGCTTTTACTAACATGACAGTGCAGCTCAAAGTATAAACACATTTCTCCTTCTCACACCTTAGCTGGGATCATTTAATGCCATAGATGCTCCATGATAGTCTAAATCTCAGAGGAAGAAGAGGATTTGAGATGTTAAGAGTATACAATTTGGTGTGGCTTTTCCAGCCAGATAGAAATAATGATGACAAAGAATTCAGATGTTAACGTGAAAATTATAGGAAATTCTATATTTTAATTTCTTACAGTATATTCACATTTAAAAAAAAATTTTAAAAAAATTAGCTAACGGCATTTTTGTCCTAGACCCCCCAAAATATTTTCATGCATTATGCAGCAGGAAAAAGAATCCCAAAATAAATTTTAAAGTGATCATTAGTCTTAAAAAGTGAATTAGCAGAATTTTTTATGATGTTTGAAGAATCATAATCAATTATATCCCCTTAAGTTGCAAACAACAGAATTGTCATAAGACTGCCTAATCAAAAGAGACGTCTGGATAAATATGCCAACTGCTCAGTGTTGAACACTATTTTGTGCAGCATGGCTGAACTTTGCAGAATGATATAACTCTAAAGTCTATGAGCAGTATTTTATTTCTTCAAATAAACATACATATATAGGTATACACTGCTAACATACGCATACAGCCTTTCTAGGTATTATTTCTGGGGAAAAGTCGGGCCCCTCTCCTCACCCTCTGTTCATACTCACAGGGCACAGACACTAAGCAGGCCTGGATCACTTGAAGTTTGCTGGCAGAGTAATCTCTTCATTATGAGCAAAGCAGCCTGTACTTCCGCTGACTTGTTAAATTTTCAGCAGAGCTGCTGTGCTTAGGACAGAGCACATTAAATGATAAATTCATAGCTCTGTGTTGCAATTTGATGGCAGGGTTTTTAATATATTCCTCTTTCCCACCAGTCTTCTGTTAGTATCTTTGTCAAAAGCCAGACTGCAGCAGAAAATATTTAAAGGGACATTCAAGTGTTTACACTTCCTGAATACATCAGCATATGGATGAAAGCATTTGCTGCTTGCAACTGGAATATATAACTACAGTTGCAGATCCCTCCTTGTCACACAATATTGCTGCAACGGGTGCAGTTCTCCCTACAAGACAAAGTGGGATGACAGGTGGAAGACATGGGTCGATGTACAAAATGGATAAATTGACTGTAGAAATCTAGTTGCCTTTGCCTCCTGGTGCCAGTCACACCTTCCTCTCTGGTCTTTCACTAATTACCTTATGGGTCTCTGACCCATAAGGGGTCTGACCATAAGGCTCAGAGAGGGTAGAGGGTAGAACGTACTGGGAGTATGAGGAAGGAAGCCCAGTACAAAAAGAACCAGAAACCTGGATGGAAAACACAATGGAACAGTTCAGAGGGAGAAAACCCAGTAAGGAAATACACTGTGAGGAGACTGTGCCAAGGTCAGAGCTGGATCGACAGAAGTCCCAGCACAGACATGAGAGTAGGTTAAGATGCCACCAGGCATGCTATGCACCATGGGACAAGCCACAGTCAGCAAAGTCCAGGGACCTTCTAAAGGGACAAACCGTCTCTCCTGCATGTGCCACAGGAAGAGTAGGTGGGAGGAAGCAGCTGTGCTACCAGCTTCACTCACCTTCTCTCACCAGTGGCCACATTTGGTAGCCTTCAGTGCTGAATGACCATTTTAATGACTGGGAACACTCTTCAGAGGGATGATGGATGACTGAGTACAGGTCCATCAGCCAAATCTATGTGTGCATACTTATGTGCACATCTCTTAACTTTGGGAAGTGCTCTGGGTGTTGCTTTCCCTGAGCTGGCTGTAATAAGGTGATCTTGAGAAGTAAGGAACCTAACTCAGCATCCAGCAACTGATAAAAGGTATAAAACAAGACAGAACAACATAAGGGAGCATGACAAAATGTATTTGAATGATTGGATAAGAGTAGATAGGAAAGGTAAGCAATAATGAAGAAGAGAAGACTGTGTCCATCATGTAGTAAAAAGATTGTAAGAAGAAAGTTCAGAAACAACACACTCTGAAATTGTAAACAGATATTTTTCTCTTTGTAAAAATAAATATTAACCAAGAAAGTTCACTCACACAAGACAGTGCTTGAGGCTAAGACCATAGCAGGACTTTTAAAAAGATGAATCCATGATATAATGCAAATATCCATCATTAAAGGACACAGTATTTTTATCTTGGCTTCTTTACGAAATGCAGCTTATGTGTTCATGTCACTTGTCTGCATATATCAGCACAGACATGCAAACACTCCTCTCACTAGTGACTCGTAAATCTTGTTGTCCAACTTTAGCTATATTTAACTGATAGAGGGATATTCAAGAGTCTGAGAAGTTTTGTGAAAGCTTGTGGCCATGTAGTAGAGAGAGTTCCCATCAACCCAAAAACCAGAGCAGCATCTCACTGATTCCTAAAACATCAGAGAATATACCGGAACAGCTTTAAGTCATAAATCCATATGGGTTGAAGCTTACACTGGGCAGGAAGAACATCTTTTGACAAAACCAGTGATGTGAATCCTTTTCTTTCAGTGCCCAATCTAAACTACTGACTGATGGATATGTTTCTTAAAAGCAAGTACATCCATTACTGATCTTAGGGCACTGGGCAGAGTCAGATCAGAGAAGGGATCCCAGTCTAGATGGATTGCTGCTCTGCCTCTTTATTCTACAGCCTCTGTATGTTTCTTCCAAGGATCTCTTGTTTAATGGGATTAGCTTTTTTAATTTTCTTCCATTTTCACCTTTCCATAGGAGCCATTTCAGCACAACTTGAAAACTGCTCCCTTTGCTAACTTGACCTTTAAGATGTTCACATGGACAACTTCTAAACCAGGCTGCACACATGGCTTGCTTGAAGCTTAGCAACCCCAGGCACTTGTCTTGTCTGGAGAAATGTTCCTTAAAGTATTGTATCACTGATTTTATATCATTCAGGAAGCCCTGATTTTGCCTTTGTCACAAGACAGAAATTGTCAAATGGGGGTGTCTAAAGTTGCATGGCAAGCTCTCTCTTTATTCTGCTAAATAAAAGTAACCTATTTTCAGATATAGCCAGCACAAACAACTAGTGCTGAAATCAGTAAGAATAATGTATCCTCAGCAGTTCTCAAAAACGGGCTTTAGGAGGAGGATCTAAACAGGATTTAGGGAAATCAATCCTGGAAACCAAGCTTGTGCATTTGGACAATGCTTTTCAGATGTCATTGTTCACTTGCTTTGTTTTCTAAAAGCATATTTCTACTTCTGTGTTTGGAAGATAAGCTTAAAAATTAAAGCCCCTGAAAGAGGACAAACAAGAGTTTACATGAGGGAGATTCACCCTTCAGGCAACGCCTGGCCAGCCCTAGCTCTGCCCTGCTGCTGTCTCTCAGCTCAGCACAGCACTGTGCGCACCCCTCTCCTTTTCCCCAGGGGCAGTGCTGGCACTGTGAACTCAGATTTTATGCCGTCCTGCCCCTTGTCTTAATGGTCACATGAAGCATCACAGAGAAAGGCCATCACCTCCAAGTCCCAGAAACCTCAAAGGTGAAGCAGAGACAGGGGCCACTCCAGGGGAACCTTTATGGAAGCAATGGATGTGCTTAGGGACAGAAAAAAGGGAAGGAGAAATATGCACTATCCATAATCTGGTTATTCTTCTGTGAAGGGTGAGAACCCCAGAATTTTACAGACCAGAATTCATCATTTAACTAATAGGGATGCAGGAAAATAATAAATGATTTATCAGCTTCCATTAAATATTTGCATACTGCCACAATCACACTAAAAGAAATGACTAAGTTAAAACATGAAATAAAGCAAAGAAATATAAGCAAATAAAGTGAAGCAATGTATGAGAGGGAAATTATTTGGATCCTTATGAAATGTTACTTTTTCTGTAGTGGTTTTGACAATACTTAGGAATGGCTCAGAAGATTACAACTTGGCCTGCTTTCAGAACGTATCCTGTCCCCACAACACTTAGGCAAACAGATCACTGTCCGGCTAGGGCTTTTTAAATTATGGGCATTTTCGCAGTGTAAAGCTCACCTACTACACAAATAAAGCTACAAATGATTTCCTTCCTGAGAAATTGCTTGGTACATTACTGCTTAAGAATCTTCCCTAAGAGCTTTTGAAACAATCAAAAACATGAAAAAATATAATGTAGAGAACACAAAAATTGAATTGTTTTAGACTGAAAGAAAACAAAGACCATTTAATCTGTAATGGTTCCTAGAGCCTTTGCCTTTCTAACTTTCTAATGTTTTCCCTTGTGCTGTTCTGTTGTCTCTGTAAAACAGCAACAACAAAAAATCAGCATATGTATCCTTATGGTCATTATATATATGAAAGACCTTCTAATGAGTTTATGGGATCGATTACAAAGAAATGAGGTATTTGGTACTTGGCCTAAATCATATATAGCTATTTTTTTCAAAATATTTTCAAAGATTTTTTTTTTCTAATAATGCTTGCAGAAAGTACAGACCATGTGTTCTTAAAAAACTGACATGCTTGTGTTTTTCAAGATCATCAGTATCAGAAATGAGCAATATTTTCACAGGATATTTATCCTACACTGAAAATCATGCATTTAAACATGTGTGATGTGCATCGACTATATTCTCCCAGAAAGGTATTTCACTGCTAAATGATCAAAGAGCATGTAAAGGCAGCTGCTTCATGCAATCTTTCCCATACAGTCAATAATATATTTAGATTACAGAAGACTCAATCAAAATGTATGACAGACAGCTTGGGACTTCTCACATACCACTTACAGTTATTTTCTACAGTAACTAAACTCATCATTCTTATTTAAAAATAAGGACATCTTTAAAGTGTTCACTTACTCTGCTAAAGCTGTCGTGTTGAAGGAATTATCTTGAATGCTGAAACAGAAACAAGAAAACATCAGATAAGTCAGCCAGGCAGGCAGGCTCCCTGTATCCTTCTCAGTTGTAGGAACACATGCACAAACATGGCATTGCAAGGCAAGTCTCTGTGTGTCAGCTCTACACGCTCGGCTGTACCTTCGGCTGCTCTGCACATGCTCATAATCAAGGAACTGTAGGGATTAGCCCTACAACGCTCACAAAGCCCATCCAGCAGCGCTGTGAATTAATACAGGGATGCAGGTAGTCTGTGAGGCTCAGAAAGGGATCATATTCTTTTATAATTGTAACAGTGCTGCTAAGAAAGGCTTAGGGTTACAAACAAGTATTTGGCGTTCTGTCCTTTAAACGTTTGCTCTATGTAATTGCCTCACCAAACACAGTCGTTTTTATTACTTAAATAGGGTTGCTCAGCTAAGATCTCTGGAGATTTTTTCTTCTTGTTTAGTGGTCTCTTACACAGCCAGCTCATCGCCAAACCCCAGGGGAAACTGTGAAAAAATAATCTGGCAGAAAGGACAGTTCAAGTAGCAAAAGGTTATTAAGCTAACAGCAAGCGATAGATTAAACCATTCCTATGAAAGGAACTGGCTGCTGTGCTCCTGCAACAAAATGTTTCAAACCTGAAGTAATACATTCAGTAGGGGTCAACCCAGTAAACTGCTGGGTTTGAGGCAACGGTGGAATTCCCCCTCCACCACCACCTCTCAAATCCAGTAAATACACTGTTGGATTATCTTGAAATCTTATAGCAGCAGAAAAAAAAAAAAATAAAAATAAATCTCACTGCTACATACCAGTTGGTTTTTTGTTTGAGGGGAGGAGAAGGCAACGCAGACAACAGCGTCTTATGAGTACTCCTGTTTGTGATAATGGCACCTGGTGGATGACAGCACCAGGAGGAGCAGGGGTACCGAGAGGGGCAGTGTCATCCCTGCAGCAGCTTGTGCCACTGCGTGATTTTGACACACATTTCCCAGGCAGCAGCAGCAGCAGCGGACAGGAGGCACAGCCCTGATAATTTCCCTTCTCTCACCAGCAGCACCAACAATGTATCTTACCTTCACCTCTTCCCAGCCTTCCTACCTGCTCGTACACAACTATTTTGCTCTTTTCTTCCCCACATTTGTATATATACACCAATTTATATAATTGCACAAATTATATTAGATATAATATCAGAATATCACAGCCAGGCTGTGGGGACTTCTGCGCTACAAAGTAGCACGTTTTGTGAGAGAAGGGTAAACAGAAAAGCTACATTTAATGGTTAGCATTTAAATCTTGCCTTCGACCTAAAGGTTCAATTTTTTTTCTTCTCCTGCTTCTAGTTTCTTGGGTCTGGCCATACAAATACAAATTTCTTTATTGTTTTTCTATTTGCAGGAGAGCACCTGAACAAAAGATATGCTCCTAGCTGTTGTGGCAATCAAAATTCAGACACTCAAAACGTAGAGAGCCATTAAAAAATCTGATATTATTTTTAATAAGCATGTTTCAGAATGCTTGAGTGCTTGGCTCTTCATTTTTAATGCTTAGGGTAGGTCTACAGCTAGCATTTCAAGTGTGTAATGGAAGAATTACAACTTTTTGTCACAAAATCACGTTGATATGCATCACAGATTGCTTAAAGTAGAGCTTAAAGAGAAACTGGGTATTTATCCCCACTCCCCTACGTATACCCACACAAGAAATGGAGTAAACACAGAACACTCTTGTAAACATAACTTCTCTGTTTCTATTTGCAAAACTTAAGTTCTCTGCTAATTCATGCCCTGTGCAAACATACTGTAGGGCCTTGTTGCTATTACTAATAACATGATTATAGAATACAACTAGAATATGAATGAAGATTGGTTTGTAAAACAGCAATGCTTTCGAGTGAGACCAACTTTAAAATGTAATCACTTTTGCATTGTTTTTCTGAAGTCCAGTGCTACATAGCTGTTGCTAAATCTCTTCTATGCAAGCCCTTCACATTTATTTCAAGTCACTCACAAACTTCCACTTGTTTTAAAGATGGTGCTTGACCAGTGTTATTGGATAGTCTCTTCTTGCAAGGTTGTGAAACCATTTGACAAATAATAAATTTCATGTAAAACAGAATAATATTAATAAATACATGAAAAGAAAGGAGAACTAACCCAAGGATCCTGTTTCAGAGTTAATCTCCCAATCACACAGATGAAGCCATACTTCTCCTGGGGGACCTTGAGGGAGGAAATACAGTAGACTCACAATAACTTCTCTTCTTTTCCTCGCAGAAGGAAGTAATTTCTCTTTAGGGGCAAAAGCTCGTTTCACCAACGATGTTGGCTTGGGCCTGTTAGCTGACCCTGTTTTCTTTCACCTCCCTCCTATTCACATGCTCTACGTGAGACTAGAGCTGGCAGAGACCCTGGCCTTACCCTGCCTCACAGGGGAGAGCCAAAGATGGTTGAACCTGCACCTCTGCTTCCCTCTAAGTTCTGGGTGCAGCAAAAACATAATATGGATGTTATCTCCTTATTTTTAATAATGACATTAAACTCAGTTAGGACTGTAATGCTATAAAACAGCACTCTTCAACATACTGAAATTCTCAGTGCATGAAGTAAGTTTTGGACTTCACCACTGAGCACTTATACTTTTAAGGACTTTGTATTTTTGAAGTAATTAAAATATATCTTGCTGAAATTCTGAAAATAAAGGCTTTTAAATCAGTTTTCATTATATATGCTGGACAGTTTAAGTGATTCATATTTTTGCAATATCATACCTATGTAAAGGTGCCTTCTCTGTTAAAAAGCTTCCCATTTTATACCCAGTTTTGTTCTTACCCTCTTTTGCCAAATATTGACCAAGCTAACATAAATATCACATGCTAGCTCTCAGCTGGCAATAAAAATGTTGGAAAACTTCAAAGTAAACATATATTTTGGAGATACCAGGATTCAGAAACATGTTGCTGCTCACTTCTGAAGAATGACTATTATATTGCCTATTTATGGCTGCCAAATAGATTGACAAAGAAATTCCATTCTTTATTTGGTTTGTATCATCAAGAGAATTACTGCTAGGTCAGAAGGAAGACTGAAACAGGAATCATGCAGCCTCCAGCTCAATTTTGCACATAATAGAGACACACGCTTGATATAAATGATACGTTCATAAGCTCAGAACAGCATTAGTTAACATTATAAACATGTATTAGGCAGTGAAGTAAAGACAGTATGGTCTAGTTTCAGAAGACTGCACAAGAAGAGAGAGGAAGTGAGACAAGAGTGGGCAGAAGTAATTCTGGC
>JAOXJK010000002.1:8135344-8179207 GCA_025774025.1 Xenus cinereus | reverse complement strand
TCTGTTGGGTCGGTAGATGAGTGGAGCCACACAATTTAGTTCTTGTTAAGCCCAGGCACAAGAAAGAAATATGCAAAATATGTATGATTCTTGGCTGTTTATTGGGGAGATAACTGTTTTCATCTAAAGCAATGCTGGTTGTTCTGGGTAATCTATTCACTTTCTGAAAGCAAAACAAAATCAAGAAAGTACATGTTTTTTCTCAGATTTCCCTTTGCAGACCTTTTCCTCACCACCCGGGAATCCAGTTGTGTAACCTGTGCATGTACACACACACGCATGCATGCATGTATACATATGTTTATGTTTCTTCCAAACATCTATTCACAGAACCACAAACCTTTTCCCACATCTGTTTGCCTTTTTTCACATCTGTTTGTAGTAGTATATCACTTCTGAGGTACTTTGCAAATCTTGTTCGCTACCCTCCATGTAACTAGTAGACTAGTACATCCTCTCTTCATTCACCTGTAGCTTTCTCTTCCCAGCAGCACAGAAACCAGAATGATATGAAACAAAATCTACAGCAATGTAGAAGTCACATAATAAAACAAACTTACCGCAATTGCTGCCGAATGTCAGAGCAGTGACATATAGGCAACACCTCTTTAATTAGCATTATCAAAGAGCTCCATTATCAGCAATTATGTGTTTTCAAAGGGCACCTGGCCTTCTCCCCAGGCATGCACTGTGCATCACGACAACCACTGATTAGTCCTATTGATATCTGAGGGACAGGTTGGGTAACATTAAAAACAAATTCACACTGAATCCCCTCTAAGCCTCTTTCTAGTTTACAAAACACGTGTGTGTGTATTTCTAGCTCTGACTGCAAGCAGAAAACATCAACAGGTTCTCTCAGGGGGGTGGGCAGCTGTACCCAGAGTCCATGCAAAGCTGTGCTAGTTTACACCATTCGAGGACGTTGCCCACAATATTTATAGCCCAGCAGGGCTCATCCCTTTGATCTGATGTGCCTGAATACTTTTTGGGTATAAAGCCAAACAGACCCTTTAAGTCCTTGAATATTTCTTTTTCATAGCTTGCTTCCTGCTTTCTATATTTGTTGCACTGAAGGAAAATCTAACTGGTACAGAGAGATTATGAAGCATTAATGTATAATCAGAGATATGAAATGTAAAACTACACCACTATATGCCACTTAGCTTCAACACAAACTACTTTCTATTTATGAATTTAGATCATACTCAGAGAATTCTGAATAACCACTACTGTTTGTGTGACACCAAGAGTGATTAATAAAATTCAGAAAGAGAACAGTAATAAATTCAGTTACAAAAGTATAAACTGTAATTAAGACACGTGTAACATAATAACCAGAACTACTTCTCATTTGGAAACAAAAGAAAATATGGGCAGTAACACATGGATGTTTAGGAGTGAATTTAGCTTTACACTGCATTACTCTGCACATCTGAAATACCTGAAAAACTAAAGATAACATTGCTTCTTACATCTGAAAAAACAAGAAATCTCCATTTGCACACACAAGATATAACTGTACAAGACACGCGATCCCACAGAGAGCTTTCTAACCCCATTCACTGCAGTCAGTATCTTTATACATATGAATCTTGTTACTCCTTTGCTGAATCTTTATTAATTTCAGGAGCTAGAAGGGTCAGAAGAGAAGCTGATGTTATTAAGTCAAAACTGATGTAGTGTGTTTATTTGTGCGTCCTTTTCTGAACTTGCTGCATGTGTCACATAAATATAAAACCAAGACAGATTCAACTTCTCACAGACCCCTGTGGAGCCCCCTCTGAGCCACAGTAAAAGCCTACCAAGAACTGTATTTAGTTAACTTATTTCTGGCTGTCAATTCAGCATTATATTTTTTCACAGCTATATTACCTCTCATAGGGAGGGAAAGCTATCCACATGGCAAGCAATTTTGGAGAGGGAGAAAGGACAGAAAAGAAAAGAATGTGGTGGGCAAAAGGAATGAAAAAGGTATTGGAGGATATAATAAGAAGGCACAAATGAAATCTAGAATAAATACAACAAACAACATAAGCAAACAATCACAATGTAAACACAGTTATGGTGGGCAACTGGGGGAGGTCCCTTTACTTCTGGGCTTTAGTTCATCTATTTTTGTGGGGGTTTATGAAGCTCCAGTTGCTCATTCTCATTTCCACTATGAAAAACGCATAGTAATGAATTCCACCGTTTATTTTTTCCAAGTTGTTTTTCTGATTTTCTATTCACTATGATGTATAGTCAATGACCTTTGAAAACCACTGATTCAGACCATTAACTTTTCCAATATCATGATCCATTGACATCAGAAAAATCTCATCAGTTATGCCATATACCCCTGCACTTGTATTTCACTGAAATGATGTGAATGAGCCACTCAGTAATAGCAGCCACAGTCAGTGGTGAACTCCTGCTCAGCTTCTACCTTGCTGGTTTAATTTCTTCTCATAGCAAGTAGTCCTACTCTATTTGGCTTCTATTTCTATCCAGGCTCGTGATCTGTGCTAGTGTCCTACCACCTACTATTTTAACTTGCCAGAAGGACAATGCATTGTTCCTCAGCACAGATAAAAGTTTGTTCTTCTGAAGTTTAAGAAAATGCTTAACTCTCAACACTTTTTGTTTTGTGTTTCTCGGTAAGCAAAATATTTTTCTTTTTTCTTTAAGATTGAGGGAAAGACAGGAAATTGTCTTTCACTCAAACATACATTCTCAGCAGATTATGTCTTTCAACACAGTGAAACAGCTAGGAGAGGACACAGAACTCTACAGAAATTTAATAATACAATTCTGTTACGTAATATTCACCTTTGTGGCATAAAACCAGAACCGTACAGAAAATACAAGTAACTGGCACAGAGGTGTCTTATACACGTTTGAATTTACCTTTTCATTACTTAAAAGCATTTTCTTTTGTATAATGGTTGTTTAGGGAAGGGATAAACCTGTGGCAGGCACTGAAAGACAGGGAACACAGGACCTAATTTCTTTACAAAGCCAAAGAAATATCCACATAACCACACACCATCTGTACTCTTGGCTTTTTTATTCTCCTGCCGCACTGCGTACTGTTTAAGCGTGTGCTCTTTTATCTTGTGAGCTGGCATGGTTCCCTTGCTCTGCAAGAAATATCCTGAGATAGCACTGAGCTCAAGCATGTTTGCAGACATGCCCTGTACCAGGGCCCCTGGGACATCTCCATTTCCTAGGTAATGGAGTTTCTTGTCCCAAACACCAAGATGTGAGTTCTGACATAGCCAGACCACAGGTAATCTACCACCCATGGCACCATGCAGAGGTCCTTACAACAGCCCATGATTTTCATGGGGCCAAATTTTGCAGCTCTTTCCAGCTCCTAAGGGGAGATTCTCTTCCAACAACCAAGACAAATCTCACTTAATAAGACTTTGTGAAAGAACTGTCGTTTCATTCTGACTTAGAATGTCTTATGGAGGTCTCCAGAATTAGTTCAGTAAACAGCTGTAGCACACGCAGAGGACAGCAGTCAGACCTTTGGTTATAAAATGCATTCCACGTTCTCTTTTTCAGTTGTTTTTTTGTTTTAATATGTTCTCATCCCAGGTTAGCAACACCTTTTAAGGCTCCAAAAGGATTTGAAAGAAAATTTTCTCTGGGATGGCCTTGCGCAGCTTTACAACAACTAATGACACTGAACAAATGACCTCTTCTCGCATAAATTTCGTTCCAATGAAAACTCTTCCTGACTCAAGTATTTCCTGTATAGATCTGCTGAAAGGAAGCAGAAGCATGTGGGAAAGACTTTTATGCAGGAAAAAAGCTTTACCACTTTGCTATCTATTGCAATAGTTTTGTTACAAAAGAGCAGTGAAAATTACTTTTTCCATTTGAGGCATTTAAATCCTTTGCTGTAAAGTGCATTGAGTGCTCTTCATGACACCATCACATTTTCTGACTCAAATTGTCTGTCCCCTGACCTCTTTGATAAACTAGAGAAATTGTTTTTGGTTTTACATTATTCATCAGAGAAGTAAAAATAAGAAAGATATTTTCATTCTAATTTTAATAGTATTTTTCATCTAGCAGTCATGCAGCACCGGTCAGCAAGATACCAGTCATGGAAGAAAGCTTTATTTGTAGGTGAGTTATCCATTTTTGGAGAGAATCAGAGTCTTTAGAAAAAATGTCATAAGCAGAGCCAGTGACAAATAATAAATAATCCTTGAAACCGTGACTATAATATCTATTTTTTTCCTGTAAATATTACAGGGAAACAACGTCTTGCCTTTATATTAACAGAAATGCTGACAGTACTTATTAAAAAAGAGCAATGAATATTGCAGTCTAAATGTAGGCATATTCAGGAATTTTCAGAGCTGCAGTAACTTCCCTCTCTTTGCTGACACTTGAAGAACTACAGCCTACATTTTCTAACCCAAATCCAGGCTCCCAAACCCACATTTAAGCACCTACACAGTTTCAGACTAATTTTAGGTAGCCACCAAACTGAAAACATTTGGCCAATACATATTATGCTAATTTTGTGTCTAGAATGATGGTTGTAAAGGCTCTGGGATTATGCCTAACACTACAGCTGTGTTGATGCATGCTCACTACAAATATAGAAGGAAAAAACTCAACATATCCAAACCCAGCTTCAACAGTTATTAAGCCATCAGCCCAGTTACCATTTCAGGACATATTTGTGCCCCACTCCCCTACAGCCCTCTTTTTTTAGTTCTTCACATATCATCTCCATTCTGTATAACTATATACCCCAAAACTCCTGTCTCAGCCACTGTAAGTAGCAAAAGGGCTAATGTAAACCCAGGATGACTATTAAAATCTCCTACCAACCCCCACAGATTTGGTGCAAATCATGGATTGATAGTGAGGTCCCTGACTTGCATGTGTCTCCTCGACTCAACACTTGGCACGTATCTCATTGCTTGTTTTATGCACTCAGCTACTCAAGTGTTTTGAAAGAACCAGCCAAATAATGACATTATAAACTGCCCAATGCAGAAACATACTGAGATGGGGCATCACGCAGAGTAAGGAAAAGCCATTCTCCAAAGCACTAATAGTTCTTAATACAGCATTACTCATAGCTGCATAGAGAAACAGGAAAACCAGATAATCTATAGCTACCAAAAAGTAAGCATGACTCAATTCGAATGACTCATGTTTGTGACTAACCTGTTTAATAGCTCTCTTTTAAAAAACTCAGCCTTTATATAATTTCTGCGTGTTCTTTCTCAATTGCCTTGCATTCCGCAATTTAAAAATGATTACCAAAGCACAATCACAGTGTAGATCTAAGCAAATCACAATGATATATAAATGTACCTTAAAGTTTTAAATAAAAGTTAGTGTTAGGAAAGCGTATTTGCTAGAATCTAGCAGATTATATCTTAGTCGAACATAAGGCAAATACAACTGAATGCCAGACTGGAGGGATGGAGGGTTGAGTCATCCTGCACCCTGCCTGCAGGTGCTCCACAACTCATTGCTCAATCGCATTACAGTTTTGCACAGTGAATTTCAAGCAGAATAAAAAAGTAGGGAGGTCCTCTTCTCAGAAGCAAATGCTGGTTTTAAGGAGAGCTTGAGGAACAGTCATCTTCTGATTTTTAAATCAATAGGAATATTAAATCTCTAAACGAGAGGAAAGTTTAGAGTTCATTCATTGTTATGTCACTCTTCAATACAGGGTAAACATTCCTCCTCATACACCAATAAAATTAATCCCCACTATATAAAAATGTTTACAAAACCATAAGTACTGTTTGCATCTGTGATGTAGAGTAGGCAAATGAATTTATTAGTAGTTCATTTTCACAAATAGTCATATGCCAAAGTCAAACAGCAAGCAGGCAGGAGAAAAGAAGCCAAACAAAACCTATTCTCCAAGTGCATCACCGAAGAAAGCTTTTTAATTTCAACTCCTGCCACAAAGTGTCCTGTCACTTTTGTAGCAGATGATGTTCATATCCACCCAATGCAGCCAGCACTAACTGAATAAGCCCTGAAAAGAGACATACTGAAATATGGTGCTGTAATTCATCTACTCTATCATTTGGTGAATCTGTAGAGGTACCACATTTCCAAATTACACTTACATCTAAAACTACACATACAATAAATCTTCCATGTAATATTTCTCAAGAGTCTCTGGGCAGGTTTATCTGACATTGGCACTAATGAAAAAGAGGATTAATGGGCTTTATTATTATTTATTACCCTCCCCTTCATTGCAGAAAATCCAGTTGCTTTCCTCAAGCTGTTGCTAAAGGGCTTGATCCAAATTCCTACTTATAGCCTTAGATGGGAGAAGCACGAGAAAGGAAACAAAAGGTTTATGACGTCACCTGGGGGATCAGGCAGTAACCAAGCACATACTAAATTTAATCCATACTGTAGGGAGCATTTGATTGATTAACAACTGCCATAGACCAGTCAAGCATCTCTTTCTGCTATCTGGAAGAAAATTTCCAGGTAATTTGTCAGAAAATGTTTACTTATATGTGCTGATGAACTCCTGAGTTACTACTATCCTCAGCTTCCTCACTTCCTTGCTTGTGCGCTGTACACTTTTCAACAAATCTTAAACTCTTTCATTATCAAAAGAATGATAAACTGATTACGCTAATGCGGTAGTCATTGTGATAAACCATATAATACATCTTCAGGAGTTTCATCTTATGCATCAAAGCTGCAGAGGCTGTGTAAATAATAAATATGCCAATGTAGATATATTCAAGCTCTCGCCTTTGGCCTGCAGCAAAATAAGACTATAAAGCAGTTCCTCAGTTTATTTTTAGGAGGTGGTCATTTCATTTTCTGGGAAAAATTACATTATGCAAAAACGATATTATGTAAGGCTATATTTCATTAATATGTTTTTTTGTTGGCAGAAGCCTGTTCCAATTTTCAAAATCCATTATGAATGCAGGGAATGATGCCCATGAAAAGAGTGAATCACAACACTGCTGCCACTCAAAATGAAAAATCATCAAATTTTTTCATAATGTCTTCTGATCTGTGCAAAAAATAACTTTTCAATTTAACAGGAAAACTTTGGGAAACAGTAAAACCGGAAATAAGTGTCTCAGATTTAGTCTCAAAAAATAGTGACATTTTCCCATATGGTTTAAAACTGGTCTTAACAAAATGAAATATTTATTATTAGTAGCAATCTGTTTACATGGCAATACAAAGTGCACAACTAGAATAACGTTGGAACATACTCCCTCCCATGGTAGTGAAATTACATGCAAAACATTACACACATACAAAAAAAATGGTAAGAATTTCAGAGAGCTATTGAGGAATTCCTGCAGATCTGTCAGCTGTCTGAACAGGCTATTTTTACCTGGATGTATTGGAACAGTCTGCAAAACCTGCAAATGAAAAGTCACAGCAGCTACCCTTGAGCTTAATTCTTAATCTCTCTCATATCGTGAGTTATACAGGACTTCACCAATAAGCTCTTCTGCTCCAGGTGTGTAGGCCTGAGATATGCACATAATAGCAAAGCATGCAGCAACCTTCATCTCCAATTCATATATGTATTTTCCTGGAAAGCTGCCCAACTTGTTAATATGTTAGATGGGAAATTCCTAATCATGGAGCTCCTAGGACATTAGCACCTAGACTAGCCTCATGCAAAAGAAAGTTTTTCTTTGTTGTACAGATACCCTAAAATGAGGTTGCTATCATCTCCTACATTTTTGTTGTATTCTTTTCACCTGCTTCATTTCCCACTTGCAAAGCTGCTGGCCTCCTCAGGCTCTCAGGAGGACAAATCTTAGAACTTGTTACTTAAGGTGTCTGTTCAGCAATTAAAGATTTTAAGGAAATAACCTCAAAACTTCTCTCAGGTAAGCAGACTGCCTGGTTCTTCTATAAATCATAAGGAAGCAAGCTGCAAGTCTGCTTCCAACTTGGGACCATTGCCATCATTTTCAAGTGTTGTTATAGCATTGATGTAGACAGCACAATCCATTTCTTGGTGCAGAACAGCCATCTAAGCCATGAAACATCTTAAGAATCTTAAGAATCGCATAGTTGCCGTAACTCAAACCATCATCCAGCCATCTGTGTTTCTATATATGTTTCCACAGTGCACAGTTTTCAGAATATAACTTTTTCTATTGCTTAGGTCAGCAAGACTTATTCCTTAGCAGAAAGAAGTCACCCAATAGTAAGATTAAAAACAACCACACGATTTTGAGAAACTGAAAACCTGTCATTAATCTCGTAAAACATTCTTGTAAATCCATTTCAGATACAGACACCAGCAACATCTACATAAGAAAGTATCTTCCTTCCTACTATCACTCACACAAACACAAATTAGAAATATATCAGTACTATTTGAAGGGAGCTTTGTATTATTTGCTTTGACCTGTTTTTAACATGACTTTGCTAAATCCCTAGGCATTGAATATGAGCTTGAATATTCTTCTCCAATGCTATTCAAAGTAAGATCAAAACTGAAAAGTTCTAGAGCCATAAACAAAGAAATCGAAAAAATGTTGTTGCTTCCTTAAAAATCAGTCTAAGAGGACTGAAGGAGACAAAAAAAGCTAGTGCCTGGCAGGGATGCAATGACGCTCTCAGGTATGCTGACACTAAGTCAGTAACCTGCTAAAGCCTCTTGTTCCACCCACCAACTATGCAAAAAGGCCTTTTGACTTGTGGGATCAAAACCAGATTCAAGACAAGGTTAAAAAGGGAGAAATAGCACTGCTCTTACACCTGAAATTTTAAAACTTGATGAATTGTTGGGGGTGAAGAGTAATAAAACCTGTTAAAATATTGAAAAGGCTGAAATTATCTCAGTCCATGGTTGTCAAGAAGACCGACAAAACCTGAATTCCTCAAGTGGGGTGGGAAGTTGCACTGAAAGAAAATGAAGGAGGGGGGAATTGGCCTCATATACTTGAAAAACAGAAGACAGAGAATTGAAAAGACTGAATCTTGATAAAGTTCCCATAACCACAGAAAGAATTAATTATGATAACAGAAATATGAGACTAGAAGAAGAAGCAGTGATAAGAGCCAAGGTAATTTATCTCTCCTGTATTTACAGAGACACACAACACTTTTTTGTTTTGTTTTTTTTTGGAAAAACCTGTAATAAGGACCCTGCAAACCAAACTGTTTAGATGAGCCATCTTGTAAGTTACCTATTCTTAATGTCCATTGTAAAAACACGGCCATGCTTGACATCATTTCCAACTGTATTCAGTAGGCTGTAGGATCTCTGAAAATTTGCAAATCTAATTAATCCAGGGCAGAGATTTGGGTTGGTAACTATGCTTACTTTATTTTGCATTTCATTCAAAAAGACTGTAGATATTACTGTTTTTCATTGAATTTATGCTCAGAAATATGCATGACCATAAAAAAGCCATCTGGTAGTTCTAGCCATGGAATCAAGCCCAGTGACTGCTCTTTAACCTTAACACCCCAGATAGTTAGGATTCCATGTTTATGAAATAGATACACAGAAAGTAACATACGCAAACAAGAAAACACAATCTGCATTTCCCCTTTGTTTATATATTCATTAAATTGGATTTCTGCATGTGCAAATGATCAGTTGGTTGCATAAATGTGTGCAGTTCTTATTTGAGTTAAATCCCGATAAAACTAGTGCAAATTATATGGGAAACAGCTGTTTTTCATATGTGCTGATTTTGATCTTCTGGCAGTTTGCTAATACTATGGGGTTTAGAATATTCTATGGAGTACAGTTTATAACTTAAGCTCTGTGAGTTTGGCATAATTGGAAATAATTACAGAACTGACTGATAAGAACTTGGATTAGAATTAAAATTAGAATTACCATAAAATTAAAAAGAAATATTTTAGTACTCCTTTTCCTTTCTGGATGTGATAAAAGCTACTTTAAAAAAAATAATTTTTCATTTATTTACAGAATTGTTTGAACATTTTTTCATATAAAACTACCTCAGCTGAGTATATGATTTATACTTTGATTTATAACAGCCACCACCAGATTTACATTTTAATTCGTTCTCTCCTGTTGTCAGCCCTAATTTGCAGATGTTGTGCACATAGGCTTTCACTCAGAAACAGAGGCAGAAATTGTGGCATGTTCAGTGTTTGGAAGACATTCATATCTGCAATCACAGAGGCTAAACAGATAGGGCAGATGAGACTGAGGGACAGAAGTAAATTAGGACTTGATATTAGAAGAGTACCAATTTATTTGGAAGCTAGTATGTTTTCAACGGTGCAGCATAAAGGAGTCAGTTTCTCTAGTTTGATTACCTTTGTGCAGCTGGATTCAAATACTTTAGTAATACTTATTAATGGATTGACTTTTTTTCTTTAAAAATGTTTGATTTTTGTTGAACGCTAATGCATGACATCAGAATATACCCAGCTAATTTATACAGTGCCTAAGAGCAATCCTTGTATGGGTTTCTAGAACGAAACTAAAACCATGCTCTTTCAGAACTCCATCAGTTAGTCATCAGTGGCAAAACGATGAAAAAAGAAGTGAAAAGTACCAACACAGTACCTATTTTTATCCAAAAGAAAACATTTCTGCAAAAAAAATTGCAGATTTTCTTTAAAGGAAAAAAAAAATGAAATAGTCTCATAAAATGACTCTATTTCTTTTCTCAGTCTCTCAACCTCCCACTGTTCCCATAATTTGTGCACAAACGGTGCTGGGAATCACAGCTCAATCCATCTGTCCTGGAGTGTGAATACACACTTTGGCTGTTCATCTCCAAACAGTTTGCCCCAAACTGTGGGCTGCAGAGAATTAATCTCTCCTGATCTCTCCTGTTAAACTGTTCCAGTTTGTACCATAACTCAACACAAGGGAGGATTAGGACTCTGGCTGCATCTCTTAGTTTAGTGATAGCCAAGTGCCCACATGAATTCCATTGCCCAAACTTAAACATTACAGGAACATTTCAATGAACTTAGAAGAGAAAAATTACTAGGGAATTATTAGGTAATAAACTTTTCACCTAAAGTGATCTGCATAAAACTGCACTTTTTAGTCAGTATATTATTTTATTTACAAGGCACAGTAGAGCGCTGACTAAAATATAGATTGTTGCACAGAAACACAGCCAAGTCAACCTCTGGCTGGACATAACCTGAAATTGATTCAAACATCCTAGGAGTAATCACGTCTCACTTGAGACATAATGCCAGCCAACAGGAAAGAGCAGTTGAAGAGCTCAGGTGCTGTTCCTGCTTTCTGAATCCATCCTCACATATGACCATGTGTGGCGGTGTGCTCTCCCTCAACAGGAGGGGCTCCCTGACAATTCTGTCCGACCCTGTCCTCTATGCAGTAAATAACCAAGTGTACCTTGCCGTTGAATCTCATAAAACACTGTTGCATTCACTATCAAACTTTGTTAAATCACTGTTTTATATCAATAAATATTTCACTGCTCGTCTCTTACGAGTGAAGTTCATTACTCCACCCGCGACACTACATTCAATGAATCTTTTCATCACTTGAGGGGAGAGATGTCACAACCTGAGCTCCTATCCCGGTCTTACCACACCAATTAAAGAAGTGGATAATCTTCTGGAGAATGAGGCAAAGATGTGCCAGTCTTTTTCAAAGCAGCTTTATGAGACAAAATGAAAAGCCCAGTGCCATTCAACAGAGATGCTACAAAGCAGCCAATGCCCTCCCTCAGCAGGCTACCAAACAGACATTTATACAGTATTTTGCAGAGAAATCCTAGATTATAGTTTGTCATCTGAGCCAAATAGAAGTCTTTTATTTAGAGTATTGTGACACAGAAGGAAGTAATAAGCCTGGTTTAACAGTGCAATTGCATTGTTTCCAGTCAGCTCGTCACATGGGCAAAGAAAGGACTATCACAATGGTAAGTATGTATTTAGATGCATCCAATTTTAGTTTCTAATATTCAACATTAAAGGCATCAGAAATTTAAAATTGGCACCAGAACTCAGATATTTCAGTGGCACTGATTTTAATATTCTTACTACCTGCAACAACTTTCAGAACATACATCATTTTACAAGTAATGGTATTCGTGAGAATACTAATGGCACTCAATTGCATCAAACAGAACAGTGTTCATAAAGCTGTCTTAAGGTCAAATCCAGCATACATCCACAAATGAAATAGAAGGGCCATAAAGTAAGAACTAACTCAAGATGGAAGTTTAGTTTTGACTGACACAAATCAGAAGTGTTGGTTAATGAATTATTCCCAGTGAATTAAACAAATAAGATGCTCTTCAAGCCTGGTGTACTGTAGATACTTTCACTTAATATTTCACATCAGACAGATGAATCACATGTGTCTTGATCTTCCCTCATGGAAAACCTTGACTCATCTTCCCAGTCACTACTAAAAACCTTAGCATAACACTCTTATAAGCAACAAGCACAGAGAAACACATAAAAATTATTTGCTTCTCGACTGTTATAAATATTTTTAAAGGAATACTTGTTTTAAAAGGCAAAACCAGAAGCAACATGCTCTGAAGCCACCTAACATTACAGTAAGCTGTGCTCCACACACCACCCCGGTTGAATGTGACAAGGGTGATATGATCTGTCTCTGAGTCCTGCATGACCTCGAATCACCTACAGGCCAACTGACATTGGGTTCAGGTACCCAAAGCTATACAGGTCTTTGCATACAACAGTTGCATCCCATATAACCAGAGCAGAACCGCTGTCACACCCCTCTAATGTGCCCTGCATACTCCAGGCTACCAGATGCTGCAATACGGTCTTGGTTTGCCTGTCTAGATGTTCTCGGGGAAATTAATCCAGCTAATTTATGGCCACTACACTGTCACAGCAGCATAAACTACTTTCTCAAATCCTAGTGATGGGCTCCATTAATTCTATTAAAACACAAATTTCATATTAGATTTTTGATCTGTTATTTTGACAAAGCCACTAATGCTTGGACAGCTAATATTCATCAAGCATACATTATTTTCTGCTAGAGTACAGTATATATTCTATTCCAAATTACACAAAACCTCTGTGCAAACTAATGATATATTATCCCCAGCAATACTTTTAGGTACAATAAACAGCCACAGAGTTCCTAAATTATTCATCATGATGTGCTTCAGAAGCAGAATTTGCTCATATTTCTTCACTTGAAATGTAGTTGGAAGCCAAGTGGTTCTATTTAACCTATTCCCCAGTCAAGGAGGACTCATTTGATTAACTTTAAGCAAAAGAAATGTATCTTTTCTTTTGGTCTTCACTTTCATATTTTAAATTAATCTAGGAGGTATGAATCACCCTATTTTACCTTCAGTTCGAGCCTCACAAATAAGCACATCACAAAAGCTAAGGAACTATGACAGATGACAAAAAGCACTATGCAGTTGAAGATAAAGAATAGAGAGACAAATTAGTTAAGTGCTGGAGTAAATCGTCCAGGGATGTTGCTCAATCTCCACCTCTGGTAAAAAGATCAGGTCAGACAAATGTCTGTAAGGAATGTTTTAAGTGGAGTTTGCCTTTGGGCAAAAGTATGGATCAGATGACCTCCCGAGGTTTCTTTCAGATCTGAGTCTAAGAATACAGTAGCATTAATCACTGCCTGTCTTTGGAGTAGCCTTCATGGCCCTCGTAACTCTCAGGATGACACTGAAGAGGAACTGCAGCTACTACAGCAACATCACAGGGCTACTTCACCTTCTTCTATAGGGCAAAACAACAACAATCAGTAATAGTTCTGGGACTTGCAATAACGTGCATTTTTTTTCTTCAGCTGACTATATCTTACCAGATAAGACAAAATGTTTTAAAGGATTGCAACAGGCTTTCTAGTTGGCTGGCAAGAAGCAAAAAGCAATGTACATCCAGGGTTCAAGGAGCTGTGAGTATGAGAGATGCTTGAAGGGAATGAGGACTAAGGGAAGGCCTTCTGCACCTGTAGGCTCCTGGCACTGCCCCAAGACCATCTGTGCAAAAAACTGTGGGAAGGCGAGCTTTATCCGATGTATTAAAAGCTTTTTCTGTTCTGCTTTGGTGCAGTGATACTTCTTCTCAAAAGCCTGACACCATTCAAAACAGCTACTACAAACTAAATAATGCTTTCCATTTTGAAGTTTCCTTAGTAGGAGCTAAAGGATGGTAATAACTGCACGAAAGCCAGGCATCCATTTTTATCACCTCATCACTGCCCAACATCTCCAGGTCAGAAATAGGTTTTCCATTTCTTTTTTGGCATCCTCAGCAGATCTGTTTCAGGAACACACAGTTCTGTGCGAGCAAGAAATCCAAAGATACAGGCAGTGTCTTTGTGGAGAAGGCAGAGAGAAACTGATACTGTAACCCTCGTGCATTTTAGGAAAAAAATTGGAAGGCTTTTAATGAAAATAATTAGTTCTTACCCTGAAACTATTCATTCAATTATACCTAAAGTATGACTGAATCGTAATGGGCAAACTGAAGGAGAAAGAATTTCCAGAGTTCAGGTTTTTTTCTTTCACTGTACACCTGAAAGTAAAAGACAGCTGATATAACAGAAAAATAGCTTGGCATAATGAGAGAAGTAAACAGGGAGCAATTCAGAGAGAAGATGACAAGATTGTACTTGCATTTTATTCCTTTGTCTTTAAAGTGAGCACCTGGCTGAAACATTATGAACTGCCATAATAGAACAGTAGCATATATTTCCTTTGCATTATTAGATTTTTGCTTCTGCGTGTAAGAGCTGATTGGTCCCAAACGTTGAAGGAAGAAGAGAACAGCACATGCTACATTAAGGAAAGTTTCACCATGTTTCAGAGTGGACAACGGAGGTCAAGCAGCAGCTGCTTTGTCAAAGTAATAAATGCACAATCTATTGTGGAATTTGTGTTTCATTAACACGGATATTATAAATGTTTCGTTAGTTTATACACGTTCAGCATTTAGGTCAACTGATTCCCAAGAATTTCAAAGCTTTCTAAAACTTCTTGAAATAAAAATTCTTTTTACATAAATTTGGTTGCGATATTGAAGTCTCTGTAATCTGTGATCAGTATCACATCTGGACAGGCATTATTACTATAAATGTAATAAAAGGCAAAAAATGGTTTGGGGGTAGTTTTTGCCTTTTATTACAGTCAAAACTTTATTACTATGAAGTGCTCTGATTAAGTTCCTCTACTTATTTTCTAAAGGCACTAATTAAAAGTAGTCTTTGATTATACAGTGCATAACATATGAACAAGGTCAATCAAACTATTGTTGTTCCAAAATCTGATAAACTCTCAGGAATATTTTGTTGCTGACAGTGCACAGCTTGGTTTTCAGCAATATTTAAGATAACTCATATCTGAGGAAATATATACAATGTAGAACATATACTTTTGAAAAGGAAAAAAGATGACATTAAAACAGATACTAATATAAAGCAAGTCTTTCAATAACGTGAAATAAAATAGCTAAAAGCAGAACAGTAAATGAAGAACAGAGTGTAAGTTCCTAAAAATCTGCAATAAAATGACCAAAATTACTTTGCTATTCTGGAACTTCGTCACAATATCTTTGGCACCCTGTTGATCAGAAAAAAAAAAAAAAGAAAAGAAAGGCTCCTTTATATCTATGCACATGCACATACACAGAGATACATTTGTATGTTTCTTTTATAGATTCTCCCTTCTTTTTTGACGTTTCTCCACTGAAGAAGCAGAACTTAAGTGTTCTGCTCTGCTTTGTTATTTCCTACCTTTCCATTAAAAGCTATCATGATCACCAGCAGGACCTGTGCTACATCACTGCAGTTGTGATAAAATGCATTTCTTACTGAGTTTTGCATCACTGGAGCATATAAGTGACTTCAGGATAGAAAATTATGCAAGAGATGAGTACCTTTAGGATCAAAGAGCTTCACGGCAGCTTGATATAAAATTTTAGTAGTTCATAAGTGAGCTAGGTGTTCCTATCTATTGATCTATGATTGAGATTTTGGCTCCTAATTATCAAACTATGTCACTTTTTACAGTAGTGCTTTGGAAAACGTTGAAAGAAAATCTGTCACCATGCACACCAGAGCCCTAGCTCATCCTGAGAGCAGACAAACACACACATCACTGGTACCAAACCCCTATATTGCAGACTAAATGGCAGCACCACCAGTATTCCCACTGGAAAGGTCAAGGGCTTGGCGTATCAGTGGTGTCACTGCCCAGCTCGCTTCTGGAAGGGTTCAAAGCACACCATTGCCCACTCTGAAGCACAGCAAAACTATCTTAATGCAGCATGTGCTGTGCCCTCCTTTTAGTATCTGGGACTAATCAGCTCTTGCAAACAGAAACAAAAATGTAATAAGACAAAGGAAACACACCTCACAATTGACAATAGCTGGCAGGCTATATGCTCTCAATAAAAAAGGATCATTTTAATGGACTTCATGCACACTGAAAGAAAGAAGATCTCAAGAGATCACCAGTGCTTTTTTTGTGCATCACAGCTTGGAAAGCTCTTCAGGCACAAGGCAACATTTTTCTCTCTAACTGTATTTGATAACATTTGTGAAAACATGGTGCTGCTGATCAGCAGAGATAAACCACATAGGGGGAACAGCAGGGTCACCTCTGTGATACATCAACACACATGATGAGTGACAAACAAATCTCAGATTTTCTAAACAATAGGGACACATACCAAGTGATGAAGGACATCCTGTTGTCACACAGCTCAGATGCTAAGGTTTATGCCAACCTTAATAACAAAGAAAAACTAATATTGGAACTCCCCGAGTATAACAAATGTCTAAATCTAAATCCTGAATTATGCAGATGTTTTTTTTCCACATTTTTAAGTATTACCACAATGCCTTTCCTTATAAACAGCCAAAGAAAAGCATTTGAACTGCAGCAGTATTGTCTTTTATGGTTTGGTGTTGTGTTTCTTGGGTTTTTTTCCTATTGTCATTGTCTATAAAAAGAACAAGTACTGACATCTTGAGACCTTTGCAGTTGTCCTGGAGTCATTAATGTCTCTGGCTGACCTAATACAATCAGCCTTTACTTATTTTTCACTGATACCCAGTGATAGTCTTGCATTTACTCCTGATGCAACAGCTTGTTAATGGTCATATTTGTACCAGAGACCATTAAAAGTAGTACTAAAAATAGATCACTTTCTTTTGTAGAGAAGAAGAATCAGTACTGTATTTAAAATATGAAAATATTTCAAAAAGCGTATCATTCTCCATTACGAGTACCTTGAAGAAAGTACATTTTTCACACTTTAGGTGGAAGTCAGAATGGTGACTGTCATACAACTACAGACTCACTGAAATTCTACCAAGAGGCAAAACGATAAACACACTTTAAAATAAATCTCTCTGCAAAGCAAACCTAGCCTTGCTAAACTACTTGAGAAATTTCTTCTGCCTTACAGCTTCTGGAAATTGACATTTTCTGAACTTGACCTTTACATATTCACATTCTGGGCCTTAATCTTTTGCATTTTTCTGTAAACACAGACACTTTGGAGAACACATGCAATATGTTTATACCAATTATAGAAGCATTTTTTTGGTAAACAGTTTGTTTTCCATGTGTTCTTTGTGCAAAAATCCCACCTACAGATATAACTTCCCACAGCAGTTAGGTCCTACTGTCTCCATGGAAAAGACTCACCCATGCCATCACTGCCACTCTTTCGAGTTTTCCATTAGGCCCCTGCACAGAGTGCTGTATTTATGTGAGAAATACACCTAGCAAGACACAGAAATGTTCAAAAAGCAATAGAAAAGCATCACAAAATGACAAAGGCAACTATCCCAAGGTGAATTATTTATTGTTCAGTTCCAGCACTTGTGTTTCTCAGTATCATCCAAACATGCCTTGATGTTATTTTAGAAACAAGTTTTACCAAAACTAGAAACCACTGTATTGTCTAAGGACAAGCTAGGACAACATATGTACAGGTATAGGTTTTTCCTTACCTTATATGTATTACATATACATTTTAAAGTCCTCAGATAAACTGTTTTTTTCGTTGCATCCCAAATATTAAAGAAGCATTTTATAGCTCATTAATGTTATGGCTTGTTAATTGCGAGTCAGTCAACTTAAATCTGCCTCAGCTCAAGAATGAATGAGATTTGTAGTGAACTTGGCATATAAAAACCCCCACCAATAATCCAAGGCAGTACTGAGAAACAGGTCAAGGAAAGGAGAACAGAAAAGAGGCATGTCATGAACCTGTAATTCTATTTGCCTCATTTCCAGATCAAGAAAATTATCAAAGAGGAGCAAACACTAAAAAAATTAAGGCGCGCACACACACAATATTCTCTACTCTAAAGTTACTAGACAACACTATCTCAAGGATTTTTTTCCCATCTCAGGGGTTTGGCAAACACTTTCTAAGAAAAAGTTGAATCTGACCTTGCTCACTATAATATCTCTGTGCAAAGGGCTTGCCAACAGTAACTATAGGCCTGCGTTCTGAAAGATTGGCTGTTTCAAAAACAAAGTTTTTCCTCAGAAAACTTGAGAAGAAAAATTCATTACGGTCTTAGCTGGTGTCCCGTTTGTTACCCAAAGTTGAAAGATGAACTAATGATATTGCCAAATTAATTACGGAATTCTTTCTGGGATCCAGAGTTAAGGCACATCATTGTCAATGATAGTGGCCAGTGTCCTTGCTTAGCACCAGTTTTTCAGTTGATGTACACCTGAAGCTGGCTGAGTCAAAAATATGGAAACTGATACTTTGGAAGTTCTAGGTATGACAGAATTCAGGTCTGTAACTTTGAGGGCTTTTTATTTATTTGTTTTACCTACAGCTGTTAATTTACTTGAGCTTAATGCTTTGTTATTAATCTGCTTATTACATTCCACACAAAATAGTGAAATATACTACAATATTTTAACACTTTCCGATTTTTGCTTTTTGAAAGGTATACAAATTTACCTTCTCATGCTTCTTTCCTTTTCAGATTCTTTTTAGTTATCACCATATTTAATATTATGGAAAAATAGATAAACAAATACCTTCATATGGTAATGTTTAACCCAATAATCTTTAAAGAAAGGAATTAAACACATTTTTCATGTTGTTTTTGTGGAATGGCTAATGATACATACACTGCATTTTATATTTCTGTGAAAAGCTTAACATTTTCAATAGTTTGTTATCAAACTATTTCTTATAGTTTGTTCAAAGGAGCTGAGGGCTGAAAGTTTTTAAGAATACTATGCCTGTCACATAAATAAGGGTATAATCTCCAACAAAATTCAGTTTCCAACTGAACAGGCAAGTAATCTAGAATCACAATGAAAACAAAAAATAGAAAAACTATTAAAAAATAATTGTCAGTGCAAACTGCTGTTTCATTTTGCCCAGAGATCAGATTTCTGAGGCAGCAATCTTTTTTTCTACTCCTCTCCTTTAATTCATTAATCTTAGGAATATAATGGGGTTTTGAGCCGAACAAGTAAATTTCTGGCAACTGTTTGATATTACTTTTGGAAACTGGGTAAAGTTCCTCTTTCGTGTCCTACTTGCCACCGGAGAACTGCAGGTGTTAGCCTATGTTATCCTCCCTCAAACAATATTCCAAAAGTCACTAAAACACTTGGCATTCTTTAAAAAAGAGCATTAGATGAACATTGTCTCTAAATTAGTTTGGTGGGGTTTTTTTTGTGACTGCTCTTCTAAAGCAACCCTTTTTTTCCTCCTTCTAACACTTTTTCCATTGTGGAAAAGACCCATTGCATTGAATACGCCAAGAAATAAGCTTTTAAAGACAGAGTGATTTTTATCCTGCAGTCTGCCTGTTTCAGGGATCCTGACTCGGGGAAGGAGGTGTGCATGCAGGCACTTAACTGTTTAGAGTGACGGGGCACTGGCAGCTCTTACCCCAGCCAATGTAACTGTGACATCTCAGTGATTCTGCAAAGCAGCCAGTAACTAACCATGGGTTTATGGATCCCTGAAAGTGTTGATGGCAGTGGCATAAGCCTCCCTTTTTTTTATATATTTATGTGCAAGCTAGAATTCACACCCTGCCTTCCCTGTAGGGACAAGCCCAACAGGCAGACAGGAAGCATGATATGGAGGATTCATTACCTTCTCTCTGCCTGGCTTAACACCGTGACTTAAGGGATAGGTGGCAATGGCAACAAGTACCTGTCCAACGCAATGTCTCCTCCGTGACTGCCCCATCTTCTCAGGTGCCCTTGCATAACAGGTGTGAGGCTCAGCAAGTGGAACCAAACAATAACAAAGATGATGGTTCATCAAGCTTGGAGGTGTCACCAAGGTTAAGTCGGTGGTGTAGTGGTGGACTTGGCCATGCTAGGTTAATAGCTGGACTCCATGACCTTAAAATTCTTTTCCAACCTAAATGATTCTATGATTCTATAATATAATTTTCATTGCTTCTGTTGGGCAATTCATAGGCCAAATTAAGATTGCATTTATAATTCCTATCTAAGCAAGACAGAAATACAACAACTGATAGCAAATACTAAAAAAAGTCTTGAAATTGCATTGACAGAAATTCAGATGATACTGTGTATCGGTAAATCACCACCACTAATCAGCCTGTCTTAGTGAGGGGCACTTATTTTCTGAGTGTGTGGTCAGATACTGAGAGGATTCTCATTAATTTAATGATATTGGGGATTTATACGTGGCATCTCTTGGTATCAAGTGTGATTTAACAGCCTACAATTGACAGCAGCATGTCTGGAGATACCTATATCAGACATTCTTGCCCAACTGTGATATTACATGTCTATTTTCTTAATGAGAACCTATTTTATTGCCTTAGTTTCAGATATCACATTAGAAACTTTCAGCAAGTTATAAATACCTTGGGTTTGGAACAGTTCAGAAAGATTCCTTGCTGGGGGAGAACCATTTCATGGTGAGATTATTTTTAGTTCTAGAGAAAACTAGACAAAATATTACGTCAATCAGGATAGGAGACTGCCTAAAAATAGGCATATTCAGATTTTTTTCCTTTTGTCCTTCATGTTTCTTATACTAGTGACCACTTCCCAGCAAAAACACACACCAAATGGAGCTCTGTCTCTGGGAAACAGAAAATATAACCACTCAAAGACTTGTCTCTAGAAGTTTTATTTCCTGTGTTTTCCGGTTCGTTCAAAATGCATCCAGTAGGAAAAGTAAACCATCCTTCCTCCCCCACCACTACCTTGATCCTCCTTGATAGGCAAACGTCAGATGGAATAAGACATTGATCCCAGTACTAAAGCATACGCACTGTTTGCTCCTTAATACCTACTTATGTGGTCCATTAGTATTACTGGCATTTATGCATGTGTTTCAAAGGAGAAAGTTATCCACCCAAGGGTCTCATTCTGCTCCATTTTCTCTACTCTCTGAATATAATGGGAAAAAAGTGAAGCTTTTGGTTGTCAAGATCGTGCTTACAGTGTAAATTGATATACTGATCTCTTGAGAGGTTTAAACAGTGCTTAAGGTGTGAACTTGCAGATGTTGTTAATGGACTTTTAATCTCATCTAACCACAATAATGTTAACAGTGTTAGAAAAGACATTCCAGTAAAATATGGCTTGAGCAATTAAACAAGTATTTAAGGCTTCACTGAAAGCTGAAACATTATGTCCACCTTAACACACAGAAGAAAAAGCTTGAAATACATTGAAGGTATCTAAATATGTCTAAATACTGAAATTTACCATAAGGAATGATAGTATAACAAATGCCAGAACTGATTAATGTTCAGAAATGTCATCTCTCAAATTATGCAAAAAAGGCAACGGAATCGCCTCACCTCTTAATGAAGCTGTTCCTTCCTTGTCAGCAGGAATGTGTGAAAGAGTCTCTCTGCCAAAAAGTTTTTGCCTAACAAGCAAGATTTAGCAACATAAAAAACACACAAAACAAGAAGTCCTAGATAGACATAGATGGATAAATCTATCCTTATGTTCTATGTCACAATATGAAAGGGAGACTGTAGAAGAAACCCAAAGTTCTTGTAGAAGGAACCCAAAGCTCTCCCATAGTCAAAAAGAAAGCTTTAGTTGAATTTTGGATCATGTAGTTATCAAGTAACAAAAAAAAGCTGTCTTCTCACTAGAAATTAAATTTTTCCTGAACATCCTTATTTGAAGCAAAGAGAGAGAAGAGCCACAGGCAACAGTCAGCTTAGTTACCTGTGCTGATCAGGTAGGTAAGCTGGACGGAAAGGATATTCCAGTAGCAGTCTAGATGACAGGAAACAGCACAGGCACTGAATACAATCTCAAATCTATCCTAAAATTAAGCAAAAATGTCATCCTTCTCATAAAAATTTGTTTATATAGCTGTGGATATTGTATAGCCAGAAGTATTCACAAAAAAGTACAAAAACTAAACATAAAGGTTTCTAATTTTGTTATTTTCAAGTATTTCTAGCATAACTTTCCTGGGAACATGCAACCACATCTGCTGTGGTCACTGCTGCAACTGTAATACAGCGCATAGATAAAGCCAAGTTAATTTTAGACTAGTTACCTCAACTACAGGCGCTTCTTACTTTGCAGTAGTGAGGACAGAGCTCAGCATGGGCTCCCTTTCTGAGTATTTAATCAGCTCCTAACTTGATTTTTATAACTTACATGGGTCTCTACAGCCACACTGATGTTAGTTCAGCTAACTTGAGTTAGCTAATCCAAAACTGTTCTTTTACCTATTTTATACAACAATTTCAGCTACCAGACTGCAACAGACTAGTAAACATACAGAACAGAAACCTTTAGAACAAACATCTCATGTAAATCAAGCCACTGATGCACTCTGTAAATATATAATAACATAAATGCTTTGCTGCTTTTCAAGTGTATTTGAAAATTAAGCTTTTTTGGCATCAATTTGAGCAAACACATTCAAAAAAGACTGAAATGGACACACAAAGTTATTTCAAAGTGCGAGAATGAAGTGGGATGTTGATGTAACATTTGTAAGAAACCCATATTTTCTTGGTGACCACTTCATAATATTTTCATTAACCTGCCTCACACCTTTCAGCTCCACTGAAGGGAGACTAAACAAGCTGTCCATCACATATTAAAGTGCAGGACAAGGGTGCCTCCTCCCATCCTGGAGTTTGTACGCTCAGAGTGTCCATAAGCTTGCCCCAACCCCGGCTCATGCAATCCTTCCTTGACTACATCACAGCCTTGGCAGGAGCAAGGTATAAATTTACCCCCCACCTGGCAACACAAAGATATGTATCAGCATCATGGCAAAAATACACTGTATTTTCTCTAGGATTTCGTGACACCTGAGTCTGTATGCTTTAGATGGATATTATCCAGGAGTCCACCCACACCGTACTTGCACCATCTGCTTTCCCGACATAGCAGTATTATGCTTTTAGAAGTCTCATAAAATCCTCTATGGTCTTCTAGGTGTTCAGATGGCTGAGGGCTTAAAATATCCTCAAAAAAAAAGAATTCGAGAAAAATTTTCAATTTACCATTTTAATTATATACAGCTTATTTAAAAACCTGTTACCACCTTTCAGGGCAGTCCTTGCTTTTGTGACCAGATCTCTTAAAATAAAATACCCAAGAAAAACAAGAAACCAGGATGCAAATCATTCCCACAGGAAGTTATGGACTATGAAGGGGTACAGTTGTTGAACAGATGAGAAAATGGAAGTACTTTTTATACAAAATTGTGATTTTGAAAAAAAAAAAAAAGCAAACCTAAACTTTCTGCATCAAAGAATTAAGAAAAATAAAATATACAGAATTCAGAACAGAACTGGGGGGTAGAATGACATTCTGGGTACTCCCCTGAAAATCTCTATCAATTTGCTTCTCTTCAGGGTAAATGGTGAAGGAGTCATTGATTTGATTTTCTTAAGAGGGGGAACATGGACAAAAAAATGCAACATTTTGGCACATCAAGGATTATACTGGAAAGATATTTATCCATGAGAAAACATCTGCAGCATGCAGTTTTAATGAGATTCTATATCTGTGTGGCCACATTACAGTTTTAATCTGAAAATGGTAGAGGATGAAAGCCGACAATTGTAAGGGCTTAGCTAAAACTTGTTCTAAGATTTTTTTGGTGAAGGAAGAATCCGTAGTCATAAGGCAGCAAAAATAAAACTACAGTCTGAGTTTCAGTCAGGATATTGTCTTTCCCGTTACCAGTTTTGTACAGTCTCTAGAGCAACCATGTTGGAAATGTAAGTAGCAGACTTCTCAGAGCTTTCTCTGAAAGATAGCTAACATTTTCATGGCAAATGTAAAAGCCAACAAGATTTCATCATGTATTTTTTGCTTCATAGAACTGTCAGAATGTCATTTGTTCGTTTGTGCTCACATTAAAAGAGTAAATGATCCACATATCAGCATTCTCACAGTTATAAAAATATTTCTCAAAATCACACAAATCAAACAAATTAGATATCACAGTTGATTTAAACGCAACATTTCAGCAGTGTGATTGGAGGCTTGCCTGCTTTCAATGTAATCAGCCATCTTTTCCTTTTAATATTTGAAGACTTCCACCTGCAGGCTATTAGCTTTATTGCTTTGCAGAAAAAGAGTCAAAAGAACTGATAAATAGAAAATACCAGCCATTTTTGCCAGCCAACAGAAACATCAGAGGTGACATGCAAAGCTAGCCAATATGAAGTAGCTCAGCATGATTTTTCCATTAACTCAGGAATATGCTATTTGTATGGAAAACTACTGAACTTCAAACCTAGGAAGAAAAATGCTGCTACTGACAAATCCATTTCAACATATTACAACAAAACCAAAACAGAAATTCAGAGAGATTGCTCTTATGAATGCTACAGTGTGAAGTACTAGGAAGAATACTGGGTTGGGTTGTTGGTTTTTTTTAGAAAAAGAGGTTACTCCTTTTGAAGCCATGGCTATAGGACATGGAAAACAAATAATCATTGTTTTAAGAGATACTCTGATTTCACTATATCCCTGCATTACTTGGAAAAAAATCATACATGACATATATGACACTAAAACGCCAAAGCTTTGGAAAGCCCTGATTGAAAATGGAAAATACCTTGGAAAACTAGGTGGCAAATGAGTGTCAGTGTTTTATACAAAAATCGTCAGCATCAGAGAAAATAATAAGCAGTCAATGAGAAAAATAACAACCTTGACTATTAAATTGCAAATTGTCCAAGATATATTACCCACACATGGATGCACCAACCTCCCTGAGCCAGGTGTAAGAGCTGGATGAGTTATACTGCCCACTGCATGGGATCACAATGTTAACGCAAAGTTAGCAATCCTCTACTAAGTCAGTATATCTTCTGGAAAAAAGGATCGAAGTGGCATTCACTTGATGACTATTGACATGCTGCACATGGTCTGAGAAATAAATGAAACACAATTATTTTTAAAGGGATGAGAGCAAAATAGCCAACATATGGATTGGTGTAAAGTCAAAACTCTACTTCGGATTGCAAAGAGCCTTAATAAAACTCAGATGGTACTGCCACAGTTGCCATGCCTGTGCAGTACTACTGCCTTTGGGCACAGGGGCATGCAGGGCAGAAATCAGCAGGAAGTATAGGAGACCAAATACAAGCCCCAAAACACTGCTGGGCGTTAAATCAAACCCCAGCTCCAGACATTAGGAAAAGGTTTTGAAATCCCAAGGTGGTGTCCCTGGGTGCTGCTGGCTTTTAGTGCCGACCAGACCAGTGCTACCCAACACAGCTCACATCCAGCATAAGCCAGAGCATGGCCATAAGCTTGGTGCATCTCCTGCCTCAACCACAAGGCCTGAACTCATTTCAGATCCAGGGGCCTGAATACACCATCCACATGTCCAGTATCTTCATTAGCCACAGCTAGATTGCATGATTTGTGTGACTTTACTCAACAAGAAGAGTACATGCGCCACTTACAGAGGTGTGCAGTCCATGAAAGCAGAAAACTGAAACATCCAGAGCTCCCATTCCTTCCACAAAACAGTAACAAGTACTGCACCAAAAACTAAAGAAGATAAGTTTTTATTTTTCTTTCTTCCCCCAGCAGTGGAGGTTTCCTCTAAAAGACTGCATACAAACCAGGATCAGGTTTTCCTTTCTCAGTAATAAAGTGGCTTCAGAAAAGACCAATGACTACAAGCATTTTCAGAATCCAATTTCTGTCTTGAGAAGGAATACTGAAACCCAACAGAGGAAGAAGTAGTTACATTTTTTAAATCTAAAGCATAATCACAGAAGCAGAGGCCCAATCAGAGAGCAGAAGGGGAGTGGGGTGAGGAAGAAGTATCATTTGCTGAGGAGTGCTGACTGCTAGACCTGCTAGTCATGCTGAAAAAAGCTGACTGCAAAGGCCAGATAGAAGAGTCTCTGGTCCAGATAAAAAGCCGTATCTTTGAGAAAAAGCATAAGAAGAAAAATCTCAGGCTCCTTTTGCCTGCCAAGAGTTCAAGGAGCATATGGACAATGCTTTTAGTCATGATTTAGTTTTAGGTAGTCCTGCAAAGAGCAGGGAGTTGGACTCAAGATCTTTATGGGTCCCTTCCAATTTGAGACCTTCTATGATTCTGTGATCAGACAACTGGGATAGGACATAGAGGAAGTTTATTACCACTAGTGCTGCCTGAAAGAAAAAATTATTCCTTAAGAAAGTTTTGCAATCTTCTTTAGCTGCTTCCTTCAGACACCACACATTCTTGCGCAAAGAACACATATCAGGTTCCCTAGGGCACCTGGAAAGGTTGGAAGTGCAATACTGATCCAGAGAGCAGAGAATCAGCACCCCAGGGTACCACGGAGAAATCCAGATGAATTACAGACAACCTAAAGAGACCAAAACTGGAAGTCCACGCCCATCCAAGGACCTGGCAAGAGGCGAGGGTCAAGCATGGGTGTTACACATAGTTCTGCCAGCGACATTAATCATTTACTCAACAGCAAAAGATTTAAATTCATATCACAGCCCCAGCCCTCTTCTATTACCCGCAGCTGCACAGAAGTCTTACATCATGGATCATCCACTGCACAAAACATATACTGAAAGAGGTCCCTTTTCCTCACATCAGGAATCTGGGCTTTTACTAACGTTTTCTCACATTCCTTCCAGAGAAAAGCCTGTGGCATGTGAAAAGAAGGTATTGGGACATTTACTTGGTAACAAAAGTTCTCTGCAGAATAAAAACGTTGCCTTCAAACCATCTAAGTGGTAAAAGAAAATGGTTGCCCTGTTAATTAGAAAAAACCTCCACAGCATTCCTTATTGGTCATATCAAAATATTATAGACTTCATCCTTTTAATTACCCCCATAAATATTTTATCACAAATGTTCAGGACTGTGCAGTGAAAAGCAACACTAAATAATTTTTTTTGTTAGCCACCAAAATTATTTCACTACTTCATAAAGAGCAAAAAATTAATTCAGTTATTTCATTGAAGTTAACCACAATTGAATCTTCAGATCACAAGAAGGTCAAACAGATAGCATTTCAACTCAAATATGCTAGGGATGCAGGGAAGTTGAAATATTAGAATAAATTAATAATTGTTTAATGAAATATAAGGCAAAATCAGAGGCTTTGTATATTGCTAGTGGTTTAGAAATGCCTTCAAATTCTAGGTTTAGAATATCTCATTAAACCTGACAATTAATTAGTGGGCCTAATGACCCTCTCTTCGGCAATCTGAAAGAAATTAATAGGAACATCTTTTCCGGCCATTTCTATCCTCTCTGGAAATGTTCTGCAGTATGTTGCAATAAATAACTAGCATTTCTGGTCTCCTTTGCAAAGAGGGGTTTCTTCCAGGTTTTTGTGCCATTACTCTCAACTACTAAATTACCAAACTGAGTGGGGAAGTGGACACTTCAGAAGGGATAGCCACCCTGCAGGAAGTCCTGGACAGGCTGGAAGAGTGGGCTAACATGAACCTGATGAAGTTCAACAAGGATAAGTACAAGGTCTTGCACCTGGGAAAACATAATCCAGGAGTCCAGCACTGACTGGCATCTACCTGTCTGGGGAGCAGCTCTGTGGAAAGGGACCCGGGGGTCCTGGTGGACAAGCAGCTCAATATGGGTGAGCAGTTTGCTGCTGCAGCAAAGAAAGCCAACAGGATGCTGGGTTGTATCTACAAGGGTACCACCGGCAGAGATAAAGAAGTCATTACCCCACTCTACTCAGCGCTTGTCAGGTCACACCTGGAATACTGTGTTCAGTTTTGGTCCCCACTATGCAAAAAAAATATGTGGACAGGCTGGAGAGGGTCCAGAGAAAGGCCACCACGGTGATCAGAGGACTGGGAAACCTGCTGTGTGAGGAAAGGCTGAGAGAACTGGGTTTGTTCAGCCTTAAGAAAAGAAGGCTTAGGGGAGACATCACTATGTTCTAGCAATTAAAGGTGTCCACAAAGAAGACAGAGACTCCCTTTTTGCAAGTAGTCACATAGAAAAGGCAAGGCATAATGGGTCTAAGTTACTCCTGGGGAGATTCTGACTG
Source organism: Xenus cinereus (assembly GCA_025774025.1). Taxonomy (NCBI): domain Eukaryota; kingdom Metazoa; phylum Chordata; class Aves; order Charadriiformes; family Scolopacidae; genus Xenus; species Xenus cinereus. Next base: position 8,150,754 of record JAOXJK010000002.1, on the reverse strand, counting down.
GACACAAGAGGAAAACTTTTCACAATGAGCACAATCAGCCATCGGAATAATTTCAACAGAAAAGTGGTGGATTCCCCAACATTGGACGTATTTAAGATTCAGCTGGACAGGGTGCTGGGCCATCTTGTCTAGACCGTGCTTTTTGCCAAGAAAGGTTGGACCAAATGATCCTTGAGGTCCCTTCCAGCCTGCTATTCTACGATTCTATGATATTCCAAAATAATTAAATAGAATTAAACAGCTAAATGTCTTCTGGTATCAAAGAAAGCATCAAGGAACTTCTTTCCCCACCCACTGAATTTCCTTTCTCGGTAATAAAGCACGATCTGATCCAGAGTTACATCATGGACCAGTAGTCGTGGAAAATAACATTACCACTGTTTATATGATGATTCATATCCTCTAATTTTCAAATTCTCTTGACAGTCCTGCTGTGTCACAAACAGCATTAATGTCACACTAGAAGAAAACCACAGATCTTAAGTGCCATTTCCGAGAAGGGAGTCAAATTCATAATCTGTTATTTTCCAGGCTCAGCCATTGTCAAAGATATATCTGCAGGACAGTAACAAAGTCAATGGACAATACAGGTCTTCAATATTTCTCAAAATAACAGATGATATAAAGTGCAAAACATATTTGACCATAAAACTAAAAACAAAACCTAAAATATTCCATATTTACAATGCTCGTTTTATGAAAAAAATCTTTGCATACCACCTTTCCCATGCAGTCTGAGTCATGAAAAATGTAAGATGTTGAAGCTAGGGTAGGAAGCTGATAAATTCAATTAGTTGCAGTGTTCTGCTTTTTAACTTTGTTTCAGCAGGAAATAAAACCAGCTCTGAGACACTTCCATACCCTTCTTGTGTGAAGAAAGATTTACTCATTATCTCCCTCTAAAGCTAAGGAACTGCTCCAAAAGCAGAGCCCAGTACCAGGCTGCATTACCATAGCTGCTTACACTGGCAGGAATGGTGCATAAAGAACCAGACAGTCAGCCCTCCCTCTCCCCTGCTCCACATGCCTTTGTGCTGCCCGTTAACACCGGAATGACCCTATCCCTGAAGCCAAGAGCTGGTCCAAAGATAGGAATAGTACATCCAAAAAGAGTTGGCTATTTATATATTTTGCATATGCTTTAATCACACTATCACTACAGCACACAACAGCAACATGCTTTATAAAGCACTGACAAATTTTATGGTAATTAGAAAGCCCAATTAGCAATTCTCACACCACAGGCAGATTTTGTTTGATTCGGCAACCGTTGAAGAGAGAAAATTCAGAAGAAAAAAAGGCTTAAAGGTATTTGAAGTTACAGACAGAGGAATCTAAGTCTGTAATTTAAAGTATATTTAACATATGTTTGAAAGCTGTTCTTCTCACAAAGGATCTGACTCGAGAACATGCTTCTTGACTCTATTCTCCAGCGTTTTTTCTCTCATTGACATAACTGGCTTATAATTTCTCTGGAAAATAATTTTATTCCTTAAGTATAACTATCAAGAGCTAAGAGTGAATGCAACTTTAGCTTAGCAAGTTACATGCCATAATAAAACATTTCTAAATAGATATACAATCTGCGGTTACACTAGTATAGGTAACACTCCAACAAGAGACAGTTACCAATTACCTCAAGTTAAGAAAAAAACCCTGGTTTTTAACACAAAATTGTTCTCTCTGGTCCTTTGTACACCTTTCACTCTTAAAGCATCTCCTACCCCAGGTGATCCTATTCAGTTCCCAGTCAAGACACATCACCAGCCGGATCAGAAATGCAGCCCTGTTATTCCAGAGCACTTTAGATAGGTGCCCAGGTATGCCAGCACTGAAACGTTGCTGTTTGATACGAGAGATGGACTACATAAGTCAGAAGTAAAGCCCAACCACAGACTTTGGAGGAATTTGGAATCTTGCAGCTCAACACTGTCCCTAGCGTAAACTGGGCTGACTTCTCTTTTTGCATAGACTACCCAAAGCTCTTAAGTTAAATAAATTCTGTTTTCATAAGAAATCAACAGGGAAGCAGTTCATGTAATACTGTATTTCCAGCTCCACCCACGCAGCTGATAGGACTTGTGATCCTCAAAGTTGTTTCAGCTTTCAGGGATATTAGGACTTGCCTCATTCAGTTTACTGTAGCACTAGTTATACTGAGATATAGACACCTGCTTTACAGCTAGGAGAATAATAAGCTACTTGACAGCAATTAAGGTAAAACTTTGCTTTGGCATAAATTCTGGAAAAATGCTATTTCCTCAGTCTGTCATGCGCCCTGAAGAAAGGGTGAAATGTTAGCAAATTTTAATGCCTGCTTTTAAGGGGAAATGAGGTAAATTCAGAGAATTATACTTGCAGATTAAAGTATGGTAACCTAAAACGTCTGTAGCGTTCTACTGTCAAACTCCAAATGCTGAAAATGAACCCAGTGAACTACAATTTACAATGATTGCTGACAACACTTCCCAAGGATTTTGCACACATGTCAGTTGTTACTGGGTTTAATTTTACTAGAGACTAGATGAGGACTGTTCTCTTTCGTTTGGAAAATACTCAGCATTTCCTTCCTTTTTCTTTTCAACAGTGAAAGTTAAAAATGAATGCTTGACATTTGGCACAATGCTACTTAGAAAGAGTAGTTCTACATCCTCATTCCCTGCTGCATACTCAGTATCAATATATAGGACTAAAAAGTGCACACACACATGTGTGGATACGGCAGAACTGAGATAACTCTGGAAAGTGGGTCACATTGGCTATAATCATTCATGATGATCTATTAGAGAAGATGTGCCTGCATCTGCTTAGTCTGGATCTATCCCTAGGTGCCTACAGGCAATGCCTAAAATTACTGGACTTGCTTTCACTTGACCAGCCTTATTGTTTAAACAGAAAGAATTATTGTTAACAATATTCCTGTGGGAAAAAAAAAGTAAAAAAGATTAGTGTAAATAGTGGAGTAGCAGTAAGAGCAACGAAACAGGTCTTTCTAAATGGGTATGAGGGAGCTGAAACAGTGGTAGCACACCACATTACTCTGGAGTAAGGGCGCATATGCACACAATGGGGAAGTAATATTAAACTGATTTAGTCAAGCTAGTACAAAAGGCTGTGTGGATGCATTGTCCCTTAACAAGGCTTATTTTGGTTTAATTCATATCATGCAGAAAAAGTGGAAGAAAAACTACACCTACTCTCAAAATGAAAGCAAAAAAGCACCACGTAGAATTTTACATTACTTCATCTAGTGCCAAAGTAAGCCTGTGTACGTAAGTACATATGTGGATAGATATACAAAACAGTGGATGTCTTTAAAATTCTCACGTAGAGCATATAAAAAGAGTATTTTGGAGACTAAAGCAAAGTCAAGAGCATTTGCTGGTTAATATGTCTTCATATGCTGATTAATAGTCAAATTGATCTCCCTTACCAAGAAAATACAAAAAAAAAATATTTTAATTTCCTGTATTTTGTACATAAGAAGAAAAAAAAAAACCACCAAAAAGTAATTCCAGTGTGCTGCAAGAGGCATTGGTGTCTCAAGGCTACTGCATAGCCACAGATTTCCAAATCTTGGCCAACTTTTCTGAATCAAAGATAAAAAATTCAGTTTAAAATTTAAAGTATGATCAGAAAAAAATCTGATCAGAGAAAAAATACTCTGGAAAGTTTTATTATACACTTGCCTTTGCTCATCAGTTTTGCCATCTTTGATCTTCACTATAAATTTTCATTGCATTTGTATATTTTATGAAAAGCATATTAGGAGAATGAAGGAGGGAAATAAAACAGCAGCCTTGTGATCCCTTCCTTCAAAATACACTTCATCCATTTCAAACTTTTCTTTGTGAAGTTGCTAGTTTATTAATCCCTAGACAGTTCCTAACAAAGCTTTCTTGATAGGTGGGACAAGGTATGACAGTTACTTTGCACAACTTTTTCAAAAAAGACAACAGGATTATATTGGCATTGAGAGGTGCATAGTGGGGTTAGGCAAGACAAAAGACCAGTTTTCCATAACAAGAACAGTTCTACTTGTGCTTACTAGATTCAACAGTATTTAGCATCATGTACATTCACACTAGTAACACTGCCCTGTTATAGTGTGGTGCCGTGGGGTTCAAGGACAGCTGCAGTTATCCTTGAATCTAGCCTGCAGAGCTGGTAAATCTAATTGTATTTAACAGTTACCTTTTACATGAAAAGAAGTAACAACAAACAGAGCCCAGGAAGATGAATCTGCCATAATTCTTCCCAAAAGAAAAACATCCTGAGGCATTTCTAGTATTCTATATATGCTTGTGGTCTGTCCTCAAGACAGAAACTTTCAGTTGCCCTTAATAACAAACTTAATTTAAAAGGATTAAAATTGCCCATCTAAGCATACTGATAGACATCAATCAAACACATTTCTGTATATCAGATTCCCAACCTGACAGATTTGTGTTTGCAATCAAGCTAAGCCTCTACAAAACAAAACAGAAAATCAGTTAATAGGTATCTTCTGGTAGCACACTGATTTACTTTGAAAGGGCATAACACTAAACCAGCTAAACGAAAGATAACCCCTGTTACCAAAATTAAAGTAACAGAAGTCTATCCTGTTAATCAAAACTGTGAGTCATCCTCACTTTTCCATGGTAAAAGAAATTTGATGAAAGTTAAATTATCAGGAGAAGCTTTAGTTCCATGATAAAAGACCATAGGATAGGAAAATAACCACAAAAGGGAACCATCATCCTGTTTATACTATGCTTATACTATAAGAATGCTTACACTATAAAAGAAACTAGCAACACCATAGAGGTGTACTAAACAGCAAATAACACATTTAAGGCCAGTGATGTGAAGAAAGGTGCACAGTAATTAGTCTTACTCTCAGTTCAGAGCTAGCCATGAGTTTTGGAAAGCTAAAGTAGATTTACTGTCCTTTCCAGACACGTAATCTTGATAACGCCTTTCTTTACTGATGTATTTACCAAGAAACTGCATAGCACTTAATTGTGCTTAGTCCTAATAGAAAGGTGATTTTTTTGGTAACTGAATACCAACACACTGGTTCTGAATCAGTAAGCTAAGCTTCACAGTACATCCAGCAGGTTTCTTAATTCCAATACCTATTCCCATCACAGCAGATTGAGGCTATGGGTATCTCTTCTACATATTTATTTCATGAGTATTTGTCTTGGTGCAGTATACACCTTTTGGGTGGCAGATTGCCCCATCTAAGAGCTGGTTTCAGAAGCAACCTTCTCATGGCATTGGGTAACTTTTTTAAAACAACAATATTGCTGAACACAAGTAGTGTCCCTGCAGACTGGAGGTCAGGGTCGCTTCATTCAGGTGCTGCATTCTCTGCTCAGATAAGAATGCGCCATGCTAACTCAAACTAAGTGGTCAAATTATTAGTTCATCTTATTTTGCCAGAAGCAAATTACTATGTATTTTCGCTCCAGCAGAGTGGTAGTAACAAACAGCTGAGGTTACAGCTTCATAACTGGTACCTCTGAATAGCCTGAGGGTTCTCAAAGTGGGTATTTACCAACAGCATTTGCCTAGTTGTGTTTAAATGAAAGCAAACAATTGGTGAAGTTCACATCAGCAACTGGCCCACTTGCTTGATTACTAGAAAACAAATAATAAAGCACTGATTCCAAGACAAGCTTAGTCAAATTCATTTTTGCTGAAAAAATTGCCTTTTGCTGATCTTCACCAGACCTTGGCTGTAAAAGAACAAACACCAGTGAATGTTAAGTTCTCTAAGAAATGCAAATCTGACTGTCCTGAGAGTACATAAATTAGGTTTGAATTTTCTGCAGAAATTTCAGTTAGCAAGACAAAATCATGGCAGATGGATTCACAAAAAATATTTCAGCATGATACAATTTTTTTTTTTTAAATCCAACATATGGCACAAACTCCAGATAGAAAACTTGGCTTTAATTTCACTCTGTGTCCAAAGGGATTTGAAGTTAAATCCCTGAGAAGAATGCCTTAATTCCAGTGGGGTTGAAGTTGAGCATTTCCAGTCTCCCTGTTAATATGCTCCATTATTTATGAAATACATTCACAGGCATGCTTTTTTTTATTTTTTTAACTTTTTTCCTTTTTTCATTGCAGATATTGAAATTCAGCTGTTTTATAACTGGACGAACATGCAAACCATTAACTACCAATTGTGTAAGGTAGGAAGGATTTAAATTCAGTGTGATCAGAGAAAAACAATTGCCAGTTGTTCCGTTATGATCAGAAATGTTGAAAAAATGCCCAGAATTCATATTATCTACTGAACCCCGTACTGTATCTCAGATCCAGAAATGAGTTAAGACTACATGCAAGTCCCCCACCAGACCTAAGCAATCAGTATGATTTAGAAGTTGCCTTCTCACAGAACAGACTATTATTTCAACAGTACTTCGTAATTTCTATGGTGATAAAGGCTCAACATTGGGAGGCACTATCTGCTGGCAAATAAGAGATGGTATCTTTTGAAATCTTCTCCCTTGACTTTTGTCCCCACATGATGTATTATACTCCCTTATATTGCTCTACTAGCATTTGATTAGCTTTTGGGAAATGCCAGCTTGTCTCTGCTTCAATAGGTTTGTCTAAATCCTTGAATTATCTTTCCTAGTTCTCTCAGAAAGCTATTTCCTAACTAATGTGGTTTATTAATCTGCTGCATTTCTGGCAAAGCAAGCAGAATATTAAGTGGGATAGTTCAGCAGCGTCTGGCATTACAAAATATCTGGGAAATACTTGAAGTTGCTCTGAACCATAACATCTTTTCCTTGTCTTTTTCACTGCAGAGCACAATGAACTTGGCCTCCATTATGGTGTTTCAGTGGAATCTCAGAACAAAACTCACAAAATCTAAAAGACTGGAATGTGTACCATGATTTTCCAGTGGCTATTAGCTTAGTCCATGTATTTCTACTCCAAAATGGTGGGAACGCGTTACTGTGTTTTTAAGCTTTAGGGGTAAAAATATTCCCTTAAGAAATTTTTTGGCTGAGCTATGGTCCTGTGGTCAGACAAGTCAAATGCTGGAGAAATGATGCAAGGAAATCTAGTCTTGGGGCATAACATAAATGCAATTGTTGTTGTTTGTTTACATAAATGCAATTCTCATAAACACCAATTTTTTCTGACAGAAACACAGCAAAGAATTTCAATGTTGTTGAGACATCAATTTTTCTCTCTCCAGAAAACTTAGCCATCTGCATAAAGCACAGCCATTGCACACCCCAAATGTCTCCAAAAAGCAGCTTTGATGATGCTGACTTCCCTGCTAGCCCCCTCCCCTTCCCAGGACTAAGCACACACAGTTATTGATATATTTACTCTTTCTAGCATCTCAGCCTGCTGGTGCACTGCTTCACCAGTGCAAGAACATGAAACAGTTCCTAAAAGTAGGCACTTCATCCTTGCAGGTTAAGAAATACCAACATCTCACCCATGATATAGGTATGTATAAGTAGAATAAAAAATTAAAGGCATGCTGAAAAAAAAAAACAAACCACCCACCCAAGAATAAAGAATACTTTTGTTTGAGGTTCAACTGGTGACACTGGCCTTCCAGGCCTCCATTTATCTGTCTACAGCTGATATACATCAGTGTTAAGACTTTGATAAGTTTCACTTTTTAGGTTATTCCTCCAACAAACCAGCTATCATTACATTATAGAAGTATATTATACGGATTAGTAGTGAGATACCAAAGTTTCCATGAAGGAGTTAAATAACAGGTGCTTTCATCCTACCTTAATAACATGAGTGTGTCTCTATCTTCTGTGTTGTTTTCCTGTGTAGAGAAAAGAAACAAGATGTTCAAGGCTGGATTTGGATTCAGTACCAGCTTGGTCCACTGTTCAGTTGTGCTGTTCTTGTCTATTTTCAGGAGGATAAACACTTCTTGTTCATTCAGGTGTGACTGTTAATGTCTACTAAATTAGTGGCACATTTCTACATATGACAAAGCAGTAACTCAGTAGAAAAACAAATAAGGAAAAGTGTACTAAAAAAATGCCCAGACCATAAAGCACACCTGTACACAGCACATCTTTTGGAAGAAGGGGAGAGGACACGGCAGGGAAAACAATGGCTGTTTGGGCAATAAAAGGTGTTGGATTTTATTACCTGTTTACTATTATACAACGGTAATAAACCCAAACTAGCAGGGACACTTCAGCTTGGATTCAGAATACTTTCCCAAGCCCAGACTTTCTGACATTGCTGTAGCCAGAGTGCAGACACCTCCCCTCCCCAAGAAAACTTGGCTCGGCAGCTTTGCACATTGATGTCATGCATTCTCTATGTTAAATTCCCTTCTGCTCAGGGTACCTGCAATTTTAGACAATTTAAGAGCTATGATAACCCTATAATGGGTAAACACCGCAACAAACAGAAGATATAAATTTAAAACAATAAGAGCTCTTAGTTGAACATGGGAGGCATCTGTAAGAATCACCAAAGTAGTCAAGTGGGCAGGATTTTAAAAGACTCTCCCCAAACCAGCTGGAACTTTTTCCATTTAAGACTGAACCAAGTTTCAGCTTTGAAAGACCTCAGTGGTACTCTTTTAATTTATTTTGGGAGATAATAGAGTTCTGAATCAGATCTTGTATTATCTGGACCCCAGACAGTTAGCCATGTAATTGGAAACTGGAAAAACTATTCTGGCTTTGCTACCCTTTTCACTTTTTATTCTTTCTTCCCTTGTGATTTTTCCTGCCTCAGTGCTATATCCTAATCTAGAAAATTAGGACATGACAAATATTCACCATTTTGTAGTATAGACAGAAAAGCTTTACTGTAATTACATCTGTCACATAGTTTTCGTGTAGTAATGAAACAGCCACTACACACCTAATCAGAGCTACCCAGGAAGAACCTGTCATGCACAAAAAGTGATCAAATAACCTTCTATTGACTCAAGTCTCAAGCAACCTTACAATAATTATCATAAAAATGGAAAACTTCTGATTTAGGTCCCAAAAATTTAGGTCAGTCAAAAACTTACGCATCTGCTTAACTTTAAGAACTTAAATATCCTAAGCACTTGCTAAGTAGGTTGGCAAGCACTGAACTGCCTTGTTAAATAAAGCAAGACCTAAATCTTAACACACACACACACGCATAGAGTAGTCAGTGCCTGCCAAGAGGAATTTCGTGCATAACACTGAACCACAAAATTTCCATTCATTTACACTACTCAGGTGAAAAGGAAGGTGATGAACTCAACAGCTCTTAGATGCAGCTGTTTAGTATATGAGAATGCCAACCTGGAACCTCAAGCCTTTTTCTTTCTTTGTTCTCCTCCCCAAATACATGCATATAGTTTGTAGTTTCACTATATATTTCCCTGACTGTAAATAAGGATTTGCAGGTTTTTTTAATCCGGATCCCCAAAGGTACTGGTTCTCACTTTTCAGCACCCCATTGTGCTGGATTTACCAACCAATATACTTATCTGAACATTTCAGACACTCTGGGGGAAGGGAGACTACTGCTGGGCAGATGGTTAGGATCTCCTAAGGTTTATTCTGCCCTGAGTTATTCTGCAATCCTAAACCAGTCAGTTCCCATAGCTCTGTGGCTGCAGTACTCACTCGGGATGGGAAAGCTAGATTCAATGCCCTCGTCTCCCCAGGAGCGTACCCTAACCACTGCAAACTCCAGTGGGTAAGTGCATTTCATCCCACCTGATGCAGCTGCCTTATTTTATTCTGGCCTTGCTCCAATACTTTTTAAACATCTGGGGACTGAACCTAGGTCTCCCTCTTTCTCTGCAGTGACTACCGTTCCCCTAGGTTAAAAGGTCAGCATTATTTCTATTCAGACTCCCTGTAGGAAATCACCTTTTAGTTACTGCCTGGTCTCCACATGAACCTTTCAACAAGGGTTACAAAGTGTTTTCTTCCCCAACTTTACAATATGAGCAAAGAAAATAAACTCTCTTTAGAAAGAAAGTGGCAGAACTATGAACATATAGCAAACACAGCTTCATTGTTTGCCTCACTATTCCTTAAACATGCAAAACTGCTTTTTAATTGCACATGGATTTCTGCATAAGAACAAGGGTTTCTACAGGGACTTTTGTAGTTAGTTAGGAAAAGAAATTGCTCTAATTAACAACTCTTTCAACAATTTAAATATGCATCCCTTGCAGCCAAGGAGTCTGGAGCCACAGAAAAGGACAACAGGTCTGTAAACTAAATAATGTTTTGTATCTGACAAAAACACACAAATACATTGAAATATTTTTTTCCATTTTAAAGTTAGGCTTTGGTTCTAGATATTTAGACTTCTTCCACTAATAGCTAAACTGCTGTGGGATGGTTCACGAAGCTATTGCATATTGCATTTGACCAAGTCGGTATTTGAGTGGAGGGTAAAATATGCTAAAGAGAAACCATTTGTTTGACAGTACCTTAGGCTATTTTAAGTAAAAAACTGCAATGCAAAAGATGAATTTCAATCAGTGCACCGAGGCAGTAGATAATAAAAATTTCACACTTTCTGCAACCACAAGTTTTCCAATTCAAGTGAAATTTCCAAGCTCCTTTGAAATGCAAGTCACAAAATAAATACTAAGGGGTGAGTTCTGACCTGAAGGTTGCATACTAATCACTTTACCTATCTCTGTTCAACCACAAAGAAAGAAATATTAAAAGGTGTCAGGAGTTTTAATTTTTGAGAGGTTCAGGGGAGCCTACTGTAAATTAAATGGTCTCTCTTCAGCATTTCTGCAGGTTTCCCACCATTGGCTCTATGTAAAAGTGTCCTTCACCCACACACCTCTGACGATGCAGCAGAAGGCCAGCAGAGAACATGCCACTCTTTTGAATGTTGCCATTGAGGACACGCTTCTCCAGAATCCACTAACACAAAAACCCCCAAAAGTACCCCCAAACTTATCCTCTCCAGTGGCAGGAATATTTAAATGTAAGGTAGTACTTTTCAAAAATATACACCCTTATAACCCATCATCTTCCTGATGGTATTTTGGACACAACGCCTTGAATTTGTTCTGCTAAAGTTTGATATGACAAATATTTTTCTGGCTTTCTATTAAAAGAAAGTAATCATAAGAGCACTGTTGGGAGAGAAGATATAATGCAAAGTCTCAAAAAAAGTTGCAAACCCCACTGAATACTGTATCACAAAATTTGCAGCAGAATGAGCTGCTGTGAGCAAGCCTATGTGATAATTTATTTAAACAAAACTTTTGAGAGATCACCTGCTACAGGGAGAAAAGATAACAGGCTTCTTATAGGTACAGTAAACCTGAGTCAATATCCGGCATTACTTAGTTCAGCTACTCTCAAGCTATTGTGACACTTCCAAGAACAAGGCACTAGAATTTGCATTCCAAATATAAACAGAACTCAATAATATATGTATTCATTCACATCTTTTTAAATGTATGTACAAGAATATACAAGAACCACTATAAACTTCAGTGTCTTTTTTCTTTTATTGAAATTATACTGTAATGCCCAGTAGCAGTTACAGATGTTTAGTTTTAATACTCTCTTTCAAAGCTATTTCATTATTATGTTTGATAGTCATTTAATAATCTAAGGTCATATAACCTCAAGAATGTACTAAATAAATCAGCCATGGTAGTAATATGTGCTTCACCAACAATATTTTTTTGAACTGAATTAGTTTAGTATGAACAAAAGTGAGGTGTATCTGAGAACTGTAACCTACATACTTTACTGCTCAATTGCAATATTCTATTTGCCTTTTAATAAGGATGCAATATTAGTGTGCCGTTTGCTACTGAAAATTCACCTTTTTAAGAGAACCTAGGAGATTTTGAGCAGAGATATCCATCATTTTATCCCCAAGAAATAGAATTAATCTTGAAAAATAGAATTTTACAAAAATAAAACTATGAAAGAAACACATTAATACAAATATCTCTTGAAATGGAAGATATTGAAGTATCCACTATCACAATCAGTTAAGTCTTCAACCCTAATCTCAAAATTTATTAATGGATCTTCTGACAGAATACTAGAAATTAGTAGGCACAGAGATTTTATTTTTTTATTGTATTTTCTGTTTCGTTCTACTGCTAGAACAGATAAGTCTAGCTTTTCTGGAATTATAATACAATACCAATTTGCTGCAGCCTGAGTTTGTCTCAGTTGATAAAAATTTAATGGCATATTGTTATTTTTAATTAGGCAGAAGGTTTGTGAAAACACATGCGTGCCAAAATTTAAAAATGTTTATTCATTTAACAGAAACAGTCTTTTTCAACTTTAAAAGCCTCACTCAGAGAGTTAGTAGAAACCAGGCAGCATGCACTGCATTACCAAGTAACTCTTGAAACTGATCTAACTGTGAATTCAGCATTTCTCTACACTGATGCATGCAAGCAGGATAATACACACTGAACTCCTAAAAAAGGCTTTAGAGTTGCCCTGATTTAATGCATCTATAAAAATTTCTCCAATTTTTTCTTGTTCTATTTGATGCATATTAAAACTTCATTTTATATAAATGTTACCTTACCGCTCCGGCCTGGTTCCTTCCTCCGTGCCCAAACTCAGACCTGCAATATGAAACACTGCAACTCCATTTCATTGTAGAGCTCAGAAACATCTTTGGAGGGTTGTATCAACCTAGCACCTCTAGCTCTTTATAGACTTGTAATGAGAAGCTTTCAATTGCCTGTTGCACAATAGCTTTATAATAAAACCCAAACAGGGAGGAAGCGTTTGTCCTTTTCAGTTACTGTTCAAGCTGCCCTGGAAGTCAGCTTACTACCTACCTCAAATTTCGACTGACACATTGCCTCACAGAGCACAATTGTTTTGGCACACTGCATGCAAGATAGACAAATATTTTGAAGACATAGGAGTTCTAACACTTCCCTTTGGTCTCTTTTTAAAAGTTCTTGCAAATATCTCACCTATAAGCTTCAGAATTGATTTGGCTTATTCTGGTCATTAGCACAATGTAACTGACTTTTTGGGGGCAAGGAGCAGAAAGAGGATGCATTTCATTACCAGTCTGCTTTTTGTGAACCAGCAACATGGGCAACTGCAATAGCGTGAGGGCTGATTTGTTTTTGAACACCATAAACCAAAAATTTGGGAAGCCCGTAACTAAATGAAACATTAAGTCTGCTAGCAATAATCTAGTGAGGCCTAGTTTGGGAAAGAGACATAGAAATGCTTTGGAAACAAATTTAATTGCTTCCAAAAATAAAAAAAAGTAACCACACAGTATTTGGGAGTGGACATCCCATACAGAAAAGAGCCTGGGGTAGGAGCATGCTCCAGCCCCACAGTGTCTGCCAACTTTTTCACTTTTGAGAAACTCTTAAATTACTTCTGGGGGAAAAAAAAAAATCCAAGAAAAGTCCTCTCTATTGTCCTTCATATGCCACAGTTAATTACCAAAATGCCACTGGGAGCCTGTCAGTATTCTCCATGCAGGTAGGCACTGCTACCAAAGCTCCTTCTTTAAAGAAAAGCAGTTTTAACCTGCTGGGCCTTTTAAACACCACCTTCATCACAAGACTTCAACTGCACGGCTGCATTTTTATCTCCCTGCCCACCTCTTGTTTCCTTACATTATTATTTCCATGGTCAAACATCACACCACACAGAGCTCAGGCCACATGGTAGCTGTTGTGAGTGCAGTACCAGACCAGAAGCTTACAGAGCAAGTTGCCTCAGCAGATTGACAGTCAACAGGGATATTGATACTTCCCTGATACTTCCCAGCACACTTGGCCTGCTTGGTGGTGGAAAACAGGAGCAAAAAGGGAGCATGGCTAAAATCAGCTCCCAAGAAGCATATAAATTCAAATTTTGCAGTTACTCTTGTAACGTCTTTCAATAGCCATAAAGAGTGAGAGACAGTATTTCTTTTCCTGCAAAAATGAAAGACGAGACCCTTCTGCACAATATCCTCTTGGAACACATAGCGGTATTCAGCAGATAAGAGAAAATCAGAACTACATTCACAGCTATTTGTTACTATTTAAGTTAACTAACTTAGAGGGCAGATTAGAGTCAGTCCCAGATGGTGGCATGTAGGGAAAACCATAGTGCTACATTAAAGATGTGCTTTTAATTAACTTCTATCTGAATTATTATAATTAAGGATTTTACCACAGGTGTTCTTAGAATAATTACCTTCTATTTCCTTGCGCAGTGCAGGTTCCCAGGAAATGGGAATTGAGACTATTTCTTAATTTAAATATTCTCAATTATTTTTAAAATGTATTGCTTTTTAATTGATTTATTGAGATTTTCTTTGTGCCTTTTTGGCCTTTTTTCAGATTCCTATAGGCTTTTCCAAGACCTCAGAAATGTCTTTAAGGTGGCCAGATGCAATTCTGAGTACTTAACAAAAAATAGTTTGCATTTTATTAGGTTTGGATCCAGGAAAAACAGTTCATACACAAAGTTATAAATTTACTTTTGGAGTTAGGAATAAATGGCTCATTTTTGTCACTGGTGCTGCACATGTGGTACTAATTTCCTACAGTATTCTTCTGGAGATTGATAATTCTTTTGCTGTTTTATTTGTATATATGTCTTAGCAGATCACCTTCTTGCACATTAACTGTTGCAATGTGTACCAAATATAAAAGATTGAGTAGCTATCCTGATTATTTTTTTTTCCCACAAGACTAATTGAGCAGGTCAATGCATTTAGTAGTGATTCTTTGGTTTCCAATTAACATTTCCACTGATAATATAACAACATATCGTGAAATGGCAATTAGAAAACATAGGCCAAGAGAAACAGCCTCCTGCTTCATCTGTGCTGCAAAGATACATTGGGTCACATTTTTCTCTTAAACTTGAAATTCATAGTTCCTAATTTTATTAAAATGGAATGACATAAAGGGCTGAAGATAGGATTTCATGAAGGGAAGAGAAGAATAGTGCACGACGGGGAATGATTTAAGGCAGAGAGTCCTGCCCTCTCTTGCATTAGCTCCTGCCAGATCTGCAGCAGTTTTTAGCGTGCAAGATTACACGCTGAAATTCTTCTTAACTATATCTTCCAGTCTAGGGAAAACAAACAACAATAACACAAGAATAAACAGGATCATTCGTCTTTTCTTTATGTTTATCTCTGAGCCGGAGGCATTCTTAAGAAACTGAAGAGACCTTTGAAGTAGCACCTCCTGAGACAAAGCAACAGCATCAAATGACATATATGCTGGTTTCAGTTTACCAGACAGAAACTAAGGTGTTAATATCACATTCACAGAGCTATCAGTGTTCAGTCCAGCTAAGAAACTGCTGGGAGAGAGAGGCCTCCACTTTCCTCCATCAGCATACACCAGGGAAGTACCAGATAGATGGATGCATGAGGGTATGGGCCCACCTGCACATGACACAGCATTGGACATAGTGACCTTC